>OY723277.1:0-446541 GCA_963210315.1 Rhynchopus euleeides
GGAAGTGTGCGAAGTCCGTTTCTGGGAAACGCTGCGCGGCGTCAAATACGATGCCCTCGAATGAAAAGGATGTTGCGATGATGAGATCCACTCCGCTTCGCGATAAGTTTGTCATGAGCTGCATGGAAAGATGCTCGTATACATTCTCGAAGAAAACATCCTCCAGCACGTCGCCGGGCTCCAACCGACTCTCCACCTTTTCGTGCGCCGAGATCCGCCCCAGGTTCAGCATGTGGTTCCACGCAGCATCAGATATGGCACCGGCGTACAGATAAGCAACACGGAACGTGCGAGGCTCGACGCTACATGACTGCAAAATCAACAACAATGCAAGCCAAACTCTGTGCATCGCCTGTGGATGGAAGGTGTGGTGGACGCCACGTGGCACTTGCAGAAGGTGCTGCTGTGCACATCAATCAAGAACCCGCAAGAGAGGCGTTTTGTGCAACGGGTGGTGACGGGGGATGTTGGATTCTCTGATTCGACGTGTAACTGTACCGCACGAAAATCGTACTCCGTTCGCTTTATTATGAACACCCTGTCCAGCAACTGTTCCGGACTACTTTTTGTTGAGCGCACTACTGAGCGCACACTTGCTGTCTCAAGGATGTGTTGAGGCCCTGTGAAGTGGCATGAAGGTGCTAATCCAAAAGCTTCAGTCCGACGATTTCCTTCGTTACTTCGCGACTTCGCTACGCTTCGTCGCTCGTAACTAGTAAAAATTCAAGGGATTTCAGGGAACTGATCACCCAAGATAAACGAAACACCAATCGAAATTACGGCGTGGCCTCACTGGCGATTCACTCTCATCTGTGTCATCAAACGGAGAAATTCGGCCCGGAGTGCGCGGCACTGCGCGTGCCACATACTCAATCAGACCTGCGCGTTCATGTAAGGAAAGAATATCACAGTGAACGCAAGAGGAGAAGAATCACATCACGCACAAAACCTTACAACATGTCAAACTCAACCATCTCATACACCTGACCTGTGATAGTCTCCTGCAACCATTTCAAGAGTGAAGCAGGGATCGTTACATTCTCATCAATCTGATTCACGTACGCGTAGAGAAACTGTCCCTCCATGTGCGACGCAGCGTCGCACAGTAGCCAGCTCACTTTCGCAGGGGGGCCCACGGCTGTTACGAAACGGGCGCTGTTGGTTCCCACGTCGCCATGCTGCAGGTAGCCGCTAGCCATGCCGGCAGAGCCGAGGAAGGGGGAACGCTTCACCTCCTGCACAAACCTGCAAGAGCTCTCGGCATGTGATGCAGATGGCAGCGTGAGGTTAAACCCGACAGAGGCACTGTTTCCGAGCAACGTGATCATCGAGCCACGGTTCCTCGTGAGGCTCCCGAGCAGGGATTGCAGGCTACTGCTGAACGTTTGAAGGCTACTCTCGGGGACGAGTCGCACAACACCGACAGTACCCAGGGATGTCTCGTAGCGGGGCGCGAACACAGCAGCTGCAGCAGTGGCGGCAGAGTTCCGCCGTGAGGCAATCGACATCGAGGCGGATTCGCGGCTTCGGAGAGAAGCTTCTGAGATGGGTGTGCGGTTGTCCAGCGGATTGTCGACCCGTCCGCACAGCGATACCGGCCACACCAACCGGACTGACACCTTCCGCTTGACCCCCTTGAGGTGCATCGACCCGAATGAAACCGACGTGGAGGGGTCACACACACCGCGCAAGGAGTCCCACAGTTCCTGGCTCAGTGCGACGGCTCCCGGGAGGCACGCCTGCTCCAGTCGTGCTGCAATATTGACTGGGTGCCCGTGGTAGTCTGCACGCTTCGTCATCGGATTCGATTCCCCAGACACCTGCCCCTCATTGACCCCGACCCGGACGGTCAGCCCTCCCCACAGGGCGTCGTGGCGGCACAGGGAAGATTGCAACAGGGCTGCTGGCCACGCAGCTTTGTAGAGCTCTTCGTGGACACGCATCCCGAAGTTGACACCGTGTCGAGCAGAGGGAAAGGCTGCCATGAATGCGTCGCCAATGGTTTTCACCTCGTAGCCCAGGTGGCGGTCGATACAGTCTCGCACGACGGTGTTGTGCAACGTCAGAGCACGGTGCATGACATCGGGCAGGGACTCCCAGATGACAGTCGACGATCGGATGTCTGTGAAGACGATTGTCACATCCCGATCAGCGGGAGGCGGGGGGTGGTTGTTGCTCACGGCTGAGAGGGAGGGGTCGTTCTCAGAGTCGAGGTGGTCGAACAGCGCAGCAGGAAGATACGGGCGGTACACCCGCAAGTTCTCCACTAGCGTGGATAAGGCATCGGCCATTTGCTCAGGTAGGTGGTGGCGGGCAGAGCCAAGGATTTCAGAAACCTTATCGAGGTCGTAGTGGGCAAGATGGAGAGCGACCTGCTCCACAGTGTCAATTGTCTGCTGCATAGCCAGCTTCTCGCGATGTACTTGGTCGCTGAAACCACGCGTGAGCAGAAAGTCGATGACAAAGATCCCGATGGAGCTCCAGGCCTGCACAGACGCCTTGGTTGCACTGATCGGGCAAGGCGGCGTGTCACATGCAAGCAGTTCTTCCCGGATAACGCGCATCCGGGCGGTTGGTGTTGGTGTCCCCGGGATGTCGTACAATCCGAACCGAAAAGAATGTTCAAAGAAGGAGATCAGCAACCACAGGCAGACCCCGAAGACCAGGCCAGTCGCCACACTTCTGCGCAGCTGCAGCACAAGCGACATGTCAGTCAGCAGCACGAAGAAGGTCCACATCTGGGCTGGGGTGAGGCTGGCTTGCCCAGAAATATCACTCAGGCAGACAGCAACACTGCATCCTACAAAAGCAACGATGATCAGCGCCTCGGGAATCGTGTTGAAGAGGAAGAACGCCGCCAGGATCGGCAGCCACGACGCAAACCCCAGCAGGCTGGCGAAAGTCATCAAGTAGTTTTCCCACCACACCGTAACGGGGAGCATGATAAATGAGAACCCAAGAACAAAGAGCATCACTGGCAGTAATCGTTTGCGTCTTATGAGGTCAGCTTCGGATAAGCCCGTCCTATTCCCCACCAATAGACAGGTGTAACATGCCGACATGCACAACACCTTGTCGTCATCTTCGGCCGTGCCTATCATTGTGTCCTGTGTGGCGTGATGCAATGTGATGTGCGAGACGGCAAACAAAAAAGCTGGCTACAAACAACAATGGGTGGGGTTTCGGAGTGGGGCAGGCTTCGCAGTTGGCGTCGAAGTGTCGTGTAGAGAATGTTGACAGCAGCGGGATCCGGATTGCCGGCAGACCACCGACCACAGACTTGAGCGACTCACACACCCGAGGGCGGGATGTGAGTGGGGGGTGTGGGGTGGTGACCGGCATCAGAAAAGCAGCCCTGCTTTGCTCTGAACTTCGGCTCCATGGTCTCTTGTCTGTGCCTGGGCTTCCACACTCACACCCGAAGCTTGGTGTCAGTGCAGAACACAGGGGACTGAGGGAGCAAAGCGCGGGCCGACCGACCACATTGAAGTGTGCTGAAAAAACAAAGGGGGTCGAGAAAGCTGGAGGGGGTCGTGCCAATTCGGGGGCTTCACCCCAAATTTCTCCGATGAACCCAGGGCAGTACCCCCGGCAAAGGAAACCAACTGGACACCCTCCGGAAGACAAATAGTATGATGATAAAATACAAAGCGGGCTGCCTGTTGGCTCACCTTGTTAGTGAAGGCCCTGAATGAAAAGAAATGATGCGAGGGGAGGGTTTCATCAATTTGCAATACAAACGCAAAGAAATTCGGTCAGGCGAAGTACAGGCGGTTGCGCGGGCAACCTGGTGACTTGAACAAATGAAGATCAGTGGAAGTGAAGTAGTTGATGCTGCCGAGATCAGCATTGTTTCCGTTCTCTGAGAAGAACGAATCCTGCAGCGTCAACGCCTTGTCAAACTGAAGGTAGATCTCATCCATCCAATCGGCAATACCCAACGCCAGCCACGAAGGGAGAAACAGGCGCTTCAGCTCCGCCACACTCCCATCGATAAGGAAAGACTGCGACCGCGACGCCACCCACACGATGTTGCGCAGGTGGTACGAGGGGTGCGTGGTGTTGAAGTTGCTCCCAGCGCGCTTCCCGACCTGCCCTGTCGGCAGATCCCCTGGGTACTCTTTAGCGTGGAACACGATTCCGAAGTCAGTCGTGTTGTCGTGGGTGAACGAAAAGCTGTGCCCGTGAAACAGGTCGTACCTGTCAAGGCTCAAGCTGTGGCCGTGGTATGCGTGGCATTCCCGGATGCCAACAAACACGCGTTTGAAGTAGTCGTTGAACTCCTTCCGCGGGAACTGCCATAGAAACTCTGCATTGCCTGGGGTTCCCCACTCATTGCGCATGGCCTCCGACACGTTCACCCGGCCGTTCCCCTGAAGCCACGTCGCTTCCAACGCCTCCATAAATTTTCCGGAACTGATGGAACGGTGCCACGAGCGGCGGGACTTCGGGAGGTTCAAAGGAATGCAAGGCAGAGCCCAGCCACCCGGCTCGCCATCGGCAAGCCTCTGCATCAGGGCCATGGCCAACTCCTCGTGCGTCAGCGAGTCGAGGGACCCGATGCAGAACGCAGGCAGCAGCAGCAGCAAGGCTGGGCGCAACATAGTGTCGTGTCTCACTCTCTTCTGCTGTGGGGCGTGGGGTGTGTCTGACAGGAACACAACATGTGAGGGGTGCAACTTCACAAGGGTGGCCATGCCGGGCAGCTCGGTCTCTCTCAACACACTCTATTACCACGGGCAGCTCTGCAGGTGCCTCTGTCTTAGTGTGGAGGGGGGGCTTCGCAATGTGCCAAACCCACACGTTGTGTTTTGGCACAGGAACTGCGAGGAGCCCAGGCAGGCACTTGAGAGTGAAATCCCCACATGCCGATGCCGGAGAAACCTGGCAGTAGTGTGCAGCAGTGTGCCTATGGGTGCTCCAGCGTAGTTTGTCACGTCATAGCTTCGCGGCCTGCACGCTGGCCATGAACGCGGCTGCCCTCTCATGCACTTCAGCACTGGTCATGCCCGGCTTGTAGAAAGCAGACCCGATTGCGAAGCCACTTGCGCCTGCCTCCCGCCACTGAGCAAGGTTGGTGTGGGTCACACCCCCAACGGCGAAGACGCGCACCGACTGCGGGAGAACAGCGCGCAGTGCCTTGAGGCCGGAGGGGGACAGGGCCTCGGCCGGAAAGAGTTTCAGTGCGGTTGCCCCGCACTTCACAGCAAGCAGCGCCTCCGAAGCAGTGAAGACACCCGGCATCACGGCAAGCCCCAGGCGCAGCGCCTCTGCGAGCACCTCCGGGTCTGTGTTGGGCGACACCACCAGCTGTGCGCCACAGCGATGCAGACAGCGGACATCCTCGACCGTCAGCACGGTGCCAGCACCGATGATGACCTCAGTCCCAGCGTACCTCCGGCACAGGCGGGCGATGGACTCAAATGGGTCGGGCGAGTTGAGCGGCACCTCGATGCACGTCACCCCCGCACGCACCAACGCGTCTGCGATGCCGAGCACTTCTGAAGGCCTCACTCCACGCAGGATCGCCACCACCTCGGGCACGGCAAACTCGGGGGCACGGCGCACCCCGCCATGGCCTGCGGCCTGAAGGCGCGCCCCTCCTGCTGGGCTGAGCAGCTCCGACACCCCACGCACCGTGCAAGCCTCGGGCATCGCACTCGATGCGGTAATGCCGTGCCCCTCCAACGCAGCCCGATACCGCTGGGTAAGGGCGGGGGACCCCACCACCACGACGGGCAGGCCAGCCGCATGCTGTGCGCCGTGGTGCACCTCTGCACCGATGAGCAGCCCACTCAGGTAGTTGTCGGCATCGGCAGCGTCGCGGTGCTCCCCACTCAGGCTCATGCGGCGGACGTTGAACAGGCTGCCCAGGAGTCCGTGCCCCGCACCCAGGCTGCGCGAGTCTGACACACCCCGCGCAAAGGGCGCCTCTCTGAACGCGGCAGGGGAAGGCGGGACCGACTTTGTCAGGATAGTGCCGCTTCGCAGCGCGCCGTACACATCGCCCGTCATGTGGGTTGCAAAGGACACAATCTGCAGATGCGGCTTTTTCTCCACCGTGACCCACTTGCTGTGGGTCCCAGGGCAGATGACAAGCACCGTGTCGGATGAAGACGTGTCTAGCGCAGCTGCACCGAGTGCCTGGGTCTCCTCGCCCCGCATGACGTCTGGGGATGTGGCGCCGTGCGACACCCCTGGCACAAAGTGCACAGCACGCCCCTGCACCTGCAGCTGCGACCCCGAGGCGAGGGCCTGCGGCGATGCAGGCGTGGCGACGTAGGGCACCTCGCGCCAGCCGATGCTGCTCCCCGCCATGCCCACCAGGTACACAGGGCCAGGCCATGCGGGGAGCAGAGCCGTGAACTCGCGTTCGAAGTCCTTCACACCCAGCACGCCACGCCCGGTGCGCTCAACCTTGTCCCCGAGGGTGCCATCGCCCAGCACCTTGTAAGCTCGGAACGAGGTTGTCCCCCAGTCGACGACGATGTGGGGGCAGCACGCCACAGCCATCGCGTCGGAGGCCCTCCTGTCGCTGGGGGAAGCTGGGCGGTGTCGACTAGTAGCAGCCTACTGACAATGAAATGTGCTGGGACAATGCTTGGAGACCCTTCGCTCTGTGTCAAACTGATGCAGCTTGCCTCCTCTTGTGTGAGGCGGCTCCCCCCCTCTCCCTCTGCTGAAGCCCGACAGGGTCTGCAAAACGAGAAACGGTTGGCACTCGAGTGGGGCGGGGGGAGTGGGGGGGGGGGGCAGTGGCTGGGGTAATTTTCTGGGGGGTCGCTTACAGCCCCGGGGGGGGGGGGGGGGGGGGGGGGGGGGGCTGGCGTGCAGGCAGCGCGCGCAAATGCGGCCTGTTTCCGGGTGCCCGCGCGCTGCCGGCGACCGTGCACCCGAGGTGCACGGTTTGGGCTGAATCTGGGTGACGTACGAGTAGGGCTCCCACCCTGAAAATGGGCTACCTGCGGTCACTCCAGGTACCTGACACCACCCGAAAGTGACCCAAAATCAGCGGGACCCCCTCCTCGGGTGTTCCGAAACCCCTTTCTTTTGACTATTTGGAATCTGTGCGGATCGTAGTGGGGTCACACTGTGGGTCGAGGTGTCAAGCTTCACCCATGAAATGTGGGTCTGATTCAGGGTCTGGTCATAGGAGGCTGGCCCCAGGAGGATGTGACTGGGAGGCAGCCACACCAGCCCACCCACCCAGCGGGACCCCCTCCTCGGGTATTCCAAAACCCCGTTCTTCTGAATGTTTGGAACTTTTGCGAATCGTAGTGGGGTCACTTTGTGGGTCTAGGAGCCAAACACCGTCCATGAAATGTGCCTCTGGTTCAGGGGCTGGTCCTGAGGGTGACTGGGAGGCAGCCACACCCACCCACCCAGCGGGACCCCCTCCTCGGGTGTTCCTAAACCCCTTTCTTTTGAACGTTTGGAATTTGTGCGGATCACAGTGGGGTCACTTTGGTGGTGTGCGAGCCAAGCATCACCCATGAAACACGGGTCTAGTTCAGGGGCTGGTCAGCGTGGCTGGGAGGCAGTCAGCCCACACCCCACCCACCCAGTGGGACCCCCTCCTCGGGTGTTCCAAAACCCCTTTCTTTTGAACGTTTGGAATTTTTGCGGATCACAGTGGGGTCACTTTGGTGGTGTACGAGCCAAGTTTCGCCCATGAAACGTGGGTCTGGTTCAGGGACTGGTCATGGGTGAAGGTGACTGGGAGGCAGCCACCTTCACCAGCCCACACCCCACCCCACCTACCCACCCAGAGGGACCCCCCCCCTCGGATTTTCCAAAAACCCGTTCTTTGGGATATTTGGGATCCATGCGGATTGTGGTGGGGTCATTTTGGCCATGGGGTGCCTATTGACACCACTTACTGGGAAATGCCAATTGGGTAAAAGTACCCCCCCTGTACAGGTACAAGGGGGGGGGGGGGGTCCTTTCCTACAGGTGCGGGAGGTAGCCAGTGTACCCCCCCCCCCCCCTGTCCCCCACTTTGTGAGGGACCCCCCCCCCCGACCAGGGTGGGGGTCACCCAAAATTTCGAGGAAATCCTGGTGTCACCCTGAGAACCTGGGTCGCCAGCCTGACCTCAGCCCGCGGGGAGCCTGCTGGTGGTTCTGCTGTCAACAGGGCATGCTCTATTCTCCAGAGGACACCACCTTCTCGTCAGGGGGGTCAATCAGATCGAATCGTCAGAATAAAAAGGCAAAACACTTCACCATCCCTCACCGCCCTCTTTTTTCCGCCAAAATTCAAGGTTGGGAAGGACACGCGAAAGCCAACAAACCACTGCTGGGGAGGGAACATCGCACGGCAAAAATCATCGCAGGGCGTGTCTCTTCGGCCTCACATCAGTTGTGCTGCTCTCGCTGGGCTCCTGGGACCTAAGGACTCCTGGATTGAGCAAGGCTGCACTGCAGCCAGGTCGCAGTATTGCGCGCTGGCCAGATCACACGGAGAGGCGAGAACCTCAGAAAGCCGCTGCCTGGTTTTGGTGCCTGATCCCCCAAGAGCAGGACGTGATGACGTTCGGCGCATGAATGATATGAGTTTACGACCTGCCCCAGTTCAGGGGGAGGTCACCTGGAAGGCGGATTGGCAGCTGGCCAAAGAATGTCGCCCGAAGTCCTTTTTGCGCAAAAGAAAGAGGCCCAACACCCTGGTGTCACAATACAGGCTGAGTTGGGCTGTGTGTTGGAAAGAGAGAGAGAATGGAATCGCACGAGACGGGTGGGGTGGGTAGGGGTGGGGTGTGGGGGGGTTCAATGAAAAAAAAGAATCAGAGGATCGACAAGGAAATCTCATCATGCAGACCTGAATGAGCACACCAAATGGGTGGATTCGAGCACAGATCTGCCTCGAAAAAAAGACGAACGAGAGCGCCCGGGGGAACCCCCGGTGCGTTCGGTGTTTCATCTGTGGAAAAAACGCCGAACACGGGCAAAGGTACCACGTCTGTTTCTCTGCGGGGCTGCAGCAGGCTTTATCGCACGCCACTGTGCAGGGGGCGGGGGGTGGTTAGGGCTTGTTGGTTCTGCTGCTGGGAGGCACAACCTCCTGCAAAACCCGCTGTATTTGATTTGGTGATTATATAAAGAACGGGGAGGGCCTTTACTGTAATTACTCTGCCAAAAGATCGAACTATGCCAGCCTGCCACGCTAATTAGTCAGGAAGCGTCAGGAAGCCCTTCATTGTGCGGAGACAACAATGAGCATCCCTCCAGACTGCACCAACTGTGTGGCATCTCGTTCACAAGCAGCAGACAGCAAACAGCTGAGTGAAGAGAAACGAATGGCCTAACAGAATAGGTATCAAGTGACTGGCACAGTTCGCACAGAGGGAAGGCGCCCCACTCTGGGCAAAAAGCGCGCAATGCCAAGGCAAGAAGAGCAACTGGCAGCGGGGGAGGTGGTGGTTGGGGTTGGGTGTGGGTGGGCTTCCTGAGGAGACAGCATGACGTGCTCCTCCCAAAGCAGCAAAAGGAATTTATGCGGGGGTGCGGGGGTGGGTGTGGGTTTGGCATGCTCTGTGCAGGCTCAAACATACAGATCTGATCAGAGCAAAAGGAAGGTCTGGTAGTGGTTGGGGGTGGGGGAATCCCCGTGGAACGGGGTTTGGGGTTGGGCATTGCAGGGATGCCAGCTTCCTGCAAAGCGGCGCGTGGCCTCACCTCACATACAGCATGATATGCACTTACCGTATACGTAAATATTATGGAACGTAAATATTATGGAACGGGCCCATTTTTGGCCGGTCCGTTCCATAATATTTACGTTCCATAATATTTACAGGGCCAGTTGGGGACTCGGTGGTGAGGATGGCTTGCCTCAGGAATCGCGCGAAAAGTGCACGAGTAGGCCCCGTCAGGGACTCTGTATGCCGTCCGATCACCTGGCCCAAGTCCCCGAGTCGCAGAAAGCCCTGTAAATATTATGGAACGAAAAAAATCTGGAACGCCAACCCACTAGCGTTCCAAAATATTTACGTTCCAAAATATTTACGTATACGGTATATGCACAGTGAACGATACTGGCGAGAGGCGTCAGAACCGTCAGAGCAGAGGTGTCTGAAACTGGCGGGTTTCACATTGGTGTGACTGGGGTTGACCCAGCGAACGTCAAAACAACATCGGTGGTGGCCCTTCGCACAGAAGTCTGAGAGGTGTGGTAGAATCGTGAACGGGCCACACAGATCACAGTGCTGTCGCACTGGCACAGGTTTGACCCGCCCCAGAGCAAAGGCACATGTGTCACCCGGGGTCCGGACGTATTTCTGCATTTCTTCAGTTGAGGCAACGGAGGAGGTGGGGGGAAATGGTTACGTTTTCAAAGCTCCGCTGTCTTGAGAGTCTGCGCATTGAACTTCAACTTCAGCAGCATGACACACAATGAGAGCGAAATATCACGGAATCGATGGCATTCGCCCCTGTTTGTCCGGCGGGTTGCGTGTGTTTGACATCTATAGCTTGCCCCAACAGCCTTGAGTTGTCGTTTGCATCTGCGGAAAAGGGGGCAAAAAAAAGAGCAAGTCTTTGAAGAGCGAACCCGCACATTCTTCCGAGGCGCAATATCCCTGCCCCGCAGCTGCGATGCCCCATTCTTGTGTTGTGCCTTCCAGACAAGCAAGACGGGGGGGGAATGGCGGCAATAAAGAGACAAAAGAAGGATACCAGAATACTGACGGCACAATCAGGACAAAAGAACACCCCCTGGCTTGCCTAATCGGCAATCAGGAAGAAGGAAGTGGGAGTTGGGAAGAAAGGAGAGTCGGATGACAAAAAGAATAAACGAGCCGCGCCACCAGTGGTCGCGCTAACTTCACTCCCTACTCCCGGCATTTTCGGCGATTTTTTGAGGTACCTGGGACCCCCCGTGTTTAAGTCCCCCCCCTGGAGGCGATTTTCGGCCGGGGGGGACTTAAACACGGGGGGGGCGGACCTAAACAAAGGGGGGGCTTAAACACGGGGGTGGCACAGTGGAGACCAAGAAGACCTCTTCCTCTGCTGTCGTAGGGGGGTAATTCCGGTCCGGATGGACTTTTGGCACCCCACTTTTCGACTCTGACAGCACCTGGAGGGCCTAGGGGCCACCTGATGACCCTCCAGACCAGCCCACCCCCGTGTTTAGGTCCCCCTGTGTTTAAGCCCCCCCCCTGCCAGACCCCCAGGGGGGGACCAGGCATGTCGCTAAGCGTCGACCGTCGACCCAGTGATTTTTGGTTTCCCCCCCCATAAAAAAGCGTCGACCCAGCGTCGACCCAGTGGAACTGGGTTGCCATTCAAGCCTGGACCAAGCGTCAACCCATTTATTACGCTGGGTCGATGCTTACCTAGCGTTGACCCGATTACACTGGGTCGACGTTTACCAAGCGTCGACCAAGCGTCAACCCACTTTCACTGGGTCGACGTCGAAGAGAGTATGGTTATGCAGGAACAGATGCTCACTACCGTGGCCTCCGGCGGCTGGGGGGCTCCGCCCCCCAGACCCCCCTGTGGTGCATGTCTCGTACTCAAGTCATTCGATTACCACCAGGTCAGGGAATCCAACCACTCCAGTAGCCTCAGGGGGACGCAGCCAACTCACACAGAATCTGTACGCCCACAATGAACAGACGTTCACTACCGTGGCCTCCGGCGGCTGGGGGGCTCTGCCCCCAGACCCCCCATCTCGCGCGCCCGTCTAGTAACCAAGTCCTTGCGCTTCAACGGCCGTGGCACATCAGGGGGTAGCGTCGAAAGCATGGTCCCGAAAGCCATTATTTGGGTTTCCTCCACCCGAGGATGGCGCGAGCGGGAGAGGAACCACGGAAGGAACCCAGCGCCTCACACCGTGCCCACCTAGTGGTCCACCGACGGGAAAATTAGGGAACAACACGAGCGCGCGCGAGAAAAATTGCCCCCTAGTGTTTTCCCCCCTGATTCCCCCCCCCAAAACAGGAGCGTCAACCCACCAAATCTCCAAAATCGAAAAGTTAGCGACAGGCCTGGGGGGGGACTTAAACACGGGGGTAAGGGGGGGGGGACTTATACACGGGGGGTCCCAGGTACGTTTTTTATTTGCAAACAGGGATTTGTCCACAACTCGAAAAGTTTTGGTACCCCAATTCAGTATGAAAAAATTGCACCAAAAAAATGAAAGTGACCCTATGGCGTTTCGCACGGATCTCAAATATTCAAAAGAAGGCAGAGACGGGGAAAATGGAACACTATCGACACATGTCACTGAACACGGGGGAATGGGGAAGGGGAGAGGTTGTGGTGAAACGCACACACCTCGACCTGTGATGAGGTGAGATGTGGCTCTGCAATTACGGCACTACGCGTGCCGTAAACTCAAATCGGACCTGCTTTCTCCGTGTTCCATTTCCTCCTTCATTGCATGAGGCTACAGAGAAAAAATGGGCCCCGCGGGGCGGGGGTGGGTGGGTGGGTGGCCTTGACGGCTGCTGCTCTTCACGCCCTGAGGTTCGCCGTTCCCCAAACTTCCACAAGCATCGCTTTGCATGAAACTCTCAGCACCCCTTTTGCCTTCCCTACCGAGTGACTGCTTCCCGCGCAGCACTGGGCTCCGACCTGATGTCGGAGTGATCCACACCGAGTTCAGCTCGGAACAGATGTTCACTACCGTGGCCTCCGGCGGCTGGGGGGCTCCGCCCCCCAGACCCCCCTGTACCACTAGGCTGCAGCGTGTGCCTGTCTTGTAGCCAAGTCCTTTGGGTTCACATCAGCGAATGGGACCCAGACCACTCTCAGTAGCCTCAGGAGGACGCATCCAACTCACACAGAATCTGTACGCCCGCAACTCCCACGCGTTCCTACTACGGCGCAAGGAACAGATACTCACTACCGTGGCCTCCGGCGGCTGGGGGGCTCCGCCCCCAGACCCCCCCTGTATAGCGTGTGCAGCACTACAGCGTGTGCACGAGGTTTCACATACAACATGCTTCGTGGGGTCCCCACGTCCAGTGCTGGCATTAGTGTCTTGAACAGGCTACACCCTCGCCGTATTAAGGGTGGCACTCAAGCTGGCACATGTTTGCCTACTTGGTGGCGTCGTTGGCAGTTGAGCTGAGTGGGGAACTCCCGTCCCTGCTTTCCGAGCAGGTGCCTGACCCCTAGCCCGGGTTGTTACTGATCACATGCTGCAGAGACAACCAGGACGGAAAATTTGAGTGTCTTCAAACCAGGCCTGGGCGGGGAACGAGCCCTTTTTCCAGGTTTTTTGGGTCGGGGAACCAGGTTTTTTCTAAGAATTTTTACAAGGGAATTTTTGCTCGCCCCCCCACAGTTTCCAGGCGCGTGCCCGTCAGGCGGGACTTTTTCTCTGATTTCTCTCCGCGTCATCATTGACAGCTCTCGAGTGATGCCCAGAGATGCTTGCGGCAGAGAGTGCCCCTCATGCGCGTTACAGCTGAAAATGAATGAGGATCATCTGGCACTCGTTCTCATCGGGGGTTGTGCTCCGCAGGGACTCAATACACCTTGGCACTCTCGCAGGGCTGGACATGCCAGCAGCTGGAGGACAGTTACAAAGCTGCCCCCGACGCCACCCACCTGCTGGCCCCTTCAGGTCTGAAAGCCCAAAAGCTCCCGGGGATTTTGCAGTGGTGCGCACCATATTCAGCGCAGGGTGATCTCTCCGATTTTCCAAAACTGCTGGTTTACGGGTTTGGGGAACGGTCGTCGGCAGACCGTTGAAATGCCCGTGTTAGCAAGGCACACTCACGTTTCAGGTAGCGTGTCGCGTGTCACGCATGTCGCGAACGCGGCAAGTGTACCTCCCAGGTGGGGAAGCCCGACCTCCTGTCCGATGTCAGTCAGGCTTCGAAGAAGCGCTTCATGGATGCGGCGCTGACCCGGGGAAGTGAGATAGATGGACGGGCACACGCTACATGGGGGGTCTGGGGGGCGTGAGCCCCCCAGCCGCCGGAGGCCACGGTAGCGAACATCTGTTCGTGTGGGCGTACAGATTCTGTGCGAGTTGGCTGCGTCCTCAGAGGCGACTGGAGTGGTTGGACCCCGACTTGATGGGATTCGAAGGACTTGAGTACGAGACGTACGCCACAGGGGGGTCTGGGGGGCGGAGCCCCCCAGCCGCCGGAGGCCACGGTAGTGAACGTCTGGCTCTCCAGTTGGCCAGCAAGGCGAACGGTACGTGGGACAGACTTCCCTTCCATCCTTGTGCGCGCCCTGTCGACTGGGGAAAACTTAGAAAAAGTTTTTTCCTCTGCGAAACAACCTTAGAAAAAAATTCCCCTAACAAAATTCTTAGAAAAAAACTTTTTTTCCCCTTACAAAAATTCTTAGAAAAAAAGTTCAGAATCCTGAAAGTGGGGAACAAGCCCCCAGTTAGGAACAGCCCTGCTTCAAACAAGCCCATTTTTTCAAAATGACCCCACTACGATCCGGGCGAGGCCCGGAAATGCAACGAAACGCGGTTTCCCCGCCCAAAAACGAGCCCCTTTTTCAGGTACGTTTTTTCGCTCCCGATTTCCAAATTTTGGGAGATTTTTCCAATATTTAGCGCGACCACTGCGCGCCACCCACGATATCCACACCCTCGCTCTCAACGACCCGACAGCGTGCCGCTCCCTGCGTACTGCTCCAAGCCAGCACGCAAGTGGCAGCCAAATCAAATCGAACCTCAAGCACTCCGAGACACAGCCCTCGGCACGGTGTGGAAGGATACAGCAGCGCACTATGAAGCAAGCCACGCCGTGTGGCTTGCCTCCTTATACATTCGCCGCAGTGAAAGAAGAGGAACGTAGAAGCCGAGGCGAGAATTGCCTCGCCTGTTCGCAACGGGGGGGGGGGTCTGATGCAGAGGGCAGCCAAGGCGGCTTGCAGTTGAGTAGAACGACCAGACCCTGTGCTGTATACTTTCAAACGCCCTAAAAAAAACACTTCGTGTGGTGAGACCAGGGTAAAAGATAGGGTTCCGGGCTGCGCGCCGAAAACCGGGGGTAATCGGGGGTAAAATTTCGGCCATTTCCCCAAATGGAAGGGTTTTCCCTTCCCACAACACCTCACTCCACGCCACTCAACTGGGATGGGCAGGGTGGCTCCTCTGCGGGGGACTGACTTCGCCGCCGCTGCCAGGTCCGAGAGGAGCGCGCTCCTTGTTGTCGTCAACGCGAAGGAGCCAGTCGATGAGGAAGAGCGTGGTGGTGTTGAAAGCACCGCAGGTTGCCCTTGCAGACTTGGTTCTGGACAGGCACAGGCCACAGGGGGGTCTGGGGGGCGGAGCCCCCCAGCCGCCGGAGGCCACGGTAGTGAACAGCTGATTCTGCTCCATAGTCGCACGCCGCATGTAGTCAACGTGCACCTTGTGCTCAACAGGTTCATCGGGCTAACGCCTGGGGCAGGGCATTGTGCTCTTGGCCCCGGCCTCCTCTGGCCAAAAAGTACCCTGGAATAGTACCCGGACAGAATCTCAGAAAAATCCCGGTGGAAAAAAAAAAAGAGGCACCCCCGGTTTTTCGGGGCAAAATCTCAAAAACCGGGGCTAAGCCCCGTTTTTCATAACAGTATCTTAAACACTGGGTGAGACCAGCCGGAGTTCAGACATCCCCTCCCCTTCTGCCGAACTGCAACCAACTCCGAAAGGCCCCCCAGACATGACACCCACTGTTGTCCACTGTCGGGAGACTGTCGGGTGGCAGGCAGCCCCCTGCAGCAGAGTGATATGAGGCAGGCACATCGTCGGTGTTTTGACGCTGATGGCCTGCGTAAGATCAGAGCACAGATCCGCCCTGAACGTCGCAAAGAACGACGCCACCCGGCGGGCGCTTCTGCCATTTTTATGTTGGGGCACTGCATCGCTGGCCTCGTTGATCAGACCTGGGGGAGAGCGGCTGTCACGCCCAAA
The DNA here is from genome assembly GCA_963210315.1 of Rhynchopus euleeides. Taxonomy (NCBI): domain Eukaryota; phylum Euglenozoa; class Diplonemea; order Diplonemida; family Diplonemidae; genus Rhynchopus; species Rhynchopus euleeides. The sequence goes on from OY723277.1 coordinate 15,874, forward strand.
GCGAAGAAACAGGTAGACAGGCTCTGTGGGAACACCACTAGACGAAAGGAGGAGCCTCAAAAGGAACCCCCAGAAGAAGCGGGGGTGGGCGGGAGGAAGACAAAACAAACGTTGTTAAAGCGGCCGGAGCATCTAAGCAATACACAGGCCTGACGCACGCAGTGGTGGAGGGAGATCCGAAGGAAGAGGAGACGGAAAACAACGGGCCGAGGAGGCAATCGAGGCCCCGCACTGCCCCTCCCCCCTTCGGCCCAAGAGCTGATCACTGTGCAACAAAATAAAACCAAGTGGCCTCTCGGCTCGAGTTGTGGGAACGCAGCAACTCGCAGCAACAAGGCGTAGGTAGTTTCGACAGTTCGCTCTGCTGTATCAAAAGAAACTAATTCCATGATGCAAGAAGGGGGGGGGGGGGGGCAGCAAACCCGGGGTGCGACACGAGATCTGGCCTCGGGCGACACCACCAGGGGGGCATTTCTCTCAGCTCTCTCGGGCTGGACGGGTGTCCAATCATGGCAGAGAAGAGGAACGGCGGGCAGGGGTGTGTGTGTGTGTGTGTGGGGCTTCGGTCCAGTTATAAAAATAAAGAGGAGGGGGGGCTCCATTCAGATGATGCAGAAGTGAGGGGGCAAATGTGCCTCACAACACTTGTTGCAGAAGCGGCATGTATGTGACAGAGCGGAGCAGGCATGCCCCCACGGGCCACCCCCCCCCCCTAGCCTAGGCACCACTGCTGAGAATATACAAGGTTCCAAGTCCTGGGGTCTCTCAAACCTTAGTCTCAGCAGTGACCCCCCACACCCCCTCTGCCTCCAGAGCTGACTTTTCTTTAACCCTTTTTTTTTTGAACTGGAGGCGCTCCGTTTTTGTTTTCAAAAAATAAAACAAACAGATTTTCTTACCTGTCCCCCCGCACCCCCACCCCCCCCCCCTAGGGCAGTGGTGGCAGCGTACGGCCGTACGGTACGCGTACGCGTACGCCGTACGCACTTTCTGAAAATCGCGCTGCGTACGCGTACGCAGATTTTGCGTACGGCTGGTATTCCAGGTCTCTCAGCACACAGTAGGCCACCCAGCGGGTGGCTGGGCCCTGGCCTTTGATCTTGCCTTTCACAGATGGTTCCTTGCCGCGCACGTGGCGAATAACTCGCAACACCTGCAAGTACACCCGCAATCATACTGCAAAAGGTACCACTTCCGACTGGAAGGCTCGAAGGCTGCCCCTGGTACACCTGAGTTCGACTGTTGGATTTGGTGTGCGGCCATGGCCGTCTCCTGTGCTCCATAGACTGCCGTACGCAGCGCCGTACGCGTACGCGTACGCCGTACGCACTTTTTGAAAATCACGCTGCGTACGCGTACGCAGCCACCACTGCCCTAGGCATACTTGTACCCCCATATGGGGAAGGCCAAAAATATGGGGAAAATATGGGGGGAATATGGGGGGTTTTTCAAGTCCTGTTCCCCCATATTTCCCCCATATGGGGGATATATGGGGGAAAACCCAGGGGTTCCTCAGGTGGAAGCAGTCAGCAAACAGTTCTCTTCGTTCTGCTTTTCACAGGGTGTGAAGTCAGCCACTGACAGGGGACGTCTAGCACCTTGCAGAGCCATCTCACCTCGTCGCTTTCTGCAGAGAGGAAACGCCCGGCTGAAGTGCTCGAGTCAGACCACAAAAGGTGCTGTGAGAGTGCCGACCGCCACTTTCTTCAAGTCTGAGTAGCGGTCATCAGAGCATGCTGTCCAGTAGTCCTGTCTTTGCTGGCAGAACAGTTGCGTCCTGCAGCCAGTCCTTGTACTGGCCTTCACAGGTCTCATTCCACCCGGCAGATGCAGCTTGAACATGTCAAGCTGCCTGGTGACGAGCGTCGACTCCGACTTTTCGGCGCTCGGAGCGGTCAAAAGCGGCGGAAGCGCCTGACACCAGAATGCACTGCTTGTGAATTCCCTTGTCTAATTAAGGACCTCAGGGGGCAGTTCGCAATCGCAAACACACCAGAGTGAGGACTTATAAACACAAGAGTGTGTGTTGTGAGGAGCTGTTAACCCTGAACGCGCTATGTGTGTCTGTGCGTATGTGTCCACCACCGCTGCCGCTGTCACTGCGGTGCCCCGCCAAACCGGGAAGCGTTTGCTCTCCGCTGCCGCTGTATCGGCGCAGGAGAGGAACAGGAGGTCGGTGCGACCCACCTGGGGGATCTTCCAGGGGGGGCCAGACCTGGCCACACCTGAACGAGGGCGCACCTCCCCAGGATCGGACTCCTGGAGGATCCCCAACAAGGCATGAGGCCGGTTTCGACGCGCACTTCGTGTGTGTCTGTGCCTGAGTGGTTTGATGTTCTCCCGTTGCAGCACGAATACCCCCATATCCCCCCATATGGGCCCCATATTTCCCCCATATTCCCCCATATTTTACCGGGTTTTCCCCATATTTTCAGCCTTTTTCCCCATATGGGGGCGGGGTTTTGAGACCCCCCATATTTCCCCCAGATTTAGGGGGTTCCCCATATGGGGGGACAAGTATGCCTAGGGGGGGTCAAATGGGGGTGACAAACACGATTTTTCAAAAAACCGGCGCAGAGGCCCCAAAGCCCCCGTAAACCCTCCAAACCCCCCCAGATCGGTCCGGAAACCCATCGAACCCCACTTTTCCACCATTCCGGGCACCTCAGGTGCCCGAATTGGGGTACCTAAATTTTGTGCCACCGTTTGGTACCGTACAGTGCCACTGTGTGGGAGGTTGGAAAAGAAAATGCCCCAACACACCACATCTGAGGGTTGCAATGCATGTTGCTTGCCAACCACGTCATCCGGTGGGTGTCAGGCGCTATGTAGGTGGCATTAGCCAGGTCTTCGATGTGTTCTGGCTTGTATATATACCTCCCTGCCTGCGGCACAGGCACTGCCTTTGTCCCCCACACCAGCCACAGAGAGCGTATTGTACTCGGTCCACGGTTGCTGATTCATTGTGATGCGTTGTATCCTCGAGTGAACGTCACACACTAGTGGCACCACCACCCGCCATCCGAGAGCTGTATTGACTTTGCGCGCTTCCGTTGTATTCACCTCGCCACGCATATTGCACCGTTCAGTACCAGTGCTCTTGGGCCAGGCAAAGTAGACCGCAGCAACTACCAATTCTGGCACAATGGGTACCACGACAGCGCACTTCATGTGTTCCCGGAATGTACAGCTCGTGTTGCAACAGTCGTTGTCAACACATCCCGGTTGTGGAGCACTGCTGCACAGGAATCACACGACCATCTGGACTGTTCCGTACCTACAGGCAGCCTCCCGGTGCATGGTGGCAGGGAGGTATATATACAAGCCAGAACACATCGAAGACCTGGCTAATGCCACCTACATAGCGCCTGACACCCACCGGATGACGTGGTTGGCAAGCAACATGCATTGCACCCCTCAGATGTGGTGTGTTGGGGCATTTTCTTTTCCAACCTCCCACACAGTGGCACTGTACGGTACCAAACGGTGGCACAAAACTTAGGTACCCCAATTCGGGCACCTGAGGTGCCCGGAATGGTGGAAAAGTGGGGTTCGATGGGTTTCCGGACCGATCTGGGGGGGTTTGGAGGGTTTACGGGGGCTTTGGGGCCTCTGCGCCGGTTTTTTGAAAAATCGTGTTTGTCCACGTAAAAGGGTGGCATTTGACCCCCCCTAACCCCCCCCCCCCCAGAAGAAACTCAAGATTTGATGTTTTTTTTGCGGAATTCCCTCAAGCGCGACAAAAGAACTGGCGAGGAGGTGGGGACGCACACCAAGCAGCCTTGGGCTGCCGGAGGCAGCGTCGAGAGCAGAAGGAAACATAGTTGGGAAAACACGGCAGGCACGGGGAGGGTGTGTGGTTGTGTGTTCATTCCTTGGGCCGTACATCACACTTCTCTCTTTTCAAAGCGGGCACACCTGGCATCCCCCCCTGAACTGTAGGACGGTGAGTCCTCCTCCCAACTCGTTCCTACACACAGTAACCTGTCGGGGCGGCCTTTCAGAGCCACTGTGTCAGTTATTACACTACTGTGTGAGCAGCAAACCCGCAAACCCCAAGCACCACAAAGGGCAGCAGGTCTCACGTTTTCTGCCCGTCTGAGAGAGCTATAAAAAAGGCCCCAACCACAGGCAGGGATTGTCACACTTGGCACAGTTTACTTCAGAATGCGAAAAAGCTGGGTTGGGCCCTGTGGGGGGTGGGGAAGAATGCCCGACCCTCCAGGCTTTGCTGGGATAACCTATCATCATAGGGGGGGGTTCGCTCGGGAAGGGGGAAAGGTGTGCAGGTTGGGGGAAAAGCTGTTCAAGCTGAGCCGACCCTGTCATCCACCCTTCCCATTTCATTTTATTGCGATTCTCAGTTTTTCGGTTTACGGGTGTTTTTTCGGGAGTGGTTTCTTCGCAAACGGGGGGGGGGGGGGGGAGGGCCTGTTCCAAACTTTCCCTGTCAGTCGAAACCCGGGGGTCGTGGGAGTGACAGCGGGCACCTCTGTTCTGTGAACAGGCCTGGCCGGGGGAGGGCGGGCGATCGGGAAGGGAAGGCCACCGGTGACGCCCATTCCCCACTTCAAGATCGGGCAAGAGTACCGGGCAGCAGCAGTAACAAAGGGGTGTGGAGGGAGCGGAAATGGGCGCGGGTGGGAGGATCATGTGTTGGCGGCAACACCCATTCAGCAGGAGGCTTTGATGTCGGGCCCGTGCACCCTCCCGGGATACAACACCCGGCATCGGTATTGCCTTGTTGTTGCCGATCCGTGCGGGCTGACGGGTGAGTACTGGGCACACGCATGAAGAAGACAAGAATCAAGATAGAAACAACCAAAACTGACAAATTACTGACAGCCATGCCAGAAGTCACAAAAAGCAGCTCCCAGCAGTTATGTTCCGGACGTGTGGATACACATCAGCTCCCGGACCCCACAAATGCACGGTTGGTCTGGTCGTGTGAGGTGCAAGCCACGGGTATCAGGCGCGCCTCCCACTTCCGGCGCTGCACATTTTGGGTGATCCGTGATATTATTCACGTGCAGCGTTCCATCCAGCCTCCAGAATGACATGCGTAAAGCGTTCCCACCACTCGATGCCTGCTACTTTTGTAGTAGTGTTGGCTCGAATGCGTTCATATTTTCTTGGCCAATCAGGGATCGTGGCCAGGCCGCTGCAGGGATTTTTATCGTGAACAACTGAACAGATCGGAACAAGACGGTGCAGGAGAAGGGCTTTCTTGCCCTCTCCGAGAAACATCCTTCTCCTGACCGATGATGCTGATGGCAAAGCTCCAGGACACCAGACGAGTCGGGATAAGGCAAGCCATGGACACAAGAGACTGCGACAAGGCTGCGTGGTTGGGAGAGTTGGGGCACCATGCACCCCGCCCCTGTATATAAGGTACCGATAACGGGCGAAGAGAGGGAGGGAGGAGGCGGGTGATCTAAAGTTCCAGCGTATGAAGGGAGTGCATCAGATGTGGTGGCCCTTGCGGCTGATGGAGAGCATAGGTGGTGCAGCAACCATCGGCGCATTAACAAGCACAGGAGAGAGAGGATGATGGATTGGCAAGGGGGGAGGGAAGAGATGAACGTAGTGTGGTGGTTTGTGGTCAAAAATAAAAGAAGGTGGGTGGGATCGGAAGATTCGGCTGGCTGCCCTGGTTTTGCTGTTCCCTCGGGGAGTCACATCGGTTGCCACAAAAAATAGTCGAACGGCCGCAGAATCGAATAGATGACCAAATAGATGACACACACAGGGCTGCCCCTATCCCCAGATCCAGGCTGGCATGCACAAGTGTCTTCTGTTTCGGGTTTCGGACTTCCCGTGCCTGATTTGCTTCTATCACTGTCGGCAGACAGAATGTCAGGCAGGTTCGGGAATCATGCTGTTGTTGTAACACACGGCGTTGCTGCGGAAAGAAGGGAAATATGAGCATTTCGTGTTTTCGTTGATCGGGGTGCTTGGAATTTCCTGAGTGGGCGCGGGGCGGGGGGGACTTCACTCTGATAATTATGCAGAAGCGCGAGTTCTGTATCAACTAAGGTGCCCACCCCCCCTGAGCTGAGAAGAGAGGGTTACTTTTGAGGATAACAAGGCGGTATACACACGTAGGTCGTGTGAGACAAACTCTTCAACAAAAAGGTGACAAAGACGCACCGAAGCAGGTCAACCCGCTGGGAAACGAAGCCTGATGCGCCTGTTGTGCGGGTACGATTCAAGGGCCCAAGACTCTCAGATAAAATTTGCTATGATTCCTGCAACCGCTGTTGTTGTGTGCCCACATCTGGTGGTACGTCGGGTGACAGTGGCAAGCTCGAGACATCAGGATATAATCACAACCATGTTCACACAAAGAAGGAGAAGTCAAAGAACAAGACACAGAATTGAGCAAGGCAGGACATACATATCTTCATAAGGACAACAGGCCTCTCCCTGATTGTCGCCAAACTCGGGAATGATGAAACCGTATTTGCTTCAAACACTAAGTTCCGTCGACGTGCATATCGATTTGGGATTCGCCAAACTGGCATGGTATTGCACCCTCGTCTAGAGGTCGCAACATGAGAAACTGAGCCCGCAGAGAGAGCCTGCGCACGTTAGACTTAAGAACGGTAGTACAATAGCTGGCACCTTCAACTTCAATACTACATTCATGACAACATCTGAACACAGAACAAACCAACAGGCAATAAGGATCTTCCTAAAAGGGTCGCTCAAGTAGAAACGAGTCTGCGCAATAGCTAGTGACATCAAACAGTGTCACACGTTCCGAAGCCCCATGTTTTTAGCAAGCACCTACCACCCCCCGTGTATATGTCACCCCCCCCAGGTGCAAAAATCGGGAGGGGGGTGACATGAACACGCCTTTTAGGGGGTGACATATACACGGGGGGTGGTAGGTTAGTGTATGTCACCCCCCGCCAGGGCCGCCTGGGGGTGACATAAACACACCCCTTTTGGGGGGTGACATATACACGGGGGGTGGTAGGCATCAAGTTTATTACCGCGCCACTCGGTGGAGAGCCCCGCAGTAGTCTCCCCACGAATGGGAGGACGGCTGCGGGCCGCATGCAAAGAAGAAAACAATGAATCGAACGCAAGTCGAGAAAGAAGAAGAAGAAGAAGAAAACAACCAAAACTCGATGATATAACCAATGCTCGTGGGCAGGAGAGCGGGGCATCTGCATGAAAGGCGTTGGCTACGCCGATCTGGCCCACTTTTTCGAACGAATGACGGGCCCTGAAGGGGGAAGACTGAGGGCGACGTGGAGGCGTGGTGACCACATGGCACGTCATGCCCACAGTGCAGTTCGACAGGAGACTTCTAAGGCTAGACCGCGGTTCCACTACCTCAACAGTGGCCTTCGCTCTCTGTGGCAAACTGATGTCAGTTCGAACACAACAGAAAGGAACACCGGTTGTGCCACCCTGAGAGTGAAGTCCACCAGAAGGAAGGTTGGGCCCACCTGATTTCTCTTCCCGCCATCCCAAACGGATACGCCTGCCAGGCTGGCAGCCTGCTCGACAGGCAAGGGGTCTTACGATAAATGCAGGAATCCAAGATATAAAGGACTGTGCAGGAGAGAAACGAAGAAACATACATGAATCAGGGCATTAGTTTGGGCTGGTTATCCGGTTATGATAACCAGGATTTGGAGAAACCTGGTTATTTTAAAAAATAAAAAAAAGTCAAAAATCTGGCTCGGAACCGGGGGTTTCCCTTACCAAATAACCTGCTGCGCTAGCCCCACCAAGCAGCAATAGTACGACACGACCTGCATCTGTCATTCGGCGGCAGATGCAGGCCAAGATTGCACAGCCCCCTTCTGCGCCGTCCCTCACCGACGAAACCCAGGCCACGACGAAGGTGAGCCAGCATGCGACCCGGATTCGTGTGTGATCGACCCGTAACGTGCCGCAAGACTGCAACAGCCGGAATGCGGCCAACATCTGCGGCATTCTGCTGGAGCAGACAGAATCTCTGGGGACAGCTTCTGGAACCGCGTCGTGTCCTTCGCCACTGACTGGTGCAACACCATGGGTGGTGGGAAACCCGGGGCGCAACTCCACGCGTGTAGATGGGTTATCCTCCTGGCACCAGCGCGAATTGTGTGCTGTGTCTGACACCTCTCACAAACCCGGGGGAAGTAGAGACTATATACATAACCTGGGGGTGGGGAAACAGATAATAGCACGCCACGGTCACAACGGCGCAGGAGGCGCTCGGGCGCGAAGCGCCCGAGCGAAAAAATTTGGTGGGTCATAACCAGGGTAACCAGGTTTCAGGCTCCGTCGGGAAGGTCAAACTAATGCCCTGCATGAATGCAAAGGAGAAAAAAACGTCTCCCTCCCAGTAAAAGTAATGATAGAGAACCCGGAGAGAAGACAGAGCCAGAACACCCACCCCGCCCCACATACACTGATCACACGCATCAGTGAGGTCACCTGCACCCAAAGCCAGGTCGAAACATCCTTGTAACGCGGCAGCGCAATCAGACTGTATGTCTGATGCGAATACACTGCCATCCACTAATGAGCGGGCCGTGTTACCTCAAGCTGAATGGTGGACACACATGCATGAATTATTCGGAGGTGGGTCGCACCGAGCATGGAGCTGCTCTTGATGCATCGCCACCACTACAGCACACCCGACTCAGACAGCGGTGACATGCGACTTCGTCGACGCTCCAAGCCTCATGCTGCCGTTGTGGCCAAAGCTGCTGTTCGGATGCATGTGTACGTCTCTGCCCATCATCGATGCTGCTGTCACAAGCGATGCTGTCGACCCGATGCGGCGGGGCGATCCAGGAGTGCCACGCGCGCGTGGCGGTGAGGTGAAGGCAGAGCCTTGGCGCGAGCGCAGGTTTCGGAACGACCCGTCAGGGTAGAGCTGGCCTGCAGACGGCTCCACAAGCGGGATGTCCATCCTGTCGAAGCTGTCGGAGAACGTGTCGTTCGTCAGCCACCCCAGGCCGCTGACGCTGTCGCGCTTCCCACCACGCCCCCTCGAGCGGGGCAGGAGGGAGTCGGTCCGCGGAACAGCGCGTGGCGAGGACACAGGGGTGCTGGGGTGCTCCCCAGCATAGGTGTAGTTGTCTTCGACATCCTCGATGTCGATTGTGGGCAGGGAGTCCTTGAACTCCAGGAGGTCGCACGCTGTGCTCCTGCGCGAACCCGAGCTGGCCTGCAGGTGTGCCGGGACCTGCGGGGTCTCCGCCTGCAGTGGTGTGTCCTGGCCCTGCTCCTTCTGTGCCGGCTCCACCCTCGACAGAACGTCGTCCTGCAGGTTGTCGCGGCGCCGCGTCAGCAGCACGTAGACCTCGGTGAGGATGTCGAGGACAATCTTCGCGACCAGCACCGCAAAGGCGACAGTCAGCAGCGAGGAGGCGACGTCGAACACCCAGAGGTCCAGGTCGTGGAGGTAGAAGCCTGTCGCCATGAGCAGCATGGCCACCATCTGCACCCCCAGGAACATAATGTCCAGGGCAGCGTCGCGTGGGCGGGCGTGCGGCCACATCATGGTCTCCATCATAACCAGCACAAAGAACACTGTTGCAGATGCCATTTTGACGTGCCCACAGCCCGAACTGTTCTCAGGCCCTGTGCTCTGGATGGCGCTGAGCGCAAAGCTTGCGGCAAACTCCAGCAGCAGGAACCCAGTTGTGTTCTGCTTGTATGTGCGGAGGATGACGTAACGCTGCACCCACATCACCTCGTGTGTGATGTTCACCCACTCGCCCCTCCCGAGGAAGGTGACCTCCACCCAGCTCTTGCGCCCCTCAGCCACGGCGTACACACCGCTTGTGTTGATGCCCACATACAGCATGTACTGCATCATGCACGGCAGCACGGTGCACAGGAGAAGCATCATCCCCCCGAGAGCAATGTGCCACTCCTTGTGGGGGCGCAACACGAGGCACATGGCTGCCAGCGTGAGCCCCTGGTAGAAGTACTGGAACACCATCAGCGGTGCGGAGGGCAGGCGCAGCAGCCCAACAACGTCAGTCCCTTCGAACATCTTGGGGAAGAGCACCGGCCCCACGCGCGACACGATGCTCATCGCGATGCAGCTCAGGATGCTGAAGATGATGATCGCAGCTGTGTTGACGACGACAGCGCCCACCTCCGTGCTGCCGTCGATCTGCAGCCCTGTCGGGTGCAGCGCCTCCTGCAGCTCTGTCGAGCACCCCTGGCTCACCAATGCAAGGCGCAGGGCTGCGCCTGTGCTGAACCCAGCACCGGCACCCGCCGCCCCGGCGGCAATCGTGCCGGCCGTGCTGTCCAGCCCCGGGACGGACACCACGTCCCTGACGTGGGGCGAGAGTGTCGTCGCATTCGCTTCTGGAGCAGGCGTCGGTTCCCCTGGCGGCGAAGGTGTGTCGAAGGGCCCCGAGCCAGGCGGGCTGGGTGTCGAAACAGACGGTGTGAATGTCCTCGGCACCTCAGTCATCCCCGGCGGCAGCGTATCGGGTGCTACGGTGGCTGCTGGGTCAGCAGTCGGTGCAGGTGTGGACGGCCCAGCCTGGGGCACGCTGGTCGACCCTGGGACCAGTGTCGCCCCTGGGGCCAAGGTCGGGAGGGCCACAACAGGTGGTGCTGGCGTGCGGGGTGTCGGCGTCAGTGGCACAGCTGTCACGGGCGGCGAAAGGGTCAGCGGCGCAGACGTGGCGGGGGCCGGTGTGACTGGGGTTGCAGTAAGCGGCGCAGGCGTGGCAGGCGCCCCTGTTGGGGCAGGCGTCGCAGGGGTGGGTGTGTCCGGCGAGGCGGTCAGAGGCACAGGTGTCTGCGGGGTCGGGGTGAGAGGCATAGGCGTTGCCGGTGACGGGGTCAGGGGCACAAGTGTCTGAGGTTCTGGGGTCTGTGGAGAGGGCGTCAGTGGCACAGCAGTATCAGGTGCAGGTGTGGGTGGGGAGGGTGTCAGCGGCGCCTGTGTTGGAGCTGCTGTCGGTGGCACCGGTGTGTCAGGCGCGGGTGTCGCCGGTGCAGGTGTCGGAGGAGAAGGGGTTGAAGGAGCTGCCGTCGGTCCAGGCGTTGACGGTGTGGGTGACAGTGGCGCGGGGGTTGGGGGAACTGGTGTGTCAGGTGCAGGTGTAGATGGTGACGGTGTTACCGGTGCCAGAGTCTGAGGCACAGGTGTTTGCGGCTCTGGCGTCAGGGGTGCAGGTGTCGCAGGCGCAGCCGTTGGCGGAACTGCCGTGTCAGGTGCAGGTGTGGATGGGGATGGCGTTCCCGGTGCTGGTGTCGCAGGCGCAGGTGTTTGCGGTGCAGTTGTGGGCGGTGACAGCGTTTGTGGCACTGGTGTCGGGGGTGAGGGTGACAGTGGCGCAGGCGTCAGTGGTGCAGGCGTTGGCGGTGCGGGTGTTGGAGGAACTGGTGTCTCAGGTGCAGGTGTGGGCGGCGACGGCGTCGGCGGCACCGGAGTCGGTGGTGCAGGCGTCAGAGGCACGGGTGTCGGTGGCGACGGCGTGTCCGGTGCAGGTGTCGGCGGTGACGGCGTCGGCGGCACCGGAGTCAGTGGCGCAGGCGTGGGTGGTGACGGTGTGTCAGGCGCAGGTGTGGGCGGCGACAGCGTGAGGGGCGCCGGAGTTGGTGGTGCAGGCGTCGGGGGCACAGGCGTCAGCGGTGCTGGCGTATCAGGTGCAGGTGTCGGCGGCGACGGCGTCGGCGGCACCGAAGTCAGTGGCGCAGGCGTGGGTGGTGACGGTGTGTCAGGCGCAGGTGTGGGCGGCGACAGCGTGAGGGGCGCCGGAGTTGGTGGTGCAGGCGTCGGGGGCACAGGCGTCAGCGGTGCTGGCGTATCAGGTGCAGGTGTCGGCGGCACCGAAGTCAGTGGCGCAGGCGTGGGTGGTGACGGCGTCGGCGGCATCGGGGTCGGTGGCGACGGTGTGTCAGGTGCCGGTGTGGGCGGCGACGGCGTCAGCGGCGCCGGTGTCAGTGGCGCAGGCGTCGGTGGTGACGGCGTGTCAGGTGCAGGTGTGGGTGGTGAGGGTGTTGGCGGTGCTGGTGTTGGTGGTGCGGGCGTCTGCGGAACCGGCGTGTCAGGCGCGGGTGTGGGTGGGGATGGCGTTGGTGGGGCCGGAGTTGGAGGCGCAGGTGTGGGTGGCGACAGTGTCGGCGGCGCAGGCGTCGGGGGTGCAGGTGTCGGCGGCGACGGCGTCGGAGGCGCAGGCGTCACTGGCGCTGGTGTCGGCGGCGCGGGCGTTGGTGGAGATGGCGTGTCAGGTGCAGGAGTCGGTGGCGCCGGCGTCGGGGGCACAGGCGTCGGCGGTGAAGGTGTGGGGGGCGACACCGTCGGTGGCACCGGGGTCGGGGGCGCTGGCGAGGGCGGCGCAGGTGTCGGCGGTGCCGGCGTCTCCGCATCGTACACCAACTTATACACAGAATTCCGGTTCGAACCGCCACACTTCACCGCCATGTTCCCATCGCAGGAAAAAGGGCACTCCGCCTCGTCGTACTTGCCCAACCTGCCGTGGGTCCTGCCGCAGTAGCACTCCCTGTAGAACTGCAGCCCGAAGAACTCATAGGGGGCGCCTGGCGCAACATTCTCACAGAAGTTCTGGCACTTGTCCGGAGAATCGTACGTCCCGGTGAAGTCATTAGGTCCCGTGAGGTCCCTGTCCATGGGGTCATCCCCGAAGCATCCGAGGTACACTTGGTGGTAGGTCGCTGCGCCTGCTGCCGAGGTGTACAGGAGGAGCACGAAGAGCCGGGGCACCTGCCAGCTAGGCATAGTGAAAGGCTCCTCGCATTCTGCGGGAGGGTGTGTGCAGTAGGTGGTGCATGTCAAGACGCAGAGCAACAACGCAACACAACCAAGATCAAGACTTACAGTTGCATGGCAGGGGAGGTGCTGAGCAATCTGTGGTAAAATTTATTCAAAAAACATTCTGTGATGGTGTGCACCGCTTTGCTGAACACGGCGTAATCAAGAGCGCGCCAAACCCAATGAAGTCCAGAAGTCACAGTCCTAGAGGCAGGCGGGCGGGGTGGGGGTCGCCCAGTCTGCATGATATGCAGATCCCTCCGAGAAAAACACCATCACATCGATCCCAGCCAGAAGCGCAAAGGGGAGGGGAGGGGGGGGTGGAGGGCCCCGACACTGCTGGTCGTCACACAGCCTGCTCTGCTGGCCCCAGCCTCGGCCCGATGTTAAGGCACAATCAGCACACACAAGGGTGTGCGCCTGTGCTGGCTCGCAGGGGTTTCGTTTCTTTCGAGTAAAGTACCATACATTCATACGTTGGGTTCGGCACAGCCGACTTCCTTTTCATTTGGCCACCGAGGGTTGTCCGGAACGGCCATTGTTCGTTGACTGTTTCTTCCTGTTTCGTCCTGTGTCATTTCGTCCTGTGACGAGGGGTTTGCTCAGGGACTGCTGATGGAGCTGGAGTTGTTCATGAAGCCAGAGTCCTCAGATAACACAGGAATCGAAATCGGAATCATGTCGAGAAATGAGACAGAGAAAGAGAGAAAGAGAGGCACCCGTTGGCCTGAGGCTCGCTACCTCAGGTTCCCTTGTCAGGCTCGAGCCTGGTAATACCTGATGAGGCTGCCAGGGGAGGATGTCGTCTTGGAAGGCCTCAACTACAACGAGAACGCGGACCCTCTCACGTGACGCTTTCGTTGGTCCGCGCTTGCGTGGGCTGGGGCTTCAGGGGGGCAGCACGCCAGCGACACGTTGTCGAGCACGTGAGAGAGGAGAGAGAGGGGGGGAGGGGGGAGCAACAGCAATAAAAATGCCAAACACAGGGGCTGCCCTGCATCTGGTTCACGCACAACATATTCCCCAAAGTGAACTCGCTTCATGAGAAGGAGGTCTTCTGCTCCAGAACGCAGTGTTCACAAGTGTGACAACCCTGTCACCTGGTGGTGGCCACAGAGCAGCCACACTTCTGGAGCTCTGAGTGAAGCCCCCCTCCCACAGAGAAAGGCAAGAGCAAAATAGAACCTTCACGACCAGCAAGCAGGGACTACAGAGCTGGTCATGAAAGAGTCATGCGTTGGTATGGATGGTTGGTTTGATTCATTGGCCACTATCCCACTCATGGGCATGGCCTCTGCAGCAATGTGTGCTGCAGAAGAGAAAAGGAAAAAATGAAGGAATCAGTCCTATTGGGGGCCTTCGCTCAGTGAGAACAAGTGAGCCGCCTCACGACACTGGCTGCAAAGCGACACACTTTGACACACAGTGGCACAGAGCGAAGGCCCTCATTCGTGGTAATTTACCCCCTTCCCCTTTGGGTCGGCTGACCGGAAATGTTGGAAAAGGGGGGTGATGTAAGGGTGGGGGTGGGGGTAAATTACGATGAATAGGACTGATGAACAAATAAATAGAGCAAGCCCTTGATGATGAGTGATGGTGCGGAGGAAGTGTCGGATTGCTTCTGGCTACCTTGCTTCCTTCCAGGAGTTGCTGTGCAGTCACATGTGTTGCACACCCTCGTGAGCCAGCAGGTGGGCAGGGTGTTGGAATCACTACCGACGCATCAACGATCAACACTGAGGAGGAGACTCGCTACCAGGTAAAGAACCACTGACACACTTCAGGGATCTGCTACTTGATTGCATTGCACTGCACGCATCCACGTAGCAAGCCCGCCACTTGTTGTATGTGTGACAATGAATGATAGAATAAACGAATGGGGGCTTCGCTCTGTGTCTGTGTAAAGGTGTGACATGGCACATCGTATGTGAAAGTCTCTTCTTCTCGTTCACTGAACTGATAAGGTAGAGAAGCAAATGATGCAGAGAAACACGCCCACGTTGCTGTCATAGCTCCTTTTTCGGCCGAAGTGATTTACGCACTCTGCCAAAAACTATCTGTGTCCCCGCTGGATCGTAAAGTGACAGCAAAACGAGACAACAAACCAACACCGGCACCCGCAACACCGGCACCGCCAACACCGGCTCCAGTCACCCCGGCACCTCCAAGACCGGCACCTGCAACACCGGCACCTGCAACACCGGCTCCAGTCACCCCGGCACCTCCAACACCGGCACCGCCAACAACGGCCCCAGTCACCCCGGCACCACCAACACCGGCACCGCCATCACCGGCTCCAGTCACCCCGGCACCTGCAACACCGGCACCTCCAACACCGGCACCTGCAACACTGGCACCGCCAACAACGGCACCTGCAACACCGGCCCCAGTCACCCCGGCACCTGCAACACCGGCACCCGCAACACCGGCACCGCCAACACCGGCTCCAGTCACCCCGGCACCTCCAACACCGGCACCCGCAACACCGGCACCTCCAACACCGGCACCGCCAACAACGGCCCCAGTCACCCCGGCACCACCAACACCGGCACCTCCAACACCGGCACCGCCATCACCGGCTCCAGTCACCCCGGTACCTGCAACACCGGCACCGCCAACACCGGCTCCAGTCACCCCGGCACCTGCAACACCGGCACCTCCAACACCGGCACCTGCAACACTGGCACCGCCAACAACGGCACCTGCAACACCGGCCCCAGTCACCCCGGCACCTGCAACACCGGCACCGCCAACACCGGCTCCAGTCACCCCGGCACCTCCAACACCGGCACCCGCAACACCGGCACCTCCAACACCGGCACCGCCAACAACGGCCCCAGTCACCCCGGCACCACCAACACCGGCACCGCCATCACCGGCTCCAGTCACCCCGGCACCTCCAACACCGGCACCTGCAACACTGGCACCGCCAACAACGGCACCTGCAACACCGGCCCCAGTCACCCCGGCACCTGCAACACCGGCACCCGCAACACCGGCACCGCCAACACCGGCTCCAGTCACCCCGGCACCTCCAACACCGGCACCCGCAACACCGGCACCTCCAACACCGGCACCGCCAACAACGGCCCCAGTCACCCCGGCACCACCAACACCGGCACCTCCAACACCGGCACCGCCATCACCGGCTCCAGTCACCCCGGTACCTGCAACACCGGCACCGCCAACACCGGCTCCAGTCACCCCGGCACCTGCAACACCGGCACCTCCAACACCGGCACCTGCAACACTGGCACCGCCAACAACGGCACCTGCAACACCGGCCCCAGTCACCCCGGCACCTGCAACACCGGCACCGCCAACACCGGCTCCAGTCACCCCGGCACCTCCAACACCGGCACCCGCAACACCGGCACCTCCAACACCGGCACCGCCAACAACGGCCCCAGTCACCCCGGCACCACCAACACCGGCACCGCCATCACCGGCTCCAGTCACCCCGGCACCTGCAACACCGGCACCTCCAACACCGGCACCTGCAACACTGGCACCGCCAACAACGGCACCTGCAACACCGGCCCCAGTCACCCCGGCACCTGCAACACCGGCACCCGCAACACCGGCACCGCCAACACCGGCTCCAGTCACCCCGGCACCTCCAACACCGGCACCCGCAACACCGGCACCTCCAACAACGGCCCCAGTCACCCCGGCACCACCAACACCGGCACCTCCAACACCGGCACCGCCATCACCGGCTCCAGTCACCCCGGTACCTGCAACACCGGCACCGCCAACACCGGCTCCAGTCACCCCGGCACCTGCAACACCGGCACCTGCAACACCGGCACCTGCAACACTGGCACCGCCAACAACGGCACCTGCAACACCGGCCCCAGTCACCCCGGCACCTGCAACACCGGCACCCGCAACACCGGCACCGCCAACACCGGCTCCAGTCACCCCGGCACCTCCAACACCGGCACCCGCAACACCGGCACCTCCAACACCGGCACCGCCAACAACGGCCCCAGTCACCCCGGCACCACCAACACCGGCACCTCCAACACCGGCACCGCCATCACCGGCTCCAGTCACCCCGGTACCTGCAACACCGGCACCGCCAACACCGGCTCCAGTCACCCCGGCACCTGCAACACCGGCACCTCCAACACCGGCACCTGCAACACTGGCACCGCCAACAACGGCACCTGCAACACCGGCCCCAGTCACCCCGGCACCTGCAACACCGGCACCGCCAACACCGGCTCCAGTCACCCCGGCACCTCCAACACCGGCACCCGCAACACCGGCACCTCCAACACCGGCACCGCCAACAACGGCCCCAGTCACCCCGGCACCACCAACACCGGCACCGCCATCACCGGCTCCAGTCACCCCGGCACCTGCAACACCGGCACCTGCAACACCGGCACCTCCAACACCGGCACCTGCAACACTGGCACCGCCAACAACGGCACCTGCAACACCGGCCCCAGTCACCCCGGCACCTGCAACACCGGCACCCGCAACACCGGCACCGCCAACACCGGCTCCAGTCACCCCGGCACCTCCAACACCGGCACCCGCAACACCGGCACCTCCAACACCGGCACCGCCAACAACGGCCCCAGTCACCCCGGCACCACCAACACCGGCACCGCCATCACCGGCTCCAGTCACCCCGGTACCTGCAACACCGGCACCGCCAACACCGGCTCCAGTCACCCCGGCACCTGCAACACCGGCACCTCCAACACCGGCACCTGCAACACTGGCACCGCCAACAACGGCACCTGCAACACCGGCCCCAGTCACCCCGGCACCTGCAACACCGGCACCCGCAACACCGGCACCGCCAACACCGGCTCCAGTCACCCCGGCACCTCCAACACCGGCACCCGCAACACCGGCACCTCCAACACCGGCACCGCCAACAACGGCCCCAGTCACCCCGGCACCACCAACACCGGCACCTCCAACACCGGCACCGCCATCACCGGCTCCAGTCACCCCGGTACCTGCAACACCGGCACCTCCAACACCGGCACCTGCAACACTGGCACCGCCAACAACGGCACCTGCAACACCGGCCCCAGTCACCCCGGCACCTGCAACACCGGCACCGCCAACACCGGCTCCAGTCACCCCGGCACCTCCAACACCGGCACCCGCAACACCGGCACCTCCAACACCGGCACCGCCAACAACGGCCCCAGTCACCCCGGCACCACCAACACCGGCACCGCCATCACCGGCTCCAGTCACCCCGGCACCTGCAACACCGCTGCGTCTCATCCGGTGCAACAGTCCCATCCGTTCGGGTGTACAGATACACGACGCCCTCGAACGTCACGAATAGCGCATCCGGTGCACTCATCGTTTTCTCCTCTTCCCATGATTCAGCGGTCGAAATCAGAACAAACACGGACAAGTACACCGCATGTGCCCTCATCTCGCCTCCCTCCTCGGGACGCAGCCAACAGCGCCGCACCCGCGGCACCTGCGGGCAGACCCTCCCTCTCCCTCGATCACAAGTAGCCCTGTCCTGCTGTGTGGTATGTGTGTGTGTTGTGCAGCTCAAGCAACAGCCAGAGCACCTCCAAGGTAAGAATATAAGGGATGAATCGTGTTTCGCTGTCTCACACACACACCACCAACTAGCTTCGCACACACGAGACGTTCGTATCCCTTGCAAGTATGTGCTGTTGTGCACCGCTTTGCTGAACACGTCGTAATCAAGAGCGCACCAAACCCAACAAAGACCTGAAGTCACAGTCCCCAGCACGGCAGAGAAGCAGGCGGGCAGGGTGGGGTCGCAGTGGGTGGGGGTGGGGCTGCCTTCCCAGTCATGATCTCACTGCAGACCCTGCCTCTGCCAGGCCTGGCTGTCCCCCTGCCAACAGCTGTGTGTGTGGGTGCGACACGCTGCAGGGGGCATCCCGACCGGGAGGCGCGGTGGAGGGGGTCGGTGGCGCGTCGGGGAAACGCAGACAAGGAGGGGATGCACGAGCCAACCCCAGCAGGGGTGGGGGGGATGTGGGGGTGCTCGTCAGGAAGCAGCAGACCGAAATGCAGAACACACGCACACGAGTGGAAGAATTGAGGTGGGGATCGAGGTGACGGAGAGTGATGCATGGGTGTGTCGATACAGGTACACGGTGGGGTACGACAACCAGAGGGTAACCCTTTTCGGTACCCAAATCGGCCGAAAATCCGATAACGCATTTAGGTACCCTGGGTACCGAATTTAGGTACCCAGGGTCCCTAATTTAGGTACCCAGGGTACCCAATTTCGGTACCCAGGGTATTCCCAATTTAGGGACCGCGAATATCTAGCTCCTGCTGAGGACCTGGGTACATGGCCAAATCAGCCAGAAATCTGCAGGTTTTCGTATTGCAATTTGGGTTCGCGTGCTGGTATCGCAGCCTGGCCCCGAGGGTCCATACCGTGAGTAACCGGGCCCGCTATCCTACACTCGTTTTTTCCTAGGTTTTCGTCAGCTGATTGAGGGTGTGATATGAGGGTTCTATCCAACAAGGATATCAAGGCGGCACTTCAAAGTCCTGCCAAGGACAGCGCCACGTGGGTGTGTGCTTCTGATGTATGTTATGTCATCATGTGAAACCCTCCCCAGCGTGTGCCAACATCCCTGACACGCTCACGAAAAGCATGACACGGAGAAAACAGGTGCCGAAACAACCTGCCGAGCACACGGGTGGTGCCACGTTGATCCACGCAGCGATCTCCCATGACAGGAAGCCTTGTCGCCACAGGCAGAGTGCCGCAGACTGTGGGAGAGGTGTCGCCAGTCCTTGAGGTTGCAGTGTGTCATCAGACTAAAACCCGTGCCTTGTTCACCCTGTTATTCACCCCTGTGAGGTTGATCCCATATCGTTGCCTGCTTTGGGGCCTGAAGGACATAGGGGTCCAACCGGCACTTGAGCATCGCAAGGCCTGAGCGGCTGTGTGGCAGGTTTTCATTGAAGGGCCAAATCCCCCCTTTCTGGGTGAAAAGTGTTGTGCGTCGTTCAGTATCTTGCGCGAATCGCTTTCGACACCACCATCAAACCACCGCAAAAGAACAACCCATCTTCTGGAGTGTGATCTCTGGTGGCGGGGTGGGATGGGTGAGTGGGGTGTGACGGTGCAACGACAGTCGAACTTCTTCGAACACAGAACACCCCACCAGCCTGCCGGGCGTGTGAAGTGTTCGCAAGGATCCGCACGGTGAAAAGTTTCCTGAGTTGGCTACGCCGAACTTACAAAATGGCAAGGTGTGAGTGTCGCTTGTTACGACCCACTGGCTGGACGAGTTCTCTTTTTGGGACAAGACCACACACAACAAGAAGGTTGTCACAGGGGGTCTTCGCTGGTCGTTATTCTTCGTCAATCTTCGTCAGTTTTCACTATTTCAACAGCAAATACACCAAGATGCACTGACGACCATCCCGTAGCGAAGACCCCCACAGTGAAAAAGATAGTTGGCAGCGCTTTGGGTGACAAACACAATCTACCTTGCCTTGTTGTTATGACTGTGCGCACATTCACACCAACCTTCATCAGCCGAACCACGTGAGGTTTGTTCACCCGGGTTTGGCGCGCACACAACGCCTTATCTTTTAAACGTCCAATGCAACACTCACAGCATCGAGGCCGAGTGTTTCTCGTAGTATTTTTCGAGGGAAATCCCCCCAAAAAAGGACACATCCGTCCGAGGGCACATGAGTGCGAGACATCTCCCAATAAAAAACCCCAGACCTACCGCACATCACTTCTGGCGTTCGGAACTCGGTTTGTTTTGGGGATTGCAATCACTCTTCGATTCTGCAATAAATGAGGTTTTGCTCTGAGTGAGCGGATATAACTGGTGAGAATGGGTACAGTGGTCTGAATCTGGAGGTTGGGTGCGGGTTGTGTGTTCCGCATCATCACTACAAACCAAACCAAGCCGATTGACACCGAACATTTTGTCTGACCTGCACCCTTTGTTTCCTGCCTGCCTGCCTGTGTTGTGCTGCACCTGTGCCTCCCTGTTCTGTATTTTGTACCCTCAGCGGGTTCACGATACAGGGCAGTCCACTCCCCAAAAATCACGGTCTTGACGCCCATTCCATCCACTTTCAGTGGATGTGTTTGGTATTTCCGAATGGAATTTTCCAGCGTCAAGATTACAAGAACAGGGTCAGTCACTTCTACCGTAGCTGCGATGCCGGTAGTTGTGCAGAAATGATCTTTTCGACGGACGCGACGCCTCCCCAGCTTGCCTGTGTCTGTGTTGCCATAGCCATGTGACAGATATTCACATAACGAATGTACTGTCACACCGCAAGGGGCTTTGGACAACGTTAAACAACAGTACACTTGCAGGTTTGGGTCAAAAATTCCAATTTCCGCTGGTCACGGGCCCCTTTCAAAACATTGACCACCTTTCGAGAATTTAGTTCTGCACCATGGATTCGAGGGACTGCGATGATTCGGAACCGAGGATGAAGACTACTGGGAAGGAACTGTGTGCTCTCTTGAAGCACTGGAATCGGCGAACTTGGACGGAACCTAAGCGCGACAGGTGAAGGGGCATCCCGAACAAAGGCATACAAAGTGGCTCTGGAGATATTGTTGCATCTGCGACACCCTGTCTTACATCCCGCCTGGGCTCTGATCTTCACCTATAGCAATGACTAAATCCCTATCCGGGTACATGAAGCTTTTGTAGGTACATTTAAACTTGCGAACCTCTCAACGACCTGTTAATCGCCTTGTACCGAAATCTGACCCTGGGCTTCGGCCCTCACGGCATTCAGCGGGTGACCCGATGCCGGTGTGGATGGAGAAGTGCACAGTTCTGAAACAGTGTGTCGACGAATCCGAGGAATCCAATCAGAGTAGTCCCGAGATGAAGTGGTGCAAGAACTCAAAAACTGTTTGCCTTTGGTCAAGGCCCCCTTTCCAAAAATTTGACCCGCGCAGTGGTGGCCAGTCCTGAGAACCAACAGTAGCATAAGCCTACGACTGGTCCAGGACGAGGCTGACCCTGTACATAGCCTGTGTATGACTACCCTGTCATACCAGGCTGCTGCTAGTTGGCCACAAGCCACTGGCAGACCATGACCCAGGGCACCGAATTTAGGTACCCTGGGTACCTAATTTAGGTACCCAGGGTACCTAAATTCGGTACCCTGGGTACCTAAAAAATGGGTTACCCACAGGGTCCGACATCGGGTGTCGTACCCCACCGCGTAGGGGGGGGGCGGGGGGGGGGGGGGGGGGACCGGGGGGTGGGGTCGTAGAAGTCGATGGCTTGGAGGGGGGGGAGGAGGGGAGGGGCGCATGAGTTTGTTTTTCGGGGGGGGGGGTGGTTTGGGTCTTCACACGGTGGGATCATGAAAAAAATAGTACTACCGTATATGGTGCCCCTGACGACCCCATATTGCGTAGTTTGTGCGTAGTGAAAAGGGGGGGGGGGTCTCATTTTTTGATTTACTCAGCCATTCTCTGTCTCTATGCCGGGACCCCAAACTCAAGGAGTTCTTGCTGTTCCGGGGTCAGTGAGGGTGCAGGCGCTTCAGGTGCTGCAGGTGCTGCAGGTGCTGCAGGTTCTTCAGGTGCTGCAGCGCTGGCAGCCTTCGGTGCGGGTTTCGACGCAGTCTTTGCAGGTCTCTTTGGGGGTGCCCTTTGGCGCGGTGCCTGCTTCAGCTCGTCGGGTGGAAGCATCAACGCATCATTAAGCGGTGCCTGCTTCAGCTCCTCCGGGTGGAAGCGTCAACGCATCATTAAGGAAGAAGGAAGCACAGTTGCTACGCTTTTTTGCAGCTGCAGGAAACGACACCATACCCAACAACAATCCCCAGACCGTCGAGGGAGAGTGGGCGCCTGGATCCCGTGACACAGATCTCTAGTGCCGTTGTGATCCCCTCGGATAACGTCTCCTGGACGTTGTCAGCGGAGGTTGCCTGTGTGGCGGTGACCTCCGTATACCCCGCGGGATCCAGTGCCAGTAGCGCCTTCTTCAGCTTTTCGTCGACCCCTCGGCCGACGCTCTCCTTGATGTCAAGGGCCACCTTCAGGGTGGCACCTCGCAGCGCCCTGAAGGCTGTGATCGTATCATCATTCACAATCTCGAGGGTGTTCTACGCGGCTCCTGGAACTCACTTCCTTCTCAGGTGTTTCTGGGCATGGGGCAACCTTGCCCAGGTGTTTCTGGAGTCCCGCCCCACATGTCGTGCGTTCTTTCGTACGGTGTATAGTGAGTTCTGGCAATAATTTTTTGCTCGGTCAGCGCAGTGCCTCCAGTCCTGTCTCAGTAGCCACACAGAAAGGGGGACCAAAAAAAACTGGGGGGGGACCAAAAAGCGAGACCCCCCCCCAGATTGCGTAGTTTGTGCGTAGTGAAAAAGGGGTAAATCAGGGGCACCAGTATACGTAAATATTTTGGAACGTAAATATTATGGAACGTAAATATTATGGAACGTAAATATTTTGGAACGCTGGTGGGTTGGCGTTCCAGATTTTTTTCGTTCCATAATATTTACAGGGCTTTCTGCGACTCGGGGACTTGGACCAGGTGATCGGACGGCATACAGAGTCCCTGACGGGACCTACTCGTGCACTTTTCGTGCGATTCCTGAGGCAAGCCATCCTCACCACTGAGTCCCCAACTGGCCCTGTAAATATTTTGGAACGTAAATATTATGGAACGGATCGGGCAAAAATGGGCCCGTTCCATAATATTTACGTTCCATAATATTTACGTATACGGTATATATTGGTGCCCCTGATTTACCCCTTTTTCACTACGCACAAACTACGCAATCTGGGGGGGGGGGGGGGTCTCGCTTTTTGGTCCCCCTTTCTGTGTGGCTACTGAGACAGGACTGGAGGCACTGCGCTGACCGAGCAAAAAATTATTGCCAGAACTCACTATACACCGTACGAAAGAACGCACGACATGTGGGGCGGGACTCCAGAAACACCTGGGCAAGGTTGCCCCATGCCCAGAAACACCTGAGAAGGAAGTGAGTTCCAGGAGCCGCGTAGAACACCCTCGAGATTGTGAATGATGATACGATCACAGCCTTCAGGGCGCTGCGAGGTGCTGCGAGTGCTGCGCACGGGTTTGCGGGAGTGCGAAGAGAAGACTGGGAAGGCCGAAAAATCGGGACCTTTCCCAGCAGCAACACAACTGCACATCACCGATAGGAATAGTGTGAACACGCGCGTGGCACGCTCTGAAGCGAGAAAACAGCAGGCAGGTGCTATAAAGAAAAGGAGACAATAAAAGGAACACCGATACTGCAAACTGAACACAACAACTGGCGCCCCTGGTTGACCCACGCTTCCCGACATATCCAGCGTGTGTAGGTGCACCTGACGAGCATTCCCATCAACACAGGAACACGCCGTTCATACCGAATCATGCTAGAACAGGAGAGCCGAAGTAGAAAGCATCACACGCATTCAGGTAGAAGCTGGCGTCTGCAGGAGGCCTGCCTGCGACTGCGACCCTTCCTCAGACGCTGCGTAGTCTCACAGGGTGTGTGTGGTGGTATGCTTCCCTCTGTCGGCACAAAGCAGGGGCAGATTTGAGAAAAAATAGAACGGCAGTCGCAAAAAATGAAACGATGAGCATGCAGAGCAGAGCTATTCCTAACTAGGGGTCCGGATTCCATAATTTTGAATTTCAGATTTTTCCTCTGTCTGGCGCGTTTTTTTTGCACTCTGTTTAGCGCGTTTTTTTTGCACTGCAGGAGAAAAAAATTCTTGGGAGGATTCACCGGAGTGGAGGGTGCTGAGGGGCTGAGCGGCTGGGGGGATGCTGCCTGTGAGGGAGAAGATGCACCAAGCAAAGACACACGGCCCCGGAGGGGCCGTGTGTCTGTGTTCAGTGGTGCATTCCTCCACACCTCAGTGCACTCTCCGACCTGCATGTCTACGGGGGTCTGAGCCCACATGGCAACCCCGAGTAAGGGGTGCAAACAGACACCCCATGGCCAAAATGACCCCACCGCGATCCGCACAGATCCCAAATATTCAGAGGAGCAGGGTTTTGAAAAACCTGTGAGTGGGGTCCCGCTGGGTGGGTGGGCTGATTTCTGGCCTCCCAGTCACATCCTCCCTTCAGAAGTCCCTGAACCAGACCTACATTTCATGGGTAAAACTTGGCACGCACACCACCAAAATGACCCCACTACGATCCGCACGGAGCTCAAATAATGCAATAACGCCAGTCATGTGCGGCGGTGCGGTCAGTTTTGAGCCCCCCCAGTAAGGTGCCCCAGTAGCGCGTTTTTTTTGTATCCGATTTCGGTCATCAGCCCCCCGGACCCCCAGATTTAGGAAAAGCCCTGATGCAGAGAGCAAGGGGGCGGTGGGGGTGGTGGGCCTAGAGGGTTATTTCTGGCCAACTCAAGAACGGGGCGGGGGGGGGCGTGGGGGTAAGAGGTGGTATCCTCTGGTGACATGAGACTCAAAAGGTGCACGCATGATGGAAGGCTTTGCCAGCCGCCTCGGAGTCGGGTGCATGTGGAACATTATTGATTTTGTGCAAACTTGGAAGTGCTGCTCGGGGCCAACCACCGGTGATGGGATTGAATAACCAGCAGCGCTTCGCTTCGCCCTTTCTCAACCAGCAGCCTTTCTTCTCTTTTCTCTTTTCTAATTTCTCATTCTCTTGTCATTGTTGAGGCAGGTATTCCCTGGAGCAACCCTGCCGCTCTGATTCAGTGTAGTGACTTGACACGGAAGTTGTGAGACAGCTTCGACTCTAGGCGAAGGCCACTAGGCCGTGACGGAGTTGGCAGGATCGAAATATCGCAATTCGAGAAAGCTTTTCAGTAGATGGCTGAAAGGGAAAAGACCGGCGTGGAAAACCGGCGTGGAAAACCAGGGGGGTGGCTCATTCATGGCATCTGATAACAGCTCGAGGTGATGCAACGATAGCAATCGTTTTGAAGAGCCTTTAACCTTCGGCACTGGGGGGGGGGAGGGTGAGGGGGGATCGCGTCTAACATTAAAGTCGACTTTCTTTCTTGATGAACATGGGCACCGAGATGACACACGGTGAAAATCAGATTCGTTCCGGGGCGCAGACTCATTCTTTCCACATCTAAGTGACACTTACCCTCAACTTTCTTTCCCCGTTCCATTTTTTCCATTCGTGGTGGAGGTGTCGGGTGCGCAACAACTGTGGGTACATCTCTACACTATAAAACCGCGCAGCAAACCAATGCACCCTTCATTCCATCTTGCTGCACACCCGCTGTTTCCACCACGCCCTCCTCCGCTGTGGAGCACATGCGAAGTCAGAACACAAGATATAAAGGCACACCGAGGCACACAGAAAAGGAGCAGCATCAGCCGGAATAAATCCGAAACTTTTCCGCATGCATGCCATAGGCTTCTAAAGATACGGGTGGGGTGGAGAGGACGTCGTCGACAAGCAGTCGACACGACAAAACGTGGGGTATAAACACCTCTGCGACAGGGGGGCTCAAGGTCGAGGGGCAGAGATGCCTGGGTGTGGGGCCAGACACCACCGAATCAGGGGGTGGTCAGTACCGTAGCACAGGACAAGCCAGAACACACAGGACACGCCTGGATACAGGCGGGGATATAGAAGGCTTGAGCCGGGCCAAGCCGGGTCAAGGGACCTCTTGCCGAGGCGGCGCTGCTTGCAGCGTCGGGAACACACACGGCCTGAACACAGAGGGGCAGCTGCTCACACATGGCGATACACCCGCCCCCCCCACCCACCCACCCCCCCCAGACCCCTGCATGTGTTCAGGCAAAGGGTGGGGCTCAGTTCAACTGCAAGGCTTCAACACACCAGTTGAATGAAACGGTTTTTGGTTTGCACCACCCCCCCCCCCCCCACACACACACACACACACCTCGGTACCCGAGAGATATAAACCGCGCAGGATGATCCCGCGATGCGGACCCCCGCAACCCAGCGGGGGTCGCAGGACACGCCCTTTGGGGCAGTGACACAGGTTGCCACACAAAGGGGGAGGGGGTGTGTGTGGCAACCCGCTGAGCGGCAATAAATAATCAACTGGAAAGAGCAGAAGGGAGAAGAACCAAAAGAACAGGGCCGAGGGAGGCATGAGGCACTCACCGCAACCCCCCAGTCGGGCGCAGCAGCTCTCTGGGAGCGAGAAGAATGTCCCTTGGAGGCAGAGGGGGGTGGGGGGGGGGGGGGTGGGGGTGCGGGGGGACACGTAAGAAAATCTGTTTGTTTCTTTTTTTGAAAACAAAAACGGAGCGCCTCCAGTTCAAAAAAAAGGGTTAAAGAAAAGTCAGCTCTGGAGGCAGAGGGGGTGTGGGGGGTCACTGCTGAGACTAAGGTTTGAGAGACCCCAGGACTTGGAACCTTGTATATTCTCAGCAGTGGTGGTTGTGTGTGGGGTGTGGTGTGGAGGCCTTCCGATCTAAATGCAAACAGCAGTGAAGCGGGGAGGGGTGGGACGGGAGGGGGTCGCAAGATCCGGCCCAAAAGGCACAGAAAAACAAGGTTTCCCCCCCCCCCTCCCCCCTGCAGTTGGGCTACGCCGAAACCGTCTTTGCGTGGATGCGATGCACAATGCATTCCGGGGGGGGGGGGGGGAGGAGGGAGGGGGGGTCGCAGGGCGGGAGAGGGCAAGACAGGAGATAGGGGCGTGGGGGAGGGGGGTGGATATGCTCCACTGAGGGTCTGTGTCCTTGAGAGGCAAGGGAGGGAGGCTGTTGCTTCAACCCCCCCTCAACCCCCGCCACAAGCTGTATGTTATACAGGCAGGGGGGGGGGGGGGGTAGGGGGGGTCAAATGGGGGTGACAAACACGATTTTTCAAAAAACCGGCGCAGAGGCCCCAAAGCCCCCGTAAACCCTCCAAACCCCCCCAGATCGGTCCGGAAACCCATCGAACCCCACTTTTCCACCATTCCGGGCACCTCAGGTGCCCGAATTGGGGTACCTAAATTTTGTGCCACCGTTTGGTACCGGACAGTGCCACTGTGTGGGAGGTTGGAAAAGAAAATGCCCCAACACACCACATCTGAGGGTTGCAATGCATGTTGCTTGCCAACCACGTCATCCGGTGGGTGTCAGGCGCTATGTAGGTGGCATGAGCCAGGTCTTCGATGTGTTCTGGCTTGTATATGTACCTCCCTGCCTGCGGCACAGGCACTGCCTTTGTCCCCCACACCAGCCACAGAGAGCGTATTGTACTCGGTCCACGGTTGCTGATTCATTGTGATGCGTTGTATCCTCGAGTGAACGTCACACACTAGTGGCACCACCACCCGCCATCCGAGAGCTGTATTGACTTTGCGCCCTTCCGTTGCATTCACCTCGCCACGCATATTGCACCGTTCAGTACCAGTGCTCTTGGGCCAGGCAAAGTAGACCGCAGCAACTACCAATTCTGGCACAATGGGTACCACGACAGCGCACTTCGTGTGTTCCCGGAATGTACAGCTCGTGTTGCAACAGTCGTTGTCAACACATCCCGGTTGTGGAGCACTGCTGCACAGGAATCACACGACCATCTGGACTTGTTCCGTACCTACAGGCAGCCTCCCGGTGCATGGTGGCAGGGAGGTACATATACAAGCCAGAACTCATCGAAGACCTGGCTAATGCCACCTACATAGCGCCTGACACCCACCGGATGACGTGGTTGGCAAGCAACATGCATTGCAACCCTCAGATGTGGTGTGTTGGGGCATTTTCTTTTCCAACCTCCCACACAGTGGCACTGTCCGGTACCAAACGGTGGCACAAAATTTAGGTACCCCAATTCGGGCACCTGAGGTGCCCGGAATGGTGGAAAAGTGGGGTTCGATGGGTTTCCGGACCGATCTGGGGGGGTTTGGAGGGTTTACGGGGGCTTTGGGGCCTCTGCGCCGGTTTTTTGAAAAATCGTGTTTGTCCACGTAAAAGGGTGGCATTTGACCCCCCCTAGCCTAGGCTAGGGGGGGGGGGGGGGGGGGCCCTACCCTACCCTACCCTACCCTACCCTACCCTACAGCACGTCGGGGGTACCCACAACCCGACCCAACCCTACCCTAGGGTGAGGGTTGGGTACCCATAACCCGACCCAACACGACCCTACCCAACCCAGGGGTCAGGGCCAGGGTTGACCCTAGACCCAACCCAACCCTAGGGTTAGGGTCAGGGTTGACCCTAGACCCTACCCAACTCTAGGGTTAGGGTTAACCCTTGACCCAACCCTAGGGTTAGGGTCAGGGTTAACCCTAGACCCTACCCTAACCCTAGGGTTAGGGTTAGGGTTAACCCTAGACCCTACCCAACCCTCGGGTTAGGGTCAGGGTTGACCCTAGACCCTACCCAACCCTAGGGTTAGGGTCAGGGTTAACCCTAGACCCTACCCTAACCCTCGGGTTAGGGTCAGGGTTGACCCTAGACCCTACCCAACCCTCGGGTTAGGGTTAGGGTTAACCCTTGACCCAACCCTAGGGTTAGGGTCAGGGTTAACCCTAGACCCTACCCTAACCCTAGGGTTAGGGTTAGGGTTAACCCTAGACCCTACCCAACCCTCGGGTTAGGGTCAGGGTTGACCCTAGACCCTACCCAACCCTAGGGTTAGGGTCAGGGTTAACCCTAGACCCTACCCTAACCCTCGGGTTAGGGTCAGGGTTGACCCTAGACCCTACCCAACCCTCGGGTTAGGGTTAGGGTTAACCCTTGACCCAACCCTAGGGCTAGGGTCAGGGTTGACCCTAGACCCTACCCTAACCCTAGGGTTAGGGTCAGGGTTAACCCTAGACCCTACCCTAACCCTAGGGTTAGGGTTAGGGTTAACCCTAGACCCTACCCTAACCCTAGGGTTAGGGTTAGGGTTAACCCTAGACCCTACCCAACCCTCGGGTTAGGGTCAGGGTTGACCCTAGACCCTACCCAACCCTAGGGTTAGGGTCAGGGTTAACCCTAGACCCTACCCTAACCCTCGGGTTAGGGTCAGGGTTGACCCTAGACCCTACCCAACCCTCGGGTTAGGGTTAGGGTTAACCCTTGACCCAACCCTAGGGTTAGGGTCAGGGTTGACCCTAGACCCTACCCTAACCCTAGGGTTAGGGTCAGGGTTAACCCTAGACCCTACCCTAACCCTAGGGTTAGGGTTAGGGTTAACCCTTGACCCAACCCTAGGGTTAGGGTCAGGGTTAACCCTAGACCCTACCCTAACCCTAGGGTTAGGGTTAACCCTAGACCCTACCCAACCCTCGGGTTAGGGTCAGGGTTGACCCTAGACCCTACCCAACCCTAGGGTTAGGGTCAGGGTTAACCCTAGACCCTACCCTAACCCTCGGGTTAGGGTTAGGGTTAACCCTTGACCCAACCCTAGGGTTAGGGTCAGGGTTGACCCTAGACCCTACCCTAACCCTAGGGTTAGGGTCAGGGTTAACCCTAGACCCTACCCAACCCTCGGGTTAGGGTTAGGGTTAACCCTTGACCCAACCCTAGGGTTAGGGTCAGGGTTGACCCTAGACCCTACCCTAACCCTAGGGTTAGGGTCAGGGTTAACCCTAGACCCTACCCTAACCCTAGGGTTAGGGTTAGGGTTAACCCTTGACCCAACCCTAGGGTTAGGGTCAGGGTTAACCCTAGACCCTACCCTAACCCTAGGGTTAGGGTCAGGGTTGACCCTAGACCCTACCCAACCCTAGGGTTAGGGTCAGGGTTAACCCTAGACCCTACCCTAACCCTCGGGTTAGGGTCAGGGTTGACCCTAGACCCTACCCAACCCTCGGGTTAGGGTTAGGGTTAACCCTTGACCCAACCCTAGGGTTAGGGTCAGGGTTGACCCTAGACCCTACCCTAACCCTAGGGTTAGGGTCAGGGTTAACCCTAGACCCTACCCTAACCCTAGGGTTAGGGTTAGGGTTAACCCTTGACCCAACCCTAGGGTTAGGGTCAGGGTTAACCCTAGACCCTACCCTAACCCTAGGGTTAGGGTTAACCCTAGACCCTACCCAACCCTCGGGTTAGGGTCAGGGTTGACCCTAGACCCTACCCAACCCTAGGGTTAGGGTCAGGGTTAACCCTAGACCCTACCCTAACCCTCGGGTTAGGGTTAGGGTTAACCCTTGACCCAACCCTAGGGTTAGGGTCAGGGTTGACCCTAGACCCTACCCTAACCCTAGGGTTAGGGTCAGGGTTAACCCTAGACCCTACCCAACCCTCGGGTTAGGGTTAGGGTTAACCCTTGACCCAACCCTAGGGTTAGGGTCAGGGTTGACCCTAGACCCTACCCTAACCCTAGGGTTAGGGTCAGGGTTAACCCTAGACCCTACCCTAACCCTAGGGTTAGGGTTAGGGTTAACCCTTGACCCAACCCTAGGGTTAGGGTCAGGGTTAACCCTAGACCCTACCCTAACCCTAGGGTTAGGGTCAGGGTTAACCCTAGACCCTACCCTAGGGTTAGGGTAGGGTATAGGGTTAACCCCAACCCTGATCCGAGGGTTGGGTCGGGTCTAGGGTTAACCCTTGACCCAACCCTAGGGTTAGGGTCAGGGTTAACCCTAGACCCTACCCAACCCTAGGGTTAGGGTCAGGGTTGACCCTAGACCCTACCCTAGGGTTAGGGTAGGGTATAGGGTTAACCCCAACCCTGATCCGAGGGTTGGGTCGGGTCTAGGGTTCACCCTGACCCAAACCCGAACCCTAGGGTAGGGTTGGGTCTAGGGTGAACCCTAACCCTAGGGTCGGGCAGGGTCTTGGGTTAACCCCCAACCCTAACCCTCGGGTTGGGTAGGGTATAGGGTTAACCCTAACCCTAGGGTTGGGTTGTGTATAGGGTTAACCCTAACCCTAGGGTAGGGTTGGGTCTTGGGTTAACCCTAACCCTAGGGTTGGGCTGGGTATAGGGTTAACCCTAACCCTAGGGTGAGGGTAGGGTATAGGGTTAACCCCAACCCTAACCCTAGGGTTGGGTAGGGTATAGGGGTAACCCTAACCCTAGGGTAGGGTTGGGTCTTGGGTTAACCCTAACCCTAACCCTAGGGTAGGGTTGGGTATAGGGTTAACCCTAACCCTAACCCTAGGGTTGGGTTGGGTATAGGGTTAACCCTAACCCTAGGGTTGGGTTGGGTCTAGGGTTAACCCTGACCCTAACCCTAGGGTTGGGTAGGGTATAGGGTTAACCCCAACCCTAACCCTAGGGTTGGGTTGGGTCTAGGGTTAACCCTGACCCTAACCCTAGGGTTGGGTAGGGTGTAGGGTTAACCCTAACCCTAACCCTAGGGTTGGGTTGGGTATAGGGTTAACCCTAACCCTAACCCTAGGGTTGGGTTGGGTATAGGGTTAACCCTAACCCTAACCCTAGGGCTGGGTTGGGTCTAGGGTTAACCCTGACCCTAACCCTAGGGTTGGGTAGGGTATAGGGTTAGCCCCAACCCTAACCCTAGGGTTGGGTAGGGTAGGGTTAACCCCAACCCTAACCCTAGGGTTGGGTTGGGTCTAGGGTTAACCCTAACCCTAACCCTAGGGTAGGGTTGGGTGTAGGGTTGGGTTGGGTCTAGGGTTAACCCTAACCCTAACCCTAGGGTAGGGATGGGTGTAGGGTTAACCCTAACCCTAGGGTTGGGTTGGGTCTAGGGTTAACCCTAACCCTAACCCTAGGGTAGGGTTGGGTGTAGGGTTGGGTTGGGTATAGGGTTAACCCGAACCCTAACCCTAGGGTTGGGTTGGGTCTAGGGTTAACCCTAACCCTAACCCTAGGGTAGGGATGGGTGTAGGGTTAACCCTAACCCTAGGGTTGGGTTGGGTCTAGGGTTAACCCTAACCCTAACCCTAGGGTAGGGTTGGGTATAGGGTTAACCCCAACCCTAACCCTAGGGTTGGGTTGGGTCTAGGGTTAACCCGAACCCTAACCCTAGGGTTGGGTTGGGTCTAGGGTTAACACTAACCCTAACCCTAGGGTAGGGTTGGGTGTAGGGTTGGGTTGGGTCTAGGGTTAACCCTAACCCTAACCCTAGGGTAGGGATGGGTGTAGGGTTAACCCTAACCCTAGGGTTGGGTTGGGTCTAGGGTTAACCCTAACCCTAACCCTAGGGTAGGGTTGGGTGTAGGGTTGGGTTGGGTATAGGGTTAACCCGAACCCTAACCCTAGGGTTGGGTTGGGTCTAGGGTTAACCCTAACCCTAACCCTAGGGTAGGGTTGGGTATAGGGTTAACCCCAACCCTAACCCTAGGGTTGGGTTGGGTCTAGGGTTAACCCGAACCCTAACCCTAGGGTTGGGTTGGGTCTAGGGTTAACACTAACCCTAACCCTAGGGTAGGGTTGGGTGTAGGGTTGGGTTGGGTATAGGGTTAACCCTGACCCTAACCCTAGGGTAGGGTCTAGGGTTAACCCTAGGGTTGGGTAGGGTGTAGGGTTAACCCTAACCCTAGGGTAGGGTTGGGTCTAGGGTTAACCCTGACCCTAACCCTAGGGTTGGGTAGGGTGTAGGGTTAACCCTAACCCTAGGGTAGGGTTGGGTCTAGGGTTAACCCCAACCCTAACCCTAGGGTAGGGTCTAGGGTTAACCCCAACCCCAACCCTAGGGTTGGGTAGGGTATAGGGTTAACCCTAACCCCAGGGTAGGGTCTAGGGTTAACCCTAACCCTAACCCTAGGGTGAGGGTAGGGTCTGGAGTTAACCCCAACCCCAACCCTAACCCTAGGGTTGGGTAGGGTCTAGGGTCACCCGTAACCCTCGAAATCGGGCCCAAATCGCCAAAATGGGCACCCCTCGAAAAAAATATTCGAAAAGGTCCCCCTACCCACACCTGGAAATTACCAAAAAATCTGGGACCCCGGCGGCCCCAACCCTAGGGTAGGGTAGGGTAGCCCCCCCCTCCCCCCCCCGGCACGGAGAAACGTAACGTTCGACCCGAATTAGCCAGAGGCCTGGGGGGGGGGGGGGAATCGGGGGGGCAGAGAGGAACTTTCTCTCGA
This sequence comes from Rhynchopus euleeides, assembly GCA_963210315.1. Lineage (NCBI taxonomy): Eukaryota > Euglenozoa > Diplonemea > Diplonemida > Diplonemidae > Rhynchopus > Rhynchopus euleeides. The sequence goes on from OY723277.1 coordinate 49,530, forward strand.
GAAAGCCAGGGCAAAAGAGATAAAGGGGCCGTTGTGTGGCTCAGGGGGGACACTCCGTGGATGCCAGGCTGGACGCTCGTCCCCCCCTCCCCCCCAAAGCTACAGTACAATAGGGCGAGAAAAGGCGAGAGGTGATGAGGCCTCGCTCCCCGGGAGGGCGGTGGCGCGAGGGTGCCACGGGAGGGAAGAGCGCGGTGAAGACCACCACCTCACAGGGGGTCTTCGCTGGTCGGCATTCTTCTTTCACTCTCCGTCAGTTTTCAGCCAATTCAACAGGAAATGCGCCAAAAATGCACTGGACGACCACCCTGTAGCGAAGACCCCCGCCTTCATAAAAACAGGTCACAAACTGGCAGAGTTTTTGACGCACCTTGACACAGAGCGAAGGCCCCCTCACATATAAAGAAGAGAGGCGGCAGTGGGGCGGAGGTGGTGTGACACTGTGTGTGGGCTGTGGAAGAGTATGTGGGAGTCTGCTTTAGACTGTTGCTTTTTTTCTCCCGTGCTGCGGGTTGTGGAAGAATAACAGGGGAAGAGAGAGAAGGGGAGAGAGAGAGAGAGAGAGAAGGGGGGGGGATGGTGGAGTGGGGGGGGCGTCTCTCCCGATAATATGGGGGAGAAATGAAACAAGCAAGGGGGGGGGAGAGCAGGGGTAAGCTTAGGGTGGGGGGGGGGGGGGCGTTCCCTCCAGTGATTCGCCCTAACAAAGGTAGGGTGTGCCACGACTGGAACAGTCTGAGGTCAAGGCCCCCCTCCGGTCCCTCCCCAAAATACATCGATGTGTGTGGTGCAAATCTGAAGGGATAGAGAGGAGAGAGAGCTGGCGGGTGTCCGTCGTGGGAACACCACCACACGCCTTGCTGCGTGTGATGCATGCCAGTGCCTGCAAGCAGGCACCTGCAAGGATTTGCACACTGTTGAGTGGGCACTCAAATATAATTATTCCTTAGCGCCGGACAGTGTTTTCGCTAGCGCCAGGAAGACGATATAAAACGGAGATATGATGCCTGTTGATTCACTCACCCGCTGCACCCATGCTGAAGGGAAACATGAATGTGACACGGAATCCGTGACCTGCGATCCGGATCGTGTCCCACCACGCGCAGTGCACTCCGTCGCAGGTCTGGCTGGGGAATGCCCAACCCCGCTCCGCCTTCAAACCAGGAGGTTGTTCGAAGAAGACTCCAGGAGCGGCGACTGCGCTGCGAGGAAGGGCGTGGTGTGTGTGTGAGAGATGGGGTAAGTGCAGGTGCTCCCCCTGCCTGCCGCACCGAGGAGGTCGACAACCGACATGTCGTCGAGGTCTGTGTCTCTGTCGCGCGTGGCGCGGATCGACTGCGCGAGTGACGGGAGGCGCAGGGAGGCGCAGTCAGACATAGAGCCGTTGGTGCTGGAGAGGGGGGTGCGCAGCAGGTTCAGCCCGAAGGGAGAGTTGCACACGCCCTCTGCAGAGAGCGCGTCCTTCGTCTCGAGGTCTGTGAGGAGGGCATCCTGCAGCTCGGTGCGGCACCCCGTCAACAGCACCCACAGCTCTGCCAGCAGGTCCAGCGCGACCTTGACCATCAGCAGCACCATGACGACGGTGACGATGTGTGCAGCAACATCGAACATCCACAGCGACTCGTCCTGCCCGTAGTAGCCGATGGCCATCACAAGCATCGCAGACATCTGGAGCCCCAGGAGCACAATGTCAGCCGCAGAGTCACGGTGCCGCGCGTGCGGCCAGAAGTAGGCCTGCAGGCAGAGCAGGACGAGGAAGACGAAAGCAGAGGCGAGCTTGACGTGCCCACACCCCATCGATGTCTGTGCCCTCGTGCTGGTGATGGCGCTCAGGACGAGGCTCATCCCGAACTCGACACCAATGTACCACACGCGGTCCTGCTTGTAGGTGCGGAGGACGCTGGAGAACTGCTGCACCCACATGCAGTCGCGGTAGGTGTTGAGCCACTCGCCTGGGCCGAGGAGGGACAGCGTGAAGCCGCGCCTGTCGGGGTCACGGGTGTACAGCGCAACGTCGGGGATGTCGCGCGACATGACGCACACGAGCACCACTGGCACCGCGATGCACACAAGGCAGGCGGCAATGCCAACAGCGATGTGCCACGGCTGGTCGGGGTGCAGCATCAGATGCATTGCGGCCAGGGCGATGCCGTGGTAGAAGAACTGGAACACAAAGAGGGGCGCAGAGGGCACGTGCAGCAGCCCGGCAAAGTCCACATCGTCAGCGCACCTCTTGTGGGAGATGAACCTGTGGCCCCAGCGCATGGCGGCCTTCACCGCAACCCACGACAGGACCACCATGCAGCAGCACAGCCCGACGTTGGCCACAACAGCCCCAACGTAAGGGCTACCTGCCACCACCAGGCCTGTGGGGTTGAGCGCCGCAGGCATGTTGCCTGAGCACCCCGTGCTGACCATTGCCAGGCGCAGCGCCGTTGAAGCGGAGTACCCAGCAGACCCGGCAGCGCCGATCGCCGCGACGGTGGCGGTGGCCCCCAGGTGCACCTCATCGACAATACCCTCCACCATATACAGCGGCACTGCCGAGGCGTTGCCTGCCGCAGGCCGGGCCGTGGCGCTCAGTGGAGCCTGCGTTGCAGGCACTGGGGCACCCGTCACCTCCTGACCCCGCTGCTGTGGGGGCGAAGGTGTAGGGGGTGGCGGCGGGATGTGCGTTGCCGGGGACCCCGTGGCGGTGCTGACTATCTCGAACACGCTGTTGTGGTGCTTCCCGCCGCACGACTGCGACACGTTGTTGAAGCAGGCGAGGGCGCAGTTGTCATCCCCGACCCTCCCGTGCCTGCCGTAGCTGTTGCCGCAGTGGCACTCGATGCCGTAGTGCAGGCCGAAGTAGCGGTAGGGGTGCCCCACGGCGGTGGAAGCGCAATAGCTGAGGCAGCCCTCTTCGCTGGCTGCCGATCCGGAGACGGCCTTCGCCCCGTCGAGGTCAGGGTCCGACTCGTCGTCTCCCCAGCAGCCGAGAGGCCTGCTGGTGTGTGTTGCTGCAGCCCTGCAGGGTGCGCGCAGCACCACCGCGAGCAGCAGCAGCAGCAGCAACCTCCGCACTGCCATGCTGTGCGGGAGCAGGGCAAGCCCGTCACACCTGCTGGTGGGGGTGGTGTCGACTCTCTCTGGTGGGGATCCCGTTCTGCCCCGAGTGGCAGGGTCGCTGCACAGCACAGCGCATGAAATATCAAGCAAGCAAACCAGGTGGGTGGGTGGGGGAGGGGGGGTGGGGGGTAGGGCCTCCACACGCCTGTGGGATCCATACATCCCGTACCTGGGCCCCGTGAGCTGTACTGCCGCCAAATAAACAGAATAATCCCGGGATTGTTCAGGGCGGAACAATCCCGAGTTTTTCGTTTTGCCCTTCCAGCCGCAGACCGATGAGGTCCACGAGGAGAGGCGAATGCCTAGAATGACACACCACCGCCCCGAAGGGGCGGTACACAAAGCAACAAAGCAACAAACGCAATCTTGACCCTCCACTCATGCTGTCACCGCTACCATCACCCCCCAGGCGGGTCCCTCCGGGGCTACACACCACTCATATCCCCCAGGACGTTTCGAAGAAACTCCGACTAGTCGTCCGAGCCTGGCTAGGGGGATATGGCTAAGTGGTGTTACGCCCCGTCGGGACCCTGCCTGGGAGGTGTGGTAGCACAGTGACAGCAAAGAGCAAGTGACAACGCCTCGACCAAGGGAGAGTGGGGCGGGGAGGACTTCAGCACGCGTTTTGGTGGTGGGGCAGCGTCGTGCAAGAGCACGCGAAACAGCCACCCTTCGACGAAGGGCAGTCGACACCCGCCGCCACACAGGCGGCACACACGAAACCACTCGATACCCCCCCGGGCCCGAGCGCCCGGGAACCCTAACCCCGGGCCCCCATCAGGGGGCCACACGCAACCAGCGGCCTCCCGCCGCACCCTGGGCGCGCGCATCAGCGCCAGCGCCACCCTTCTCGACAGCTCGTCAGCCGGCATAACGTCCGTCGACACCCAACGCGACAGCACCCTCACGCCCGCCGCGTCACACCACTGGAACGCCTCGCTCATCAGGCTGTTCCCGAGACGGACCGCGCAGTGCCCTTCTCCAGCACCCGCACAACCGCCGCGTTGTCGCCCACCGCGATGACGTCGCGCGCGCCCGCGCGCATCGCGGCCTCAATGCCCCACAGGGCCGCCCGCAATTCGAGGATAAAAATGTCCCAGTCAGCACCCACTTGATTTTTCACTGGGGAGACCCCAAAAGAGTTACCGGTCACTCTTTTGCCGCCTTTGCAGTTTCCTGTTGTGGTAGGACACCGGACTGAAGCGTTCGGTGTTCTCATCCCATGAGAGTCAGGCCCCAGGTCCCCAAAGGTTTTGCGCAATGGAACCCTTGTTCAGTTGAATATCCACAGAGAGACCTTCCTGGGCGCTTCCGGTCACTGCCAGCTTCATGCCCAGGTCTTTCAGCATTTGCACCCTTGTCGGGTCGTCACCAACCAGCGTCAACAATGCACTCAAAGCTTCGTTCCGCAGGTTTCCAGCGCCCAACCTCAGCAACCCGTGCAAAACTCCCGTAGTGCACAGCAAATTCCGACCGGCTTCCTCCGAGAGCCTTGCCAGACAAGTCACGATGTGCAGGATGCGCCCAGCACTCTCACTGTCAGCAGACAGCCTCTCATCCTGACTCTCTTCCATCGCCTCTGCCAACGCAGAGCTCAGCCAGAACTCCCCAACCAGAGCCGCTGCAACCTCGGGAACATGCGCCATGCCCGCGAGGACTCTGACACAAGACGAGAAAACCGCCGGGCTGAGGCTTCGCAACTGGGACACCAACTCGCCCGCAGAAAAATTCAGCGGTACATCCTCCATGTCTTTGAAGCAGTCCTGCTTCAGATACTCCGCGGCCCCAACGTGGCCTGCCCTCTTTGCATCCACGAGGTAGCGATGCGCCTTAGCGAGGTCCCGTGGCACACCGGGTACGCCAGCGGTGTACATTGTCCCAAGAGTGTACATTGCCTGGGAGTGTCCAAGCACCGCAGCCCTTTCGAAGTACCCAACAGCCCCCGGGGGGTCGATCCCTCCCTCAGCCTCTCCCTTCATCCACTCAAATGCTTTGACGGCATCTTCAGAAACACCGCTGCCGTAGTCGTACACCGCACCCATGGTGCACATTGCGGCGCCGCTGCCAAGCGCAGTGGCACGCTCGAGGAGACGAATCGCTTCACTGCACTGGCCAGTTTCCAACAGTGCCCGCGCTTGGATGTTGAGTTCATCACCTTCTGCTGTCTGCTCCGGAGCCTCCGTGCGTGTCGCTTGCTCCATGTTGCGTTACCTCCGTCTACTGGGGGGGTGGCAGGGGAGTCAAATAGTGTAACACGACAACAGCGTGCCCTCTCTGGGATTCCGGCTTTGAGCTGTACTGCCGCCAAATAAACAGAATAATCCCGGGATTGTTCAGGGCGGAACAATCCCGGGTTTTTCGTTTTGCCCTTCCAGCCGCAGACCGATGAGGTCCACGACGAGAGGCGAATGCCTAGAATGACACCCCCGGAGTGGCAGGGTCGCTGCACAGCACAGCGCATGAAATATCAAGCAAGCAAACCAGGTGGGTGGGTGGGGGAGGGGGGGTGGGGGGTAGGGCCTCCACACGCCTGTGGGATCCGTACATCCCATACACTCAGCCTTTCTCTGGGCAGCCGCACCCCCCCCACCTGACAAATGTCGTGCCACCCGCTGCTGGGGGCTGGCCCTCCGGGCACCCATCCCCCTGCTGGCCCCTACATTGTTTGGGCGGCCCCATTGTGAACGATGTCAACCATTTGATTCGGAACTGTTCTTTTTTTTTGGCCTTCGCGCCTCCGATCGGCCCCCCAATGAGAGTGGGGAGGTGTGGGTGGGGGGCCGCTGTTTCGGGTTCTGGCCACACTGGTCAGACAGACACTCTTTTGGTCTGCTCGGAGAGACATGTCTCACGACGCAGGGGGGGCTAGAGAGCTGTGCCAAAGTAGAAGTATCCTTGAGGATCATCATACATACACGCAGCAAGGCATGGAAGGGGGGCGAGGGGGCATAACATTTTTTGGTATTTTCCCCCTTCCTTACTGCTGCACCATCCAGTGTGCCATGCTGTCGGGCACGGCACAACCAACCGCTGCTCTCCGCGAACTGTCAGGCATGACAGCAGTGGACACAGTCGGCCTGGTCGATAAACAATTTTGCGAGCTCTGCCATGCACTGGCCCCGAATTGGCTTGTGTGGCCATCCAGGACCATTTCTCCAGCACTCCGGGCAGGCCTATCACCATCCTTCCCCCCCCCCCCCTCCCCGTGAAACATTCCACACACGGTGGACTCCCACCCCCTGGAGCGGGGGTCTGGACCCCCGCGAGCGGGGGTATGGACCCCCGCTGTCGGGGGTCTGGACCCCCGCTCGCGGGAGTCTGCCCTGCTATTTTTGGTGCCCAGACGACCCCCGCGAGCGGGGTCCATACCCCCGCTCGCGGGGGTCCAGACCCCCACTCGCGGGGGTCTGGACCCCCGATATTCCGATATCCCAAAAAGGTGCACCCTGACGTGTGGGAGTCCACCGTGCACGAAATGGCACCAAACCTACGCCACACATGCAGTGGGTGTAGGGGGGGGGGGAAACAACAGCCACCGGTGGGTAGCCCACACCCACCAACAACCCCCCCCCCCTCAAACCCGGGGGGGTGACGAAACAATAACGAAATACACTGCAGAGAGAGAGACTGAGAGAGAGAGAGAGAGAGGAGGTGCGAATATTCTGTTCACTGGGATATTCACACTTTTTCAGTAGCCGGAAGAGAGTGAGAGAGTGAGGAGGAGGAGGAGGGGGTGGTGGGGTGCAGGCTGCAAGCCAACCCCACGCACGCACTGCAGGAAGATCACGGCTATCAAGAGATCGCGGCAGGAATCTTCGAAAGAGCTCTCAGAAAATACAGAATAGGAGAACGGGGGGTGCAGGTTCTCGTGCCGGGTGGGCCCTTTACGTTTCGTTTCCGGAGGCCTCCCGGTGTGTGCGAGGAGGTTCTGAGGCCACTCACGTGTATACCCCTTTCCCCCCCCATTCCCCCCTCTGTATTTTTTGGAATATTGACACTGCCTACGGGAGAGGGCTTGTTCCGGGGCACAAAACAAGCCCTCGAAGCAACGCTTTTTTGCTCTTGCATCCCGAGAGGGAGAGAGAGAGGAGGGCGAGCGAGAAGAGAGGCCAGGGAACCACCGGTTTTTGTGCCGAGCACCTCACATGAGGGGACAGTACATCCCTCATGTGAGGTGGTCTCCATCCCTGAGCTGGCGCTTGGGGTGATCATTTTGGGAGCATTTTGAATTTTTCGTAGGAAATAACACGTTGTTTTTAGAAGGAGAACGCGGGAGAGATCATGAGAGAGAGAGAACTTGTTTTGTAATGTGTTTGTTGCGTGAGGACAGAGAGAGCTGGAGAATCGTTGTCTGTTGCGAGGATCCCCCCGCGGCACCCTCCCCTGCGTGCGTAGTGTATGTGGTGATTGTCGTGACGCACAAAAAAAATATGTTCTCTTCGCAACGCTTCGCTTTTGCGCCCCAAAGCAAAAGAGAAAGAAGGAAGGCTGTTCTCGTTCCGGAATGTATCTCACTGAACGCATACGGAAGAAACGTAGGAAAGAGCGGCTGGGGTGGGGTGAAGGAGGGGAGGGGCTGTGAGGAGAAGGCTCGATCTGTGTGCAGCGGGGGGGGGGGGGGATTTCTTCTGTTTGTGGATGCCGGCCTGGAAATCCAACAATTGCTGCCGGACAATACACAGGCACGACCCACGAATGGCGGCACCTTTTGATAAATATGTTCCTTTGGGTGAAGCCTTCGCGCAGAGCTGCAGAAAAGTGCACAACACAAAACTGGTTTGCAAGGCGACACAAGCTTGACTCACCTGAAGACGAGAGAGCGGGAAACCCACCCGGTTGGTCTGGATTCTTGCGGAGCAACGCAGCCAGCAGAGCTGCCAGCTGCACTGCTGGGGCGCCGGGGAGTTGCTTTCCCACGCACAGCCTACGCGTGAGTTAGGTCTCAGAGACACTTTGTTCTTTGTTGAGTGTCGGTCACACCGAGCAAACTCTGATACAACCACCGCTGGCTTGCACACAGCTGGGCGGGTGAGGGGGCGTGGGTCGGATGGTGCAGCAAGAGGGGCACCGTCAGGTCGACTGTTGCGTGTGGCGGAAGCAAAGGAGCACATCGTGGCGGCTCCTTCGCCCGCCGTTGGATCAGAGGGACGAACTTTCGCTGAGGCTGGACCTAAATACAATCGATTCTTATCGAGCTCGCCCCCGCCATGAGTGCTGACATAGCCGATCGACTGTATCGTCCAACAGATGCCTGGGGCGGCTGTGATGGGATCACGGGGCCTCCATAATGTGGGATTGGAGTCCAGGAGGGGATGTCACAAACTATCGGGATTTTCAGGGAATTATCGGAAAACCCCTGGAGAGCAAAACGCTAAAAGCAAGGTGTGGGCGTCCCGTAAATCCGGTGTGTTTCGTTCGCCTGGAAATCCCGTAGTTTAAAGACACCTCGGACGAATCGTTTCTTCGTCGCGTAGATAGAATCGCAATGTCCAGCCGCAGTCGAACAAATGAAGAAAGCGTCACCATTGATTTGGTTCGTGATGCGCTGACGCTTCCACAACTGTTGGTTGCGGATCGTGGCAGAGAGGGGTGTCATCAGCCCCGTGTGGACTTTCCCCCCTCTCACAACAGCCTGTTGTTGCCGAGGCAGTGGGGGAGGGTTCGCTCAGAAATGCCTGCAGAAATGCAGAAAAGTCGTAGATGTTCTGTACGATGCGGGTCCGCTAATCCAACATAGCAAACGCAGAAAAGTGAGAAAAGGTGAGCTGTTGTGTGGGCCTCACCAACGGGTTGCCAAGCGACAGCCAAGGCCCTCCCCCCGGTGTTGCGTACAACACACACAGCACGCCGCAGTGCAGAGACACACCGAGCACTCGGTGTATCCAGCTCTTGGTGTTGATCTCCACTGTCTGTGTGTGACACGCACAACACCTCTCTTGCCACACACATGCCTTGTGGCAAAACTCTGGTCCCTCTTCCCCCGACTTCCCCCCACACAGCACACAGCAAATGACTAAGAGAACCAGAGAGGAGGAGCGTGACTGACAGGATAGCACCAGAAGCCGGAAGCGGCGAAGAAGTTCAGAAACTCTGAAGGATAACGAAGGCCAGAGACAAGGGGGTGGGTGGGAAAGAGGGGGGGGGGGCGGGGAAAGAGTGTTGCGACCGCAGGTGGGCGTCGTGGTGTGAGTTCTTCACAACGTGCTGCAGCCGAGCCTGCTTCCCTGGGGGGTTTTGCTCTGTCTGGAGCATGTGGGTGGGTGGGGTGGGGTATTGAATTAGAAGTCGAAGGAATCACAAGAATGATCTCCCTTCACTCGTGTTGCAGGTTGTGTCTGAGATATCCGGTGTTTTTATCCGGCCTGTGGGGGTGGGAATTTTTGTGACGCCCGAGCTGGGCGCCCCAATAGAAAGACATCAAGTGCAGTGTGCTGTAGTGTGATCACTTTGGCCCCTCTCACACGCACACACACACAGTGGAACCTTGAAGAGTGGTGCGCGGGGGGGGTGGGGGGGGGCAGAAAATATATGGTCTATCGCACAAACACTCATCTGGTTTCATTGGTATTGGTGGTGTCTGGGGGACCACCACACACACACACACCTACCCCTGCTAAGACGCCACCCCACCACCCCCCATTGCCGCCGTCACGGCCAACCGTCACGCGCTCTTCTGGGGGGGATCAACGGGGCGTATGCCGTGATGAATCCAATATAGCCCCGGGGGGGGGTATGGCGCGCGCAGCAGGGAGGAAGGGGCGTCGGGAGTCACGGCAAAAGACAGACAGAGGGCTTGTGTTTTTTCGCAACAGGGTTGTCATCGGAACACAACAAAAGTTGCACCACACAGCCAGCGCCTGGGGAGGGGGGGGGGGGGGGCGTTTTGTTTTGTTTTACAAGGGGGGGGCCCTCGCTACCAGGTGTGACTGAGTGAGAAGAAGTGAGCCACGGCCCACTTCCCCTCACTGACTGACGAGCTGTGACGATGGTAGCGAGGGCCTCCAAGCGATTCATATATATAGTGTCCCCTTACCCTTTGTTGCTCGGGGAGTCGGCACGGACGAGCCCTTCTATGCGCGATATGTGAATCTTTCTCATATGCAGTGTAGATCAGCACACCGAGCGCCCGCTCTTTATGTGACCTCCACACAGCACCGCTCCTATCGGCGTGTCCGTTCAACATTTTCCCCCTGACTGGCCTGTTGGGGTATGGGGGGTAAGACATGCTAAGGCACACCCCCCTCCAAGTCGAATCTCATGATGGTAAGAGGAAGTCAATAAAAAGGAAATGGCGGGTGGGGCGGGGTGGCGGTGGGAGAAGGGGCAGCGCACCCACCACCCGCTCCCCCAGCCCCCCCCCCCCCCGGCCTCCCCTTGAGGGTGTGGGGGCAACACGTCATGGAAGTGTTGTGCGGTGTGGCAGCAGGAGGTCCCCCGGGCACCAGAACGCACAACAAATATAAAGGGAAGCAGAAGAATGTACAGGACTGACGGCGCAGTTTGAAGGGAAACGGCGCAACGCAAGGAGCAGGGGGGGTCGCAAAAACCGCCACACTCTAGGCAAAGCCGATCAGGCTTCGCCCACGCGGTAGGCACCTACTGGTATGTTGTGGATTGACTTGGGGGAGAGGTGCAGGGGGCGGTCGTGATATGGAGAAAAAAGCCAGGCTTTACAGTGGTTTGACCTTTCCGCCTTTCGCTCTCGGCTCTCAATGCAAAGCAGGGTGTGTCCGAGACCTCGTGGGACATAAGGCTTGGAGTGGTTGGTTGTGCGTTCCCTGCGCCTGCTATGCTGCACAGGGTGGGTGGGATCGGGGGCAGGAAATGTACAACAAACACTGCCTGTGGGAGGGATGGGTGGGGGTGGGAAGGATCGTAGTATCATGATGATGGTGATGATGATGGAGGACAATGAAGGCGAAATATCGACTCTCCGCTCCTCGCCCTAAATTGCAGATCACGTCTGAGACCTGCCTCGTGAGAGGGGACAGGGGCGTGAGGGTGGTGGTAGCACAGTGTGTTGCTGCACTACACTGTAGAACACGGTGAGGAAAGAATCGGGCACTCATCAGCCCTGTTCTGAGGCACTGCCGCTGGAAAACCACCCTTCTCAGGAGAGAAGTGTGCTGGGCCTTAAAAAGGAGCTGTGTGTGTGTGTGGCAGCAAAGTATGTGGGGGCATGTCTCTTTGCATTGTTTGCCTTGCCAACTTCTGACAAATATAATACTCTGTCGTGTGCCTTCGCTCTGTGTCAAACCGTGTTTTGCTGTTGAAGCCAGTTGTAAGGCGGGTGTCTGGCGAGTGCAACCTCAGAAACTCAGATAATGTCTCAGGGTTGTCCCCCTTCTTGTGAGGCGGCTCAGTTTTCTGCACTTCTGAGACGAAGACCTCCCCCGTCCAGTGTTGGTTCTGCGGCGCACTTTTCCCTCCTATGAACTTGAAGAGAATGAGAAAAAACGCACCGCATTATTTTTGGAACTGCACGCACACCCCCCACCACCCCACCCTCTGCGGAGCCACACACGTTAATCTTGTTAGTTTAGTGTAGGACGCACTCGTGCTGCCTCCACTGTCACACACACACACACATACACACACTCCGGTCGCACAAAAATAGACGCATTACGGTCCACCCGACACCAGTTCACCCCCCCCCCCTCGACCCCCCCCAACAGAAGAAGAAGAAGAAGAAGAAACCATAAAAGGACTCGCCACCCCCACACGAGATATAAAATCAGGCGTGTGGGGGAAAAAATACAAGAAACCAATGCCATGAAAAAATACCTCCTCCCCCACCCCCCCCACGAAAGTTCGGAATTTCCGGACGGGGGGAGAAGGGGAAGGGGGTGGGGTGGGGTGGTCGTAGTGGCGGTTTTCCCTAGCTTTATGTTGGGGTCCGTGCATATCGTATCACAGTCGCCGAGATTTTTTTTTTGCCTTTCTAAGAAACTTCTGGTGTTGAGAAGAGGGGGGCAGAGAGGGGGTATGGTGGGTGCTGTGAGGGGGTGGGAGGAAGTTTGCACCCTAAGAAGGGCAGTCGGACAGGTAGGAACGAAAGGGGGGCGGGGCTCGGAGGAGGAGGAGGGGGGGGGGGGAGGGAGGGGGAGAGAAGGGGCCTCTCGCTCGGTAACAATACCCGGCAACAAAGCGAGCGTGTATGTGTGCTGTTGTATTGTACCCCACAAAAAATAAGGCTGTTGTTTGTGCGCCAAAATCCGGGACAGGAGCCCTGTTGCAGTCGGAATAAAAGGAGCCGCCAATTATTTTTGACACATACGCAAGCTCCCCACGCCCCCCCCCCCCCCACCCCTCCACCCCCCCCGAAGAGACGAAAGACTGCGGAAACAGATGGCAAAAAGAATAACCTTGTTGAGAGGGAGCTCCTTTGCTTGCGGAGAAAGCTTGGGTAGAGAAGAGAGGCATCCACCCACACCCACGGCAATGCCTGAGGGACGGCTATGTGTGCGTGTGTGTCGTGTGGGTGGAACAGTTGTCGGCTGGGCAGTCTGGAGGATTTGAGAAGCGCCCCCTTCCCCTTCTGCGGCACTGCGGCGATCCATGATGCGTTGCCGACAACTTCTACAGGCGGGGGTGGGGGTGGGGTGGCACACAGCCACACAGCCCCTACCGGAGGAGCGAGATCCCCGAATCTGGACCGCCAAGGAGGTGGGCTTGCGAAGGGGGCCGCGCTGAACTGAGCAGCGCTGGCGGCACATCGAGCTCGCCGTTGAAAGACACAGGGGACACCAGGAGGCCCGTCAGCGTGAGGGCGTAGGGGGTGCCAATGACGCTCCACGTGGGGCTCTCGGTGGCTGCAGGCTCCAGCACCTCCACCTCCACCTCCACCTCCAGGTCGCAGTTGGTGACGGGGTCCTCGAACTGGCGGAAGACGTGCTCCTGCAGTGCAGCACGCCGGCCCGACAGGATGAGGTACAGCTCTGTGACCAGGTCGCAGAGCACACGCAGGAGGAGGATGTACACCGCTGCGTTCAGCAGGTGCCCAGCGATGTCGAAGGTCCACTCGCTCGGCCCGCTGTAGTACCCCACAGCCATGTAGACCATGGCGACCATCTGGAGCCCCAGCATCAGGATGTCCGCAAAGTTGTCCCGGTGGCGCGCATGCGGCAGCAGGGTCACCTCCAGCACAAGCATCCCGAGGAACACCAATGCGGAGGCAACCCGCATGTGCCCACACCCTGTGGCGTTCTCCGGTGCGGTGCTCTGGATGGCGCTGAGGGCGAAGCTCGCGGCAAACTCGATGACGACAAACACAGCACAGGTCTGCCGGTAGGTCTTGCACACAGACACGTAGCTCTGCACCCACTGCCTGCCGCGGTGGAGGTTGACCCAGTCGCCGGAGCCCAGGATGAAGGAGATGGGCTTGCCCTGGCGCTGCCGCGCCTGGGCGTAGACAGCCATCAGAGGCACGTCGCGTGGCACGACGTGGATGATCATGCAGGGGACACCCACGCTGACCAGGAGCACGGTGATGCCCAGGCAGACGTGCCACTGGTGGGCAGGCTCGAAGACAAGCGTCATCGCAGCGAGCGTGGTGCCTTGGTAGAAGAAGTGCAGCAGCATGAGGGGGGCCGAGGGGATGCGCCACAGGCCCTGCATGTCGAGCCCGTCGATCAGCAGCCGCACCGCAGCGCAGCTGCGGGACAGGCGGCGCATCAGCAGCCCGAAGAGGGCCAGGCCCAGGGCGATGGAGACGTTGCCGATGATGGTGCCTACCTCTTCGCTGCCGCCGATCACGAGGCCCGTAGGGTGGAACACGCGTGGCACCTTGTGCGAGCACCCCGAGCTGACGAGGCTGAGGCGCATCGCCGTGCCGACGCTGAAGCCCGATGCCAGGGAGGACCCGATGGCGGCCACTGCGGAGCGCTTCTGGATCTCCTCTGCAGGCACGACGTCCTGCTCCTGCAGCGGCTGCGGTGTTTCGGAGGGGGCCGGGGGCACGGAGGTCTGGCCGGTGATGGGCGCCGCGGCCTCGGGGCTGTCGGTTGCGGGCGGGGCACCAGTCGGGGTGGGTGCCACGGTGGGTGCGTGTGTCGGTGTCTGTTCCGGCGCCGGGGTGGTCGCGGCGGAGGGCGGAGCAGGGGTCGCCACAGGCGCAGCGGTGGGTGCGTGTGTGCGGGGTGCGTCTGTCTGCGGGGGGCGTGTTGGAGGCGCATCTGTCTGTGGTGGGCGTGTCTGTGTCGGGGGCACGACTGTCGCCACGTCCGGCGATTGTGTTCGCGTTTGAGGCACGTCTGTGCGTGGTGCGTCTGTATGTGGTGCACGTGTCTGCGGAGACCGTGTCAGAGGCACATCTGTCTGCGGTGGGCGTCTCTGTGTTGGAGGCACAGCTGTCTCCGGCGATTGCGTCCGTGACAGTCGCGTTTTAGGCGCGTCTGTCCGCGGTGCATCTGTCCGCGGCGCACGTGTTTGCGGAGACCGCGTCGGGGGCGCATAGGTCCGTGGCTGCCGTGTGGGGGGCGCTGCTGTCCCTGGGGACCTTGTCGGAGGGGCACGCGTCCGCTTCTGGGTCGCAGGCGCGTCTGTGTTCACCAGGGTTGGCAGGGGCCTTCCCCGCCACTCCACACGGTACACAGAGTTGACGGACCACCCACCGCATGTCTGCGAAGAGTTGTGCCTGCACGTCATGCTGCACGCTGCTGCGGGCGCCGTGCCGTAGCGCCCGTAGGAATTGGCACAGCGACACTCCTTGCCCACCTGCATGCCGAAGTAGGGGTACGGCCCGACACGGAAGCAGAAATCCATGCACAGCTCGAGGGTCCCTCTGCGCGCAGACTCGTCATCCATGTCACGCTTCAGGACGTTGTCCCAATAGCACCCAAGCGACGTGGAAGTCAGGTCCGCCGTGACGGCATCACTCAGGGCAAGGCCACCGCACAGGAGAAAAGCACACAGCACCACACCGCCTGATCGTTGTCGCGGCATCTGGGCACAGCAACACCGCCCCCAAGTCAGAGGGCGGGAGAAGACCCAGCAGGGAGCCTGTTTGCAGCGAGAGAAAGGGATAGAGAAAAGAGTTGGGATCTCCTTCACACGTTATGCGGGTTGTGTCCGAGACCGGGTGGTTTGCCCGGTTTGTATCGCGTCAGAAGAACCAGCTGAGGGTGGGGCGGGGGGGGGGGGGGGGGGCAATAGAGGCAGTGGAAACGATCCGCAGACCGCTGAGTTTGGTGTGAGTTGATCGATTCCCTGTGCGTGGGTGATGTGGATGTTGACCAGGCAGCAACACAAGAGAGCCAACCAACAAGCGGTGGTTCGGATGCAGGCAGGCACCGCGTCGTACACGACGCGCTGTCAGGAACAATGTCGACCAGTCGAAATCGACAGACGACATGCGTTTCGACCGGTCGTTCGACAGTCGAAAATCGACAGGTTACCTGTCGAAATACCTGTCGAACGACCTGTCGAAGACAGGTCTTTCGACAGAGGTTTCGACAGGTCGATTTTCGACTGTCGAAATCGACTGTCGAATTCGCAGGTATACCTGTCGAAATCGACAGTCGATTTCGACTGTCGATTTCGACAGTCGGTTTCGACAGGTATTCCTGTCGATTTCGACTGTCGATTTCGACAGGTATTTCTGTCGAAATCGACAGTCGAAACCGACAGTCGATTTCGACAGGTATTTCTGTCGATTTCGACTGTCGATTTTCGACTGTCGAAATCGACAGTCGATTTCGACAGAAATACCTGTCGAAATCGACCCTTCTGAGAGAAGGCCGGTGTCGAATACAAAGGACACGGCGCTGAAGTAACCACTGTTACAAGTGGTTTTACAAGTGGTTTACATGTAAAAAATTTTACATGTAAATTTACAAGTGGCACTTGTAAAATTACATGTGCCACTTGTAAATTTTACAAGTGGTACATGTAAAATTACATGTGCCACTTGTCATTTACGAGCTTTCACACACACACCCTCACTTACAAAAGGACCTTTGCACCTCCAACATGAGCAAGAGAACGGCAACCACAACACCGACGCGCAACAGCAAGCGGACGAAGAGCGGAGATCTGGGGAAGGAGGATGAGCGGCATGAAAGCCAGCTGCAGCAGCTTGTGGAGGACTTTGTGGCCCTGTACACCACCAGAAAGACGGGGGAGGTGTTAAAACACACGGTGTTGAAGGAGATGCTGCAGAAGGTGCTGGTGACCACCATCCCCCCCAAGACTGGAGTGATAACCACGGTATGGTGACGATCGGTCCAATTAAATCCACGATCGTGAAAAAAAATGATCATTTTAATTGGAGGCTAATTGGACCGATCGTCACCATACCGTGGATAACAAAGGTGCTGAAACGCAAATACGATGCACTGGCTTCCTACAAGTCGCTGAAGGATGTTTCCGGCGACCTGTACACGGTTCGGATCGAAGGAAACCGTGAGATGGCCATCCACGGCATCGCGCTGAAGCCCTTCCCCACGCCAACGCAGAAGAAGTCGGAGGGTTTCGCGCGCCTCAAGCTGGTGGTGGAGGACCTGGACAGCATGGATATGGTCAAGATGTACAAGGCATCGGCACAAGCCTCCACATCCGAGACGCGTCCGAAGAATAAGGCAGTGGCGGCGGTGGCGGGCGATGCAGCACATCGTTGTGGGCGTGCACGACCAGGAGACCGGGCGCTACTATAGCGTCATCGTCGAGAATGGCTTCGCCAAGCTGGTGACGGCGACGCTGGAAGGGGTGCAGGTCGACTACACCTTCTACAGGGACCGTCCTTCGGACCAGTGTGAGCCAGGTGAATACAGCGGGTCGCTCGTTGTGCCGCCTCCGCATTTTGTGGATTCAAGCAGAAATCGGTGAAATCATTCGACAACACAGGGCAGAGTTGGGCATGTCTCTGCGCGACTGTGAACGGCTGGGCTCACTCGTTCGCAGAGAGACAGGGATCTCGATGGGGCTTTCATACCCCCTCCTCGTAAAGCATGAAGCTCCCCTCCGGCTGATGACGCCCTCTCTGCTAGGGAACATGCGGGGGTGCCTCGAGTTTCTGCTGAGGGCTTTCCCCATCCGCTCGGGTCGCCCCCCACCAACAGTCATGGTCACGGGTGATGGCTACACACCCGGTAGCCTTCAAGGAAAGAGCAGGCAGCGACTGGCAATCGCATTGACGGACGGGATCACCGCGTCCCGCTTTCTGACAGTGTGTGACCGCCACAAGCCCCTGTTCTACGAATGGTGGATGCTCCATGCCTTGGGGCAGATTGTGGCAGTTCAGAAGGGGATCTTCACGAAGGGGCCTTGCTCCTTTTCCATCACCCAGTTCCGGCTTGGGGGTGACCACTTAGAGTTGTGGTCACTCTTCAAAGGTGTAGGTGGGACAGGGCATCGTTCTGCCTTCTGCCTTACAGGAATCGACGAGCGTTTGGAGTACCTGCATGACTGCCACCGCTGTAGTATCCAAGAGATGGATGCCGCAGGATTCACTTGTAGCATCGCTTCAAAATTCTCGAATCCTGTCTACACCGTGACGCCCCCCCCTTCACGACACGAAAGGTGTCATGCGCCTCATTCTACGTACGCTGCCGGGATCAAAAGTGGTGGAGGAAACCATCCTTGGAAAAGTGGGCAAAAATTTCACTGGGGAGCACGCAAGAGAGATACTCGCTGCTTTTGAAGGCCATCACCGTGGGGAATCAGCGGACATTGTGCTGCGCAATGCAATCACTGATCTTCTTCCGCTACCAAGACATACCAGTGCGATACTTCTCAACAGGTTCCTGCCGCAAAGAGTTTCTATTCGCTGTGATCAGCTATCATGTGCTGATTTTCTTGTTGGAGTGGGCAAATCCCGGGATCACTCGCTCGGCATATGCTCATTCTCTCGAACACTGGTTTGATGAGCAGGATGCGCACAGGGTCACCGTCTCCGACGAGCTCTTCGAACAGGGCAACGGTGAGCGCAAGAGGTGGACACGTGGGGGATCCCCGCAGACGATGGAGCGTGATCTGCAGATCTATGAACTGAAACAGAAACACTTGACGGATGAAAATACCGTGCGCAAAGTGCCTCCACTGACTCCTACCATCGGCGAGCGGCCCCAAATATTGGGGGTATGGAAAAGTCGGTGAAAAAAAATGAGAAAAAATGAGAAAAAATCGGCCGAAATTTGCTGTTTTTCGCTAAAAAAAGAGTGTGGGGAGTTGGGTCCAGTTTAGCAAAGTGAGTGTATTTTTCAAAATTTGAAAAATTGGGGACACCGAAAGTCCCCAGACAAGTCTTCGGCTTGGCCCGCAGAGTGATTTTTTGGTCCTCGAAGCCCCCCCCCCCCCGGTGTCAGCCAGACCAGAAACTTCCTGGAGATATTGTGCGGTGTTGCGTGAAATTGGCCATTTAGTCGAGATTGGCCTTTGAGATGGAAAAGGTAAACGAGGGTTGTTTCGGGGGGGGGGGGTCGTGAAATCGAATTTGAAGGGGTGGGGGGGGGGGGGGGCGGACTGCTCCCGACCGACGCAAAAAACCGCGTGTGTGAATCAGAAGTGTGACAGGCAGATCTTCTTTAGTCCTCCCGTATTCCGTGCCCACCCCCCCATAAAGCGCCATCAGAAGTCGCGAAGTCTCCGCGTACAACAAGATGGTGGCGGAAGCGGTAAATGGCGTATATGAGGTCGACAAAAAGTTTTTTAAGTCCCTACAGTGTAGCAAAAGACGACGCTCCTATGAAATGGCAGCAGGCGCTGTCTGATCCAAGGTTTGTTTCGCTTCAGGACCCGGAATCGGAAAAGGCAAAACCTTACCGTCTTGATTTTTCTGTTTACCAGAAGGAAGCCTCAAAGTTGTCCGACCTCCCTAAGAATCCCAGGACGCGGAATAAGAAAGCGGCTTTCGGGTACTTGCAGTCGACACTGTTTATGAACAGAAATACGCATCGTTTTATTCCCCTTCTCCCGATTGCGACCATCTCCGTCTGGATCCTTCAATTCTTCAGAGGGCGGGACTTGACCAGGTTTCTGACATCATCGCGAATAGTGCCACGGACCCGCAAACCCGCCAACGATTTACCTCACAGGTAATCACTATTCGTTTGGTAATCACTATGCGTTTGTATGAAGATGGAAGGATAGAATCGGCAGAGAAAGAAACAGCAGTTGGGGATGTCGCAAGGGAAGTAAGAAAAGTAAGAAGAGAGTAAGAAGAGTAAGAAGCGTAAGATTTTCACGCCCACACAAGTCTTATGTCTGCATTACTTGTGGCATAGGCCTACAGCATTTGTATCGGAGCCTACAGCACGTTACCATGATCCTACATGTGTTCCCTGTATGCATCAATCCCATGAAGGACTACGATATACTATGCGCAGCGATGTGCGAATGAAGGACTACGATATTTACGTACACGGTACTACAGTGGATACAATAAAGAGCCCGTCTTCAAGGTTCAGGGTGCGGTCGACATGAACGGTTTGTTTTGTTACATATCAGGTGGGCAGCCAGGTTGCAGGGCCGACAGCAAGATCTGCGGATCGTCAGAAAAGAGCCGTTCACCAACCACCCAGCCCTCACAAATATGCATGGACGTGGTCCTTGCTGACTCGATCCTGACTGAATTTTTTTTTTCGACATGTCGAAATTTCGGCCACCCTGGAACAGTCCCCTGGACCGGCTAGGCCCGGCTAGGCAGAAAAAAATCGCAAAAAAATCCGAAAAATGTGGGTGTGGCACCCCAGAGGGCCCGATTTTCGGTTTAGGCACGCGAAAAAAAATTTTTTTTTGGCCAAAAATTTTTTTTTTCGACATGTCGAAATTTCGGCCACCCTGGGTCAGTGCCCTGGACCGGTGCCCAGCTAGGCAGAAAAAAATCGCAAAAAAATCCGAAAAATATCGGTGTGGCACCCCAGAGGGCCCGATTTTCGGTTTAGTCGGCCGAAAAAAAAAATTTCGGCCGAAATTTTTTTTTTTCGACATGTCGAAAATCCGGCCACCGTGGGGCAGCAGCCTGGACTGGTGGCCACCCCAACCAAAAAAAATCGGAAAAAAATCCGAAAAAAATCCGAAAAAATCGGTGTGGCACCCCAGAGGGCCCGATTTTCGGTTTAGTCGGCCGAAAAAAAAATTTTTTTTTAAGCACACTCGTGTGAGCGGAAAGCGCCCCACCACAGCTGCAACCAAACGTGCTCTATACACTAACCCCACCCTTCATCAGGCTCAGGGTGTGATCAGTTCAGGGTTTTGTGTGTAGAAGCGTCAACGCAACAAATTTTCTGTACTTCATTGGCTCAGGGTGTGATCAGTTCAGGGTTTTGTGTGTAGAAGCGTCAACGCATCAAACTATCAAGCAGGCGAGAGAATCAAGAGGGGAGCAAGAGTGACAGAAGCGGACAGAGTACGCCGAGCTGCGTGTATAGGAGAGGAACAGAACGGGCTGAGGGAGTACGCCGAGCTGCGTGTATAGGAGAGGAACAGAAACTACGCCGAGCTGCGTGTATAGGAGAGAAACAGAAACTACGCCGAGCTGCGTGAATAGGAGAGGAACAGAAACTACGCCGAGCTGCGTGAATAGGAGAGGAACAGTAACTACGCCGAGCTGCGTAACAGAGAAGATGGCCACTCTGGATTGGGACACCCTGAAGGTTCCCGACCCCGCCCACCCCGACAACGAGCCAGCAGAGCGTCGCCCCGAGTGCATATTCGAAACGTGCAATACTACACACACAGCCAGGACCGCATTCAGCTGCCACGACTGCGGTGGGACCACGGTCAGGACGTGCTTGAGAGAGCACATCCCGGCGCACGTCGTCCCCGAATGGCTCGAGGGCGCAGGGGACAGGGGCTGGGTGTGCCCCGAGTGCGCATGGGTCCGGCAGGCAGTCGACGAGGAGACCGCGGCGGACCTGGCAGCAGCGACGGGCGAGCTAGGCGAGGACGGGGAGTACAGCGAGGCGGACAGCCAGAGTGGCACGGGCCTCCAGCACAGGGACGCACACCACCCCGCCGACTCGAACACCGATCTCCGCGTGGCGAACTCGCTGGAGTACCTGCTGAAATTGACAGGCCGGCTGGAGAAGGAACAGAAGGAGCTGAAGAAGACCGTGGAGACGCAGGCGAAGCAGATCGCCACCCTGCAGAAGGCGCTGCAGCGGACGGAGGCCGAGCTGCCCGCCGATTTCTCCGCCCACATCGTGTCGACCTGGGGATCGTCGATCGCCACTGTCCCCGGACGCAGGTTGGTGAAAGCTGAGGTATCCCGGGTTTTCCGACAGGCGGAGCTCAGCGATGCCCCGAGCTCACCAGACTGGCAACACCAGCTCATCCAGGCCTTCGACGCTCTGTTTCAGACAATGGGACTGATCCGCGACGACGATGATCCGGATCGCTTTACCGAGGCCCTCCACAAGACAATCGTCGTTATGAACTCGCACTTTCTCCTGAAGGGGCGCGCGGGCGCCCGCCTCTACCTGGCAAAGGCGAAGATTATGGACCCAGCGAAGTACGATGCGGTGACACACGGGCGCCTACTCCGGGAGGGGCGGGCCACGCAGGACGACACACAGGAGAGGCGGGCCGCGTTTCAGGAGCGGTTCCTGCAGGAGCGTAACACGCAGGACCGCCCCGCGCCCTACTCGGGAAAGGGCCATCACAAAGGACGGGGGGGGAAAGGCAAGCGACAGTGACTCCCCGACACCAGCAGGGGACGCCCGCGGGCCACGACCCTCCCCCCCGCCGCGGTGGTGTATGTGAAGGCAGTACCATCTGCCCCCCCGTCAACAAGAGGACGCCCCCGCAAGACCGAGACGAGCGTGACCCCGGAGGAAGCAACCACCATTCGCCAGGAACTGCAACACACCCTGTCCCAAGCCCTCGCACCCACATACTGGGGGGCCCTCCGCCGCACATACGACAGGTACTCGCAGTTCCGGGAAGGGTGGATGAAAGCGGAGAGGCGAACACTGCCACACGACGAAGGGGCGGTGCTGTGGGTCACGAAGCAACGGAAGGACGGGCTATCAGTGCAGTCCGCCCTCCAGTACCTCAACAACCTTGCAGCAGCACTCAGACGCTTCGCAGCGTTCCCCCTCGACGGAAAACAAATTGTGGCGGACTACAGGCGGGCGCTGAAACGGGGAGGAGCACTACGACCACTGAAGCAAGCAGAACCAGCAACAGCCCACAACATCCGGGAGGCGCTAGCGAAGGAGCCACGTCCCCTCGTGAAACTGCTGCTCGGCATCATGTGGGGGGGTGCGGCAAGGGCCTCGGACGCACTGCGCTTGTATGTGAAGGACGTCACAGCGGAAAAGCGCAGCGAGCCGATATACGTGCGCTGGACCCAGTCGAAGGCGGACCCTTTCCACATGGGTCACATCACAGGAATCTCCCTGCCGAAGGACCTACACCGTATCCTCCGACACCGCCTCCGCAGGGCGCGCAGAGCAGGAGAGACGAGACTGTTCCCGGCGGACGTCACCTACCGGACCGTGGTAAAAGCCGTCAAGCGGGCACGGAGGGGGCTCACGGCACACTCTCTGCGGAGGGGGGCACTCACACAGCTTGCGCGAAAGAACGTTCCACTGGAGGAGGTGCGCCTCCTCTCGAGACACGCGACGGTCGACGGTGTGATGCGTTACGTATCAGCGGCGGAAAACGCACACGCGCGCGAGACAGCACAGGTGTCGGCGAAGATCGAGTGGTGAAGAAAAAACGACAGCAAGGGGGGACGACGCGCACACAGCCAAAACCCCTGACAGCAACCCACTTCCCGGGGACCACGAGGCTGTTCGCAGCGCGCCGCTACTACGAAGATGCCACATCCGACGAAGCCGCGTCCGACCCACCACCCAGTGATGAGGAAGCGTGGAGCGAGGTGGATAGCGCAGAGTCGTACGGTCCGGGTGTCGAGGACCTCTACGGGGAGGACTTGGGTGTGTGCACGGGGGGGAAGGTGATACGGCCAGCCAACGCGAAGACGGAGCTGTCGGAGGAAGAGGACTACATCGCGGAGATCTGCACCTCGCGCCTCAATCTCAAGGAACTGCGACGGTTGGACAGCGAGGGTGAACTGACGGGGGTCTTGGACCTCATCACCAAGCCAGCCGCTTTCGCTGACGCACTGCTTCCCGAGGCCCGCCAAGAACTACGTAAAACGGGGAGGAAGGTATCACGCCACATGTTGCACCACCTGGACACCTTGGTTGAGTATGGCGTCCTGACGGAGGCGGATGCACACCCGTACCTCACGCTGCCAGCGTTCACCGTGTCCAAGAAGTCTGGGGGCCAACGTTTCATCGTCGACGCAAGGCGGCTAAATGCACTGATGACACGCCCACCGGACATGCGTTTGCAGGACATCACGGAGGTGACACAGCGAGTGGCCGCGGCGAGCTGGGTGGTGATGGCAGATGCACGCAGCTGGTTCTACCAGTTCCCCGTACACAAGGAGATCCAACGCTACTTCGAAGTGCGCCTAGGCGGGGAGAGAAAGACATTCGTGAAGACCTTCCTGACTGTCATGTGCATGGGGTGGTCACATTCCCCGGCAATCGCGAACCGCAGCGCACGCGTGCTGCTCCCGCCAGAGCACGGAATAGTCTGGATTGACAACTTCATCGCTGTCGGAGACTCCCTACCAGAGGCACAGGCGAGGTACGCCGACTTCATCAGCCGCTGCGAGAAGGTGGGGGCCGCCCTGAACTTCGACGACACACAACACGGCGTGCCGCTGCAGGACTTCACAGTGTTCGGGATCCACTTCGACCTGACGCGACACCGTTTCCACATGGACACAGCCTGGGTGCAAAAAGTCCTGGGACGGGAAGAGTACAAGGAAGTCGTCAACGGCCACACGACACCACGCAGGGCGTTCAGAGTATTCGGGTCTTTCGTCTGGCAGTCGTATGTGATGCGGACACCGATGTGTTACATGCCAGCCGTGTTGTCCTTCGTGCGGCGCATCGCGAAGCAGACGCACTCAAACAACGCCCGATGGGACTCCAGGGTCGCAGTACCTCCGTCGGTGCAGGCGGAGACAGTGGCGCGGGCACGCCTCATCGAGGACAACGAGTGGTATACGCCGCAGAACCCGCCACCGACCATTGAGCTCTGGACAGACGCGTCATCCACGGCGTGGGCGGCGGTGCTCGTGCTGCCGGGAGGGGAGTCAGTGTCCCAAGGGGCGTTCGAAGGGAGCGACGCGGACACGAACATCTTCCTGAAGGAAGCGTATGCAGTGTGGCAGGGGGTGCGCATGATGCAGCGTGTGAGGGAGGCAAGCGTAACCTGCCACATAGACAACCTCGGCCTGGTGTTCGCGCTCCGGAAGGGCCACTGCGCCAACTACCGAGGCAACCTCCTGCTGCAGGAGATATACACAACAGCGCGCCGCCAGCAGATACGACTTATTCCACACTGGGTTGCGACCCACGACCAACGCGCAGACGCGTACACGCGAGGGACGCAGGCCACACACCCCGTGGAGTTGCCACCAGTGTCGATGCCACCTACACTTTTACCAGCGCGCCCGCCTCGTTGAGAACGAGACGGACACGTCCCTCCGGATGAGGGTCCTGGTGTAGAAGCGTCAACGCAACAAACAAAAGGAAATTCATCAGAGCGGTTGTAGCTGTGAAGTGATAGGGCGCTTTTTAAGCACACTCGTGTGAGCGGAAAGCGCCCCACCACAGCTGCAACCAAACGTGCTCTATACACTAACCCCACCCTTCATCAGGCTCAGGGTGTGATCAGTTCAGGGTTTTGTGTGTAGAAGCGTCAACGCAACAAACAAAAGGAAATTCATCAGAGCGGTTGTAGCTGTGAAGTGATAGGGCGCTTTTTCGGCCAAATTTTTTTTTTCGACATGTCGAAAATCCGGCCACCCTGGGGCAGCAGCCTGGACTGGTGGCCACCCCAACCAAAAAAAATCGAAAAAAAATCCGAAAAAATCGGTGTGGCACCCCAGAGGGCCCGATTTTCGGTTTAGTCGGCCGAAAAAAAAAATTTTTTTTCGGCCAAATTTTTTTTTCGACATGTCGAAAATCCGGCCACCCTGGGGCAGCAGCCTGGACTGGTGGCCACCCCAACCAAAAAAAATCGAAAAAAAATCCGAAAAAAATCCGAAAAATATCGGTGTGGCACCCCAGAGGGCCCGATTTTCGGTTTAGTCGGCCGAAAAAATACTACGAGAAACACTTGGCCTCTATGCTGTGAGTGTTGCATTGGACGCTTCCACCTGTTGAACGGGCTCCACCTCTTGCACTTTGAAACCCCCCCCCCCCCCCATATTTTTTTTTGATTTGACAACTCCGGTTTGGTGTACCTCGATGAGCTTACCTTACCTTGTCGTCGGACACAACATATCATCGTTGTCCCAAACCCCGTAACCCACGTGAAGTGGATCATCTGAAGTGCAGAATGAGGTGGAGCAGGTGGAGCACGAAACATAAGTAAACCATAGCAAGAGAGGCCAGCAGCAGTCCCGAGTCCATCGCGTTCCTCGTAGCATTTCCCGTACCACACAGGTGTGTTATGTGCAAAATACTACGAGAAACACTTGGCCTCTATGCTGTGAGTGTTGCATTGGACGCTTCCACCCAGGACCCTTAGGACCCAAGGACTTAGGGACGCCGCGCGAACGGTCTACTATTGAAGTGATCAGGCTCCGTCGCCCATCGTATGCATCCCTCCGATGGTAATGTACCGCTTTCTACGTTGTCACGAGCACCTTGTACGGAAAACGATCGAACCTCACTCGCTGAGGGGATCCGCCTGCCTCGGCCGTGTGCCGCCGTCGTGTGGTCAGCCTCGTGATTCTTGGTGTGCCCTATCGACAACATGCCTGTCTCTCCAGTTGCCGCACCCGGCGAGAGAGTTGATGCGTCTCAACCCGGCGAAACTAAGGGAGTAAAGGTTGCACACAGCCCCGCCTGTGCTGCAACCACCCGCTCTTGGCTGACCCCCGACGTCTGGTGCGTTTCCCACTCCGGGTATTTGAATCCTCACCCTGTACCTCTTCGGGATCCTCCATCCCCTGGGGAACCCTTCCCCTCGAGGCTTCTTCACGTCTCCGACATATTGGTGTGTGCCCACATGACCCTTCTTCCTGACATCCTCGATGTCGTTTTGCACCCCGGGCGATGCACTGAGACGGCCGTATCCAGGTAGTCAGTGGCCATGCCCAGCCCCTCAGCGTGACAGTCCTCTGGTGCGCTCCCAGCACCACCACCGCGACGCTCGTGCATATTCAGCCACCATGACCCGGCAGCTCTCGCCTGGGGACAGGGCTCGGCGGATCGAGAAATCACAGTCTGAAACTCGCCTCCCAGCTCCTCCGCAGCAGTCTACTGTCCGGCCGTCTTAAACTCTCGCCCTTCGGGAGCCCGGCCAACACCCGGTGCTTTCCGGCGTGATCTCGATCGCTCTGTGGCTCTCTGTGTCCTCTCCGGTCTTCGCTGGCTGCGAGCGAGTTGCGGGGTGAAGCCCAACGCGCCTCTTCATGGCGCACTGGAGACGCTGCATGGAGTGCCCAGGGGTAGGTGTGAGAGGTGCCGGCCCTTCTGGGTGAAAGAGGGCGATCGCGCGCACTGTCGTCTCCTGAACTCCGCTCGAGCGGTGGACAACACGTTCCTGCGGCCCCCTTCCCACTGGGCTGATCCCCACTGTACCTGCCCCATCGCCCGCCTCGTAGACAGCGCATCAAACGGAGGCCCTGTGGCCCCACGTGGCGTCGATTCAGTGGTAACGCCCGGACTCAGTGTGGAGGGCGTATTTCCCGGTGCGTGAGGAAATTCGAGGCCCTGGAGGTGTGGGCATGCCAGAAGTATTCTCGGAGTCGCCTTCTTAATGAGAGAGGTGAGTCCCCGCGGACCGGAGCTTGTCGCACGCTGCAGTCGCTGTTCGGGCTTGTCGAGTAGGCTGCTGGGTACTCGGGAAGACTGGCTGACTGCCCCCCAACCTTGTGGAATGATCTCGGCCCGCTGCCATGGCTGCGGTTTCGGTGGACCCCCTCAGCGGCGGCACCGCTGACACAGGCGATGCGGACGCGTCTCTCAGTCGCTGCTTCTTTTGCTCCCCGAGCAGTGCAGCTTGGGAGAGCGTCTCGGCTGTGTTGGATACCTGATCTCTGTGTATGTCCCACGGCACCTCGCAGGTGTCCAGTCAGCAGCTCCCCTTCCCTGCATGGAACTGTGAGGTCGTACGTCTCAACACCGGGCCACAGACGCCCGGAACTCCCCCTGACCCCTGTGAATAATGCAGGCTTGAATGTGTGTCCCCCGGCAGGGAGACTATGCTTCGACGGAGTATGCCCCGCTTGGGGCGTGTGCGGGCATCCGCTTGACGCCGGGGTGCGCGTAGTCGGCATTCGCGCAGATAAGCTGGGCACGACAGACGTGCCGGCTTCTCGGGGGCGTGTCCGGGGGCGTTGCATTGGTACACGAAAACTGTCGCCCTCGGAAAGCTCACGTCGCGTCACCGTGCTCGAGCTGGATCTGGCAGGCTGTGTGTGACAGGCCACCCTTCCGCCTTCAGGTGCCGTCGCTCGGGCAAAAAAGGTGTATTTCTCAATCAAGAGAGTATGCCCCTCACGATTGTGGCACGATTGTGTCTCCCCGGGTCAGGCTCGGTATTCCAGTCGAAAGCGTAAATGCCCCTCGGCACTGTGCTGGGCGGGGTTGTGTCTCGGTCAGGAGAGGAGGTGCCCCTCAGGCAAAATCCTGCGTCTCGCGGTCGGGAGTGAGTGCCCCTCGGCAGGAATGTGTCTCGGCCAGGTGTCCCTCAGGCAGGGAATGTAATGTCTCGGCCCGGTGTCCCTCGGGCATGAATGTGCGTCTTGGCCAGATGCCCCTCAGGCAGGGTGCCCCGTAGGCGGAAATGTATGTCTTGACCAGGTGCCCCTCGGGCAGGGTGCCTCGTAGGCGGAAGTGTATGTCTTGGCCAGGTGCCCCTCGGGCAGGGTGCCTCGTAGGCGGAAGTGTATGTCTTGGCCAGGTGCCCCTCGGGCAGGGTGCCTCGTAGGCGGAAGTGTCTGTCTTGGCCAGGTGCCCCTCGGGCAGGGTGCCTCGTAGGCGGAAGTGTATGTCTTGGCCAGGTGCCCCTCGGGCAGGGTGCCTCGTAGGCAGAGGTGTCTGTCTTGGCCAGGTGCCCCTCGGGCAGGGTGCCCCGTAGGCGGAAGTGTGTGTCTTGACCAGGTGCCCCTCGGGCAGGGTGCCTCGTAGGCGGAAATGTATGTCTTGGCCAGGTGCTCCTCAGGCAGGGTGCCCCGCAAGCGTAAGCTGTAGGTATGTCGTGGCCAGGTGCCCCTCAGGCAGGTAATGTCTCGGCGAGATGCCCCTCGGGCAGGAAAAATGCGTCTCGGCTAGGTGCCCCTCAGGCAGAAGTGGGTGTCTCGGTCCGATGCTCCTCGGCAAGATCGTGTCTCGGTCAGGAAAGTAGGAGTTGGATATCACTGACGTCACTTTGCTGCATCAGTATCGACCCATTTATCAGCACCCGACTGTTGCTCTTGGTCCCGCCTTTGTCAGCGCCTCTGTGACGGAACCTCCAGCTGAAGTATGCGTTTGGAAACCTTGAGCGCGATCAAGCGTGAAGCAGGTTTTCGGCGAGGCGCGGTGATAGTCTCGATGGCTGATGGGAATGTCCTCAATCCGCTGCGGCCACGGGCGCAGCGCTGTCCCGCTGTCACGTTCATAAGCGGCGGAGGACCACCTTGAACACCACGGCGTCATCATCCCCATCTTTTTGCGCCCCTCCTTCGTGCTGATCCCCCCGTGCACCTCGCCGTCATTTATTAGAACCAGTGCGTGGGGGTGTTGTTGTCCTCAACCGCGGCTTCGGCCCTCTTGAGACCTGACACGAGCATGGTGTGAGGGTCGTCTTCTCGGTCGGGATTTGGTGCCCCTCGGGCAAGATTGTGTATCTCTCGGTCGGGAGAGCGGGTGCCCCTCGGGCAAAATTTTTGTCTCGGTCAGGAGAACAGGTGCCCCTCGGGCGAGATGCTGCGTCTCTCGGTCGGGAGAGTGGGTGCCCCTCGGGCATAGTTTTGTCTCGGTCAGGATAACGGGTGCCCCTCGGGCAAAACTGCGTGTCTCTCGGTCGGGAGAGTGAGTGCCCCTCGGGCAGAATATTGTCTCGGTCAGGAGAACAGGTGCCCCTCGGGCGAGATGCTGCGTCTCTCGGTCGGGAGAGTGGATGCCCCTCGGGCAGAATATTGTCTCGGTCAGGAGAACAGGTGCCCCTCGGGCAAGACTGCGTGTCTCTCGGTCGGGAGAGTGGGTGCCCCTCGGGCAAAAATTTTGTCTCGGTCAGGAGAACAGGTGCCCCTCGGGCGAGATGCTGCGTCTCTCGGTCGGGAGAGTGGGTGCCCCTCGGGCAGAATATTGTCTCGGTCAGGAGAACAGGTGCCCCTCGGGCAAAACTGCGTGTCTCTCGATCGGGAGAGTGAGTGCCCCTCGGGCAGAATATTGTCTCGGTCAGGAGAACAGGTGCCCCTCGGGCAAGACTGCGTGTCTCTCGGTCGGGAGAGTGGGTGCCCCTCGGGCAAAATTTTTGTCTCGGTCAGGAGAACAGGTGCCCCTCGGGCAAGACTGCGTGTCTCTCGGTCGGGAGAGTGGGTGCCCCTCGGGCAAAAATTTTGTCTCGGTCAGGAGAACAGGTGCCCCTCGGGCGAGATGCTGCGTCTCTCGGTCGGGAGAGTGGGTGCCCCTCGGGCAGAATATTGTCTCGGTCAGGAGAACAGGTGCCCCTCGGGCAAAACTGCGTGTCTCTCGATCGGGAGAGTGAGTGCCCCTCGGGCAGAATATTGTCTCGGTCAGGAGAACAGGTGCCCCTCGGGCAAGACTGCGTGTCTCTCGGTCGGGAGAGTGGGTGCCCCTCGGGCAAAATTTTTGTCTCGGTCAGGAGAACAGGTGCCCCTCGGGCGAGATGCTGCGTCTCTCGGTCGGGAGAGTGGGTGCCCCTCGGGCAGAATATTGTCTCGGTCAGGAGAACAGGTGCCCCTCGGGCAAAACTGCGTGTCTCTCGGTCGGGAGAGTGAGTGCCCCTCGGGCAGAATATTGTCTCGGTCAGGAAACCAGGTGCCCCTCGGGCAAGACTGCGTGTCTCTCGGTCAGGAGAGTGGGTGCCCCTCGGGCAGGGTAGAATGCTGCGTCTCTCGGACGGTCAGATCGTGTGTCCCTCAGTCAGGAGAGGAGGTCTCGGTCGCTAAAAACGCGCCCCCTCGGGCAGAGTGATTGTGTCATCGCTGTTGTGTCACACCAATTGCCTCTCGGGCGGTGTGTCTTTTTTGATTTGACAACTCCGGTTTGGTGTACCTCGATGAGCTTACCTTACCTTGTCGTCGGACACAACATATCATCGTTGTCCCAAACCCCGTAACCCACGTGAAGTGGATCATCTGAAGTGCAGAATGAGGTGGAGCAGGTGGAGCACGAAACATAAGTAAACCATAGCAAGAGAGGCCAGCAGCAGTCCCGAGTCCATCGCGTTCCTCGTAGCATTTCCCGTACCACACAGGTGTGTTATGTGCAAAAAAACTTGTTTTTCGGCCAATTTTTTTTTTCGACATGTCGAAAATCCGGCCACCCTGGGGCAGCAGCCTGGACTGGTGGCCACCCCAACCAAAAAAAATCGAAAAAAAATCCGAAAAAAATCCGAAAAATATCGGTGTGGCACCCCAGAGGGCCCGATTTTCGGTTTAGTCGGCCGAAAAAAAAATTTGTTTTTCGGCCAAATTGTTTTTTTCGACATGTCGAAAAATCGGTAATTCAGTACCCCGGGGGGGTATGGAATCTGGGAACCTCGACCTGGCGACTACGGGTGACTACGCGCGACTACGACACAATGCGATTTTTTGCGAAAAAATCGATTTTTTCGAAAATCTTACCCTCTTTTCCCCAGCCGAAAAACCGCGCGTAAATCGCCTAAAAGTGACTAAGAATGACTAAATTTCCATACCCCCATTATCTTACGATTCCATGCGCCTGTGCAGGTGTGGATCACTCACAATGATACGTGGCTCAAGGCTGCTCGTCAATTGGTGGTCCGCTTGGACAAACTTGGCCTCGGGTCACATGTGCGCCGCAGAGATGGTCACGGACAAACATTTCAGGCAGAACCCGGCAACAACGGCGATGTTTTCCTGGTTTGCATCTGTGACGAACCCTGGGAGGTGACGGAGGTGACGCCCCCTGCACAAGGAACCACCGACGGGGAGGAGGCTGGTGATGGCGGCAACCTTGCGAGTGACGGCAATAGCGGCGAGGCTGGTGATGATGATGATGATGATGATGGCGACGAGACATCCGCCACAGAAGAGTATAGCTGCGTTGTTTGCCCTGACAAGAGCTTGGCGCGGGTTTACGGGCTCTACGCCCACTACGACGGACAGCACCGGCCGAGGGCGCAGTGTGAATGTCGAGTGTCTTGCCCTGTGTGTCTGCAGGAGTTTGCTTCACAAGAGGAGAAGTGGACTTAGCCAACACGCCCTCTACGTCCACCAGGATGAGCTGGACATCACGACCTGCCCTGTGTGTCTGCAGGAGTTTGCTTCACAAGAACTGAGGGATATGCACATGTAGGACGAACACCCTGCAGTCTGAAAAAATGAGACTCGTCGTCGGCACAAAATACAATCAGTCCACTCGATCCGATCTCGACAGCTGTTGCATTGCACTCCCACCGTTTGCTGGTCATTTCTCCCCCCTCCTTGCCAAAAAACCCCCCATCACAGTGTAGAGTATGAAGGAAACCGCGGAGATGACAAGTGGCACATGTCATTTACATGTAAAATTACAAGTACCACTTGTAATGCGAGCCTCACAATGGGATGGGCCACGCCCGCCCCCGCCGCGCAGCGCTATACCTGTACCAGTGCCGCGGTCGCTCGCGAGCACGTCTCTGGGCCCCCGGAAAGTGTGCAACGCGCATTCGAAACCGAAATGCGACGAGTGCGATACCGCCAAGCGGAATTACGCACTGACGATAGCTGCGTGTTGCCGCGTCCACCACCACCACGCGGACGGCCTGAAGGTGATGTGCTGTGAGACACACCACATGACGCGGTGCGGCACCTGCGCCAATGTGAAGACATGCTGCGCGGCCGGCCACCATGGGCGCGCCCCCAGGGTCGACCAAGTTGCGAGCACGGATGACGACAGCAGCAGCTGCGATGACGATTCTGACAGCGAGGGAGAGGAGGGCAGCTCTGGTGCCACTGAGCATGATGGAGACGACGCTGATGATGCGGGCTCCACCAGCGAGGAAGTCCCTCCCTCGTCTGTGATGGATAGCGACACGACGGCTGCGGCTGCGGTGAAACGCACCGCCATCGTTCTGGACGCCTCCGACGAGGACTCGATGGGGCAGGATGCCGTGAAACGCACCGCCATTTGTTTAGATCACTCTGACGAGGGCCCGTCCCTCTGGGGGGCTGGGATAGTGTGTGTGCGACAGCCAGAGTGGGACATGTGTGCGTCTCTTCTTCTTCTTTGGCCGGGCGTGATTGAGCATTTGGCTCTTCACTGCCCCGACGATCAGCCCAGTGAGGGCGAGTTGGGTTCTTCTGCGGAGTCATCTGCGCTGACCCCACGCGAATTTCCTGGTTTTCTTTTCTCGCCTTCCCCTCGAATGAATACCCCTGCTTCCCCTACCCCGCGTAAGATGGGTGCAGAGCACGTTACGCTTGATGCGGATGAATCGTCGGGCTCCCAGCCTGATGATGCTCGTCTCGCTCCACCAGCAGACACAGCACCGCTTCCGGCGCCCTCTCCGGCTCCGGAGCTCGTGCTGCACACAGACCTGCTGGACGGGCTACAGACCCCGCAGACGGGCTCGCCGCCCCTCCCAGAGAGCGCCACGCAACGGAGATCTCCGAGCCCTTACGTGGGGCGCCGCCTTCCTTTCTCTCCCTCTCTCCCCTCTGAGTCCTCGGTACCCCGCGCGCAGAAGCGGGTAGCACCCATACAGGAGACAGGCGCATCTGCCCTGGGGCAACGCTCCTTTAACAACAGAAGAGTAGAACCTCAACCCCCCGTGTCCCCTGGTTCACCGATTTCAGCGTCAAGCCTTCGGCCTGACGAGGATAGTATCATGCCCCCATCAGAACTTGCTTCCCCCCTTCCTCTCTCGCCTGCACCTTCCCTTGTTGTGGATGACTCGCCGGGCTTTCAGCCCGTCGACACTCGGCTTAGTCCCCCATCAGACACTGTGTCACCCCCACCACCCTCTCCATGTCAGGAGCCCCTAGTGCCTTTAGACCCTGCAACCCCCTCTCTTCCCGACTGGCAGGCAGAAACGCCGTCTCACCAGGGGAGCGACACGCTCTCCCACGAGTGCACGTCGCCGAGCCCTTGCGTGGGGCGTCGACTTCCTTTCTCCCCTTCCTCCCCTTCTGAGTCCTCGGTTCCCCGCGCGCAGAAACGTGTAGCGCACATGCGGGAGGCAGACGAATCTGCCCTAGAGCGATGCTCGTTTCATAACAACAGAGCAGGTTTTCCTTCCTCCCGCACGATCATCAGCACAGCTAGATCAGGCGTGCCTTCCCCTTTCCCACGGGCCTCACAAGCCTTGCGCTTCTTGGAGCGCAAGACACGTGCTGTCCGTCCTTCTCGTTCACGTTTCCTCCAGAAGCGGGTGTTGCGTGCGGTTCCGAAGCGCACCCGCTGCATCCCCTCTCCCACCATCTTTCGTTCGGCGGCTATTCCGCGCTCTTTTCAACGCGTCGTCGCGAAGATTGCGCCTCAGTATCAGCAGGCGCAATCTCCGGCTTCCAGTGTGTGTGTGTCCCCCCTCCTTTACAGCGCAACGAGGAGGAGAGCGAAACCGTGTGGTGTCACGTAGAGCAAGAGTAGGATAGCGGGCCCGGTTCCTCACGGTATGGTCCTTCGGGGCCAGGCTGCGATGCCAGCACGCTAACCCAAATTGCAATACGATGAGGTGTGATCTGTTGTGATCGCGATCCAAAATTTGCAATCTGCAACCTCAAGGTGACTGGCGACACCTCTCCCACAGTCTGCGGCGACTCTGCCGTGGCGACAAGGCTTCCTGTCATGGGAGATCGCTGCGTGGATCAACGTGGCACCACCCGTGTGCTCGGCAGGTTGTTTCGGCACCTGTTTTCTCCGTGTCATGCTTTTCGTGAGCGTGTCAGGGATGTTGGCACACGCTGGGGAGGGTTCACATGATGACATAACATATATCAGAAGCACACACCCACGTGGCGCTGTCCTTGGCAGGACTTTGAAAGTGCCGCCTTGATATCCTTGTTGGATAGAACCCTCATATCACACCCTCAATCAGCTGACGATCTGTTGTGATCTGTTGTGATTTTTGAAATTTTGGATCAACAGATCACAACAGATCACACCTCATCACAACTCATCGTCGTCAGCTGATTGAGGGTGTGATATGAGGGTTCTATCCAACAAGGATATCAAGGCGGCACTTTCAAAGTCCTGCCAAGGACAGCGCCACGTGGGTGTGTGCTTCTGATATATGTTATGTCATCATGTGAACCCTCCCCAGCGTGTGCCAACATCCCTGACACGCTCACGAAAAGCATGACACGGAGAAAACAGGTGCCGAAACAACCTGCCGAGCACACGGGTGGTGCCACGTTGATCCACGCAGCGATCTCCCATGACAGGAAGCCTTGTCGCCACGGCAGAGTCGCCGCAGACTGTGGGAGAGGTGTCGCCAGTCACCTTGAGGTTGCAGTGTGTCATCAGGCTAAGACCCGTGCCCTCTTCACCTCCCCTGTTAGGTTGCTCCCATATCGTTGCCTGCTTTGGGGCCTGAAGGACATAGGGGTCCAGCAGGCACTTGAGCATCGCAAGGCATGAGTGGCTGTTTCAAACTCCTGGTGCAAGCACCCGTCATGGTCTGGGGAAGCCCACCCAGGTAGTTTAACGTCTTGCCCAGGACAGACAACAACAACTCATCACAAAAGGGTCACAAGTCGTCACAACTGGTCGCAACAAATCACAACTGGCCACAACAAATCGCAACAAATCGCAACAAATCACAACAAATCACAACATTTGGCGTTGTGATTTGTTGTATACTTGCGTGGCTCGCAGCGCTCCAATGGACGAAGCAAGGCACGGTGTCGAACATCGAGCTCGCCCTTGACTTCGAAATCTTCACAGGGAAGGCGTTACAGCCCTCGGAGCGCTCGGCACGAACCTCCAACCCCGCGATGGCCGAGCGTGGCAACCTCCTCTGGACGATGATGGGCTGCCTGAAGAGGCTATGCGACCAGCTAAGCCTTCCTACCCCGTGGCCTGCGCGACGCGAGGACCGGGTCGGCTCCCTCTGCTCGGTAGGCGCTGGAGAGGTCTGGGGCGGGATGACACCCCGGCCCGTGTTCGCAGGTGGCGCAGAGACGATCGCGGCGTTAGAGGCGAGTGCAGAACAGGCATGTGCGGCCGCAGGCGTCGATGCAGACGGCAATATCGTGAGGTGGGGAACAAACGTGTTCCCAGACTACAATGGGATCCCCCGGACCACGCGAGCCTCACAATGGGATGGGCCACGCCCGCCCCCGCCGCGCAGCGCTATACCCGTACCAGTGCCGCGGTCGCTCGCGAGCACGTCTCTGGGCCCCCGGAAAGTGTGCAACGCGCATTCGAAACCGAAATGCGACGAGTGCGATACTGCCAAGCGGAATTACGCACTGACGATAGCTGCGTGTTGCCGCGTCCACCACCACCACGCGGACGGCCTGAAGGTGATGTGCTGTGAGACACACCACATGACGCGATGCGGCACCTGCGCCAATGTGAAGACATGCTGCGCGGCCGGCCACCATGGGCGCGCCCCCAGGGTCGACCAAGTTGCGAGCACGGATGACGACAGCAGCAGCTGCGAAGACGACTCTGACAGCGAGGGAGAGGAGGGCAGCTCTGGTGCCACTGAGCATGATGGAGACGACGCTGCAGATGCGGGCTCCACCAGCGAGGAAGTCCCTCCCTCGTCTGAGATGGATAGCGACACGACGGCTGCGGCTGCGGTGAAACGCACCGCCATCGTTCTGGACGCCTCCGACGAGGACTCGATGGGGCAAGATGCCGTGAAACGCACCGCCATTTGTTTAGATCACTCTGACGAGGGCCCGTCCCTCTGGGGGGCTGGGATAGTGTGTGTGCGACAGCCAGAGTGGGGCATGTGTGCGTCTCTTCTTCTTCTTTGGCCGGGCGTGATTGAGCATTTGGCTCTTCGCTGCCCCGACGATCAGCCCAGTGAGGGCGAGTTGGGTTCTTCTGCGGAGTCATCTGCGTTGACCCCACGCGAATTCCCTGGTTTTCTTTTCTCGCCTTCCCCTCGAATGAATACCCCTGCTTCCCCTACCCCGCGTAAGATGGGTGCAGAGCACGTTACGCTTGATGCGGATGAATCGTCGGGCTCCCAGCCTGATGATGCTCGTCTCGCTCCACCAGCAGATACAGCACCGCCTCCGGCGCCCTCTCCGGCTCCGGAGCTCGTGCTGCACACAGACCTGCTGGACGGGCTACAGACCCCGCAGTCGGGCTCGCCGCCCCTCCCAGAGAGCGCCACGCAACGGAGATCTCCGAGCCCTTGCGTGGGGCGCCGCCTTCCTTTCTCTCCCTCTCTCCCCTCTGAGTCCTCGGTGCCCCGCGCGCAGAAGCGGGTAGCACCCATACAGGAGACAGGCGAATCTGCCCTGGGGCAACGCTCCTTTAACAACAGAAGAGTAGAACCTCAACCCCCCGTGTCCCCTGGTTCACCGATTTCAGCGTCAAGCCTTCGGCCTGACGAGGATAGTATCATGTCCCCATCAGAACTTGCTTCCCCCCTTCCTCTCTCGCCTGCACCTTCCCTTGTTGTGGATGACTCGCCGGGCTTTCAGCCCGTCGACACTCGGCTTAGTCCCCCATCAGACACTGTGTCACCCCCACCACCCTCTCCATGTCAGGAGCCCCTAGTGCCTTTAGACACTGCAACCCCCTCTCTTCCCGACTGGCAGGCAGAAACGCCGTCTCACCAGGGGAGCGACACGCTCTCCCACGAGTGCACGTCGCCGAGCCCTTGCGTGGGGCGTCGACTTCCTTTCTCCCCTTCCTCCCCTTCTGAGTCCTCGGTTCCCCGCGCGCAGAAACGTGTAGCGCACATGCGGGAGGCAGACGAATCTGCCCTGGAGCGATGCTCGTTTCATAACAACAGAGCAGGTTTTCCTTCCTCCCGCACGATCATCAGCACAGCTAGATCAGGCGTGCCTTCCCCTTTCCCACGGGCCTCACAGGCCTTGCGCTTCTTGGAGCGCAAGACACGTGCTGTCCGTCCTTCTCGTTCTCGTTTCCTCCAGAAGCAGGTGTTGCGTGCGGTTCCGAAGCGCACCCGCTGCATCCCCTCTCCCACCATCTTTCGTTCGGCGGCTATTCCGCGCTCTTTTCAACGCGTCGTCGCGAAGATTGCGCCTCAGTATCAGCAGGCGCAATCTCCGGCTTCCAGTGTGTGTGTGTCCCCCCTCCTTTACAGCGCAACGAGGAGGAGAGCGAAACCGTGTGGTGTCACGTAGAGCAAGAGTAGGATAGCGGGCCCGGTTCCTCACGGTATGGTCCTTCGGGGCCAGGCTGCGATGCCAGCACGCTAACCCAAATTGCAATACGATTTGTTGTGATCGGGTGTGATTCGTTGTGATTTGTTGTTTTTTCCCCCAGCCTGATTACCCCATCAAGTTAGGTTTTGCTTACTGGGGGGGGGCAAATACAAGGGTATACTCTTCTATTCACCGTGCCAGCTTACGTAATTCAGGGTTCTCAAAAAATTGTTTTTAGCTGAAAAGTTGTCTACCATGCAAATACAAGAGTATATACTCTTGTATTTGCATACTAGAAATGTGGCCTCCGGGTGGGCCCTCATGGGGCAGCGGCGCCGAATAGACAATACGAGCGTCCTCTTGGCCTTTCCCACCCCCGAGGCGACTCCCACCCGACCGTGACGACTCCAGACAGGAGGCCCACTGGCCTGGGGGAGGTCATTGGAAGCACAAAATATGATGAAAACCCCTCAAAAGTTCTCCAAAAGTCTAGTATGCAAATACAAGAGTATACTCTTGTATTTGCTCGGTGAACTTTTTAAAATCGCAATTTCTGGAGTACTCTTGTATTAGCATATACCCTTGTATTTGCATATACTCTTGTATTTGCCCCCCCCAGTAAAAACGACGAGGGCCCTGAAGATTCGAAGTTCTAAACGAAACAACCGCCGCCTCCGCTTTTTCGGTGGAAACACCCTCGAATCGAGCTCCGAACTGGTTCTCCCCCCCCGCCCGCCCGCTCAGCGCACACACTGTGTTGCAAGGGCCGTGAAGACTTGATACCGTAGTGAAGAAAAGTATAAGCGATACACAAGACATCCACAAACACACATTTTTCCCGCACCCAAAGATACGGCATATAGCTGGGTTACGACGGACTTGCTGTCCTGTCCTTAATACATGCATCTGAACGTACCAGAGGGACAATGCCATACCGCATCCCATTACCCTGGGATGCGGCATCGAGTTCCCTTCTGACAAATGCTCTTGTGAGTGTCGTAGTGGCAAATCCCATAACTTCAACAGGTCATGGCACGAATAAGAAGGGAGGCGCGGGGCGCTCAGAAGCATAATTCAGCTGCCTCACACAGGAGACAAGCTGACACAGTGGGGCAGAGTGAAAGGTCCCCTGTAGGGTGGGGTGGGTGGGTGGGTGGGATGGTGATGAGGTGGTTTCACTTGAAATGTCTGCAAGCCCCATGGGGCTGCGACATCCGCTCCTGCGTAAAATCACCATCTAGGTATTGCCCTCACAAGTGGCACTGCCGCAGACAGAAAAGGCAGAGCATGAAACGCAGCTTGCAAGCGGCTTGCCACAACTGGCTACGGGGGGGATCTTCGCGACGGTGCTCTGCTGGAGGCTGGAAACGGTGCGTTCCAGCCTGCAGAGGTCGGGATGGGGGCTGGATTGAACGGTGCAAAAAATGCAATGCACTCGAAACAGAATCAATGGTGGGCCCGTGTGGGGGCGACTTCGCCTCTGCTGCAAGGGGGTGGGGGATGGTGTGCGATAACATGGTGGTGGCCTGACCAGGCCTGTCCTTCGTCAAAAAAAATGGGGCCTGGTCAAGTTTTGGCCTGGTCACGCTGCTGACGAGGCCACCGGGAGGGGAAGAAGAATCTGTTTTAATAATCTGTTTTGTGTAGTTTTTCCCCCATGCGGAAACAGAGAGAAGAGAGACGAGAGAGAGAGAGAGAGAACTGCTCAAAAACCAAAGAAAAATATCCAAAGAAACCTCCCCGTCAATATCGTCAGGCGGCTCTGCAGGGCAGGGCCGCCGACATTGGGGTGGGGTGGGACGGTTTTGGCACCAAAAGGAACGAATCTACCTGCGCCGAGGTGGCTTTCCAGGCAAAGCCTGCGCCAGTTGACGAGAGTCGCATCAGAAATGAGGGAGGGGGTGGGGGGTGGGCAGAAGGCACTATCACACATCAACATCCACACGCCGCCAGTACACCCCAGGGGCTTGCAAGGGCCCGAAGAGAACCCCAACGGGTCCATGTGCGAAATGGAGCGCGTCTAATTTTCGGAATTTTTCAGGACTTCTTCGGCGAATCCCTCGTGGGTGAGGGGTTCGCCGAGGAGAAAGGGGTGCCACATGGCGAAACATTTGGAGAGACGCCCGTGAAAACCCGCCGCCTTGGTTTTGTTCTGTGCTGTGCTATCCTGGGTGATCTGGATGGTTAGACGCCCTCCAATGAGAAATCACACGATGGAATCAGTCGGGTTTTGGCTTTTTCTGCGGGATTTTCCGCCTCAAGGCAGTTTTGACGCTAAACATTACGGAGAGAGAGAGAGAGAGGGAGGAGAAAAGAATAGAAGAGAGGGGGTCCTGCGGTTTGCTTTGGTTGACGCTTTGCGTTGGCTGGTGCTTCAGCGTAGAGCAGCAGCACGCCAGCAGCACGCTGTCAAGTCAACACTTGAGAGAGAGGCGCAGAGAAGGTGTGTTTGGGGGCGGGCCTGGTGGTGGGCAACACCAGGATACTTGGATGCGCATCGGGCAAAAAACCATGTGAGGTCTGTTCACCCGGAGATGTTTGTACCCGTACAGCAGCAAAGCCACCTCTCTGTAGGCATGGCCGCAGTATGGAATCCTGCATGGAATGGAGAACCCCACACCCGCCCACCCCGAAGCAACGAGAAAGGGGGAAAGAGGGAGGAGCCGAAGGGGGGAGGAGGAGGAGGGGGTGGGAATGTGTGGAATGGCCCACCGTTTGCATTTGATATTTTTAAACTATT
Source organism: Rhynchopus euleeides (assembly GCA_963210315.1). Classification (NCBI taxonomy): domain Eukaryota; phylum Euglenozoa; class Diplonemea; order Diplonemida; family Diplonemidae; genus Rhynchopus; species Rhynchopus euleeides. Next base: position 89,885 of record OY723277.1, read on the forward strand.
TTTGACTGCAACTTTGTGACAAAAAAACAGAGGGCTTTTATAACGAGAGAACAGCGCCTGAGAGATTGGTGGCGAAGTTCGCAGTTATAAAAAAAGTTGCGCGTGTTGAGGGGGGGGGGGGGAAGGGGGGCACCCGATGTGCACGTTCATAGTGTTGTTGGTGTTTGCTTTACTTTGACAAAGTGTTGCCCTCGCAGTTTCGGTTGGCAAGGAGGGAATGAATGATGGTAGGGAAAGAACATGATCGATAACAAAGGAAACCCGCCTGCTGGTCAGGAGAGCGCTGACAATAACTCTGTCGAACCTGCGGTTCTCAAGCCCGTTGGGGATGTGGCGCTTGGCGCTTCCACCGCAGCGCCTGCGCCCCTCCGGGCAGAGCACCAGCAGGGCAAGCAAGGGCAGCACCAAGCGGGGGGCATGAAGGGCGGGCAGTGGCTGTGAGTGCCGAAGGCAGGCAGAGCCTGACTATACCCGAGTGTGGAGGGGAAGTGACAAAACACCCGCATTTCTGAGTCTCGGAGCAACGTGTCGCAGCAGGACTTGGTACCCATGCCACCTTGCGTGCCCTCGTTGAGGGGAGGCTACACCGAGTCTGTAGTCGTGCCACCAAACCAGGCAGACTCAAGGTGTGGATCCCAGCGTAACACTCTTCAGGATTTTTTTCGTTCGTTTTTCGTTAGCCTTTTTTGTTTTGAAATTGGTTGTTCCGTTGGTTTGGCTTGAAACACAGTTGCCACCCGTCACCCAGATCGTGATGCATGGCATTTGCACCGTCTCGGCCAGCAGGGATGCGCAGCCGGGGAAAACAAAACAGGGAACCCTTCGCTTTCTGTGTGGCACACTGTGCGTGTCAAATAGTGCCACTTTGCAAAACTTCTGGCTTTGCGGGGCACACACACACACAAACCCCCACACGTAAATCTCTTTGGAAAGCCTTGGTGGCACCGTCGGGGCAGGCCAATCCCCTCCCCTTCAAGCCCGTAGGTAAGGCGCTGCTCGGTACACACGCCAACCTTTTGTGTGAGTGACACACGTGACAGCTCGCCCGTCTCTCACTTTTCCGCGTTTCTGAGCGAAGGCCCCTCAGGATATAACAAGACCAATGACACACCCTCGTTCGAAGGTGCAGGGCGGCTGTACGACACAGAACACAAACACATCACCGAAAAAATCACAGCACACCCCGTTTTTCGTTTGAGCGTACACCCGCATCGCAGGGCGCAGCCCCTGTGGAGGTCCAATACCTCCAGAGAGAGCTGTGGCCGTGCAGTTTCTTGAACGATTGAACGATTTTTCGAACGATATTCTTTCTTTGGGATACCTCCCACTCTGCGTCAGAGCGGTGTCAAGAGAAGCTGTGTGTCGGGATGTGTGCGACAAAACAACGCACTCCATTTTCGTAAGGGCGAGCTCTCCCCCCCCCACCAGCCCCCCCCCCTGCCCCCTTCCACCGGTTCTGCGTTTTAGAAAGAAGGCACCCGATTAGCTTTGTGAATTCGTGGATTTCACATCGATTTTTTCCGTCACTCGGTAGCATTCTTTCGTGAGAGCGCATTTCTGCAGCCTTTATCCAACAGCACCCCCAAGGGAGATCACCCTGATGGCACCACGGCAGAAGAACACAGGGGCCGCATCATACCATGCACTCACGTGTGGTGTGTGCTTTGTGTATTGTGCAATGTGCAATGTGGTGATGTGAATATTACATCCGTGTGTTCGAAGGTTCTGATAGTCGGTTTGAATGGCTTATTCCCCACCCCCCTGTAGAGGGGCCCGCCGGCATTTGGGTTCCTTCTGCCCACACACGGCGGCGGATATTTTTTTGGTTTTGTTTTTTGAAACGGTGCGGGGGAATAGTGAAATAGAAGGGAGCACAAGAATGGCCACCCTTCACTCGTTCTGCAGGCTGTGTGTCTGAAATCCAGAAACGGTGCGGGGGGAGGGGGTGCTTTCTTGAACGATTTGAACGATTTTTGGCCGTGCTCGTAGCATTCCCCGTTGAGGGGGTCGCTATTTCGTGTTCTCCTGGCCGCACGGAGGCATTGCCTTACGTCGCCTCTTCCTCTTTTCCTTTGGTGGTGTGTTGGTCTGGCACAGAGGGCGGGACCGTGCTGATATGCACAGTGACGACTCTCCCTTTTGTTTTGTGCCCGCCTCCACCGAGATTCGGCTGATGCCTCTCAGACTGGGGGCGGGCGGTCGCCGACGCTGACGCGCCTGGCGGCCTGTGGAAAGTGACGTGGGGCTGGGATGGGGGGGGGGGGGTGCTGGGAGGTCGGGCCGAAGCCCTTGTTCTCTGATGATGTTATTTGGTTCACGCGTTCAGGTAGTCCTTCTCGCCGTGCTCCGTTACCCCTGCCTCGGCCAGGTAGCGCAGCGCCTCCTTGCAGTTGTGCAACAGCAGGTTGTGCACGTTTGTGGCTGTGAGGTGGTGTCGGGCCGACGCTGTCGCGGGGCAGCCGAAGAAGAGGTGCTTCAGTGAGACCCCAGGCGGGGGGTTTTTTTTTTTCCCCTCTTGTGTCCCATGCCTTGTTTGCAGTGATCGCATTGTTGGCCATCCTTGCTGTAGTTCGGCATGCCGCCCTTCCCACCTTCCCCCACCCCCTCCCCGGCGGTTTTGCTCTCCGTGTGGTTTGGTGGTACTGGTGAGCCATCTGGGGAAAGAACCTTGACAATCCCGGGCCGGCAGTACGTTCGTCACCCCCACGGGCTCGGCCGGTTTCTAAACCTTTAGGCAATCTACGTCCGCAGGCCAAGAACCCGGTGTGCAGATGCACGTTGGGAGCCCCCTGAAGTCCGCACACGCCCTCTCTGAGTAGTCCCCGACCAAGCGCTGGCCTCTCTGACCGACTACCATGCCGCCGCAGGCCAAGAACCCGGTGTGCCGAAGCACGTTGGGAGCCCCCTGAAGTCAACACAGCACCCCGCCAGTGGCTCCAGCTGTCCCTCCCCATGTCAGAGTTGACGGAAAAAGGCGGACCCTCTTTTGTCCCAGTGCTCCTTTCTTTTGTTGCGATGTTTCGTTCACCATTCCTTCAGTGTGATCCTCGACACACTTCATTGTAGCAGGGTGTAGCAGTAGGGGGGAGGGGGAGGGGGGTGTGTGAGTGGGGGGGGGGGCAAGAAGGGGGCTTCGCCCCTCAGGGTGCAGGGAGAAGCCCCACCACCACCCCCCAACTCTCGTCCCCCCATTTTCCGCTAACAACAGTAACAACAGCGCTTCTGACTCTCTTTTCTCTCGCTCTGATCCCATATCCAAGACATCCACCGATAGGTGCAGTTGTTGCCCCCCCCCCCCCCCCCCCATGCCTGCATCCCACACAGCACATGGCAGGTGATGACGCCAACAAGAAGCACGTGATTTGTTTTTAGGAAAGAACTTCTGCTGTTTTGCCGTGAGGGAGAGGGAGGGGAAGGAGGCCTTTGCTACTCGACAGGTATTTTTCCGGCAATTTTGGAAGTGTCCCGACCTTTATTTTGAACGAACACTTCAACGATTTTTTAAGGCCGTGTCTCTGTACAGCCCCACTCCTCCCGGTGAGAGAGATGCTGCTCTGAGGAAAAGCCCAAAAAACGCCGACACCCCGTAGCGAAGACTACCCACCTCTCCCCCCCCATACTAAGACAAGACCTTGACCAGACTCTGCCCTCCGAGAAGGACCAACCCCGCCCCTCGCCTGCTGCTCCCGCAGCCAAAGCAAGCGGCTCCCCTCTAGAAAGAACTGCTGCACCACCGGCTGCAGTGCAGCACGCGCTGCTCTACTGAAGGGCTCCTCTGAGAGACATAAGCACGGAGGGCACCGCTGCGGTCTATATCCTCCAGCACTGCCAGGCAGGTGCCCTGAACCGACGCGGCTGCACTGCGGCAGGGGTTTGCATCGAGGATCTCAGCCATGAGGAGGACGTCGGCACACCCGCGTGGGATCGCCAGCTGTGTGTCGACGAAGTCGAATGTCGCCTGGCAGGCCGAGCAGAGGTCAGACCGGTGCTGCACATCCCTCACGTCGCTGCTGCTGCCCCAGTCCCCTGGGCCTGGTGGCGCAGCTGCGAAGCGGTCGCCCTCTGCCACGGCAGCAGAGGGCGCGGAGGGTTTGTCGCACTGCTCCCCAAGGTGCACAGACAGCACCGCGACTATCACCACACAGGCAAACACGCGGATCTCCGTCAGCTGCGTCATCGTGAGAGAGAGAGCGCGGGTGTGCCAGGACGGACAGGGGAGGGGAGGTCGCGAGGGTAGGAGGTATGAGGGATAGAGCCAAGGAGGGGGAGTATTGTGTTTCGTGTGTTGGGAAAGGGGGTGGGGTGGGGTGGGGTGGGGGGGGGGCAGGGCAAAGAAATACTCGAAACACAAGAAAAACTGAACACAAGCGGGGCAAAAAAAAATATTAGGAGTCTAAGAGAGCGAAAAAAAAGCAAGGGAGTTTGTCCCCCTCTTGCGTGCCGTATTTTTTGTGGGGGGGGAGGGCAGGGCTCTTGCTGGAGAGCGTAGAGTGGGTGCGGGGTGTGGTGGTGTGTGGGGGGAGAACGGAGCTTCAGGCAGAGCAGAGCAAATGCTGAGCGGCAAAGCTGTGAACAGCAGCAGTTGGAGTGGTGGTTGAGAGAGAGGGGGGTCGTCACGACGATATTCCACACCGGTAGAACACCATGCGAAGAAGAAGAGGGGGGGGGTGGGTGGGGGGTGGGGGGTGGTGTGTGTGTGTTTGTGTTCGGGCGGGTGCCGGCAGCGGTGGCGGTGGCGGTGGTGGGGGTGAGTTATGCCCACTTCCCCCCTTCCAAACAGCCACCCCCCTGCCGGGTCCCCCGAGCTGCTGTTTCCCCTGCGTTGTCGGGGTGGGGTGGGGTGGTGGGTGTGTGTGCATGGTGTGTGTGTGGGTCGGGTGGTGTCCATATCAACCCCCCTTCCCCTCCCCCCATCCTCCGACATCCCTTTGCAATCCACTGCCACGCGTCGCAACGAGAATTCGGGTGGTGGTGGTAGGGAGGGGGGGGGGACGACGCGTCTTATATCTCCCAGAGGGTATCCCACAGGGGGGGCGAGTGGAAGGAGGGGGCCGACTGTGCTGACATCTGTTTGCCTTTTTCTCCCCCCCCCCCCTCCCGGCATCTCGCTGGGGCACTGAACCTGAGGGGAGCCGCCTGAAGCCAGAGGCGCTGAGGAGGGAAACTTGACGAGGATAATGTTGGGGGGCTGTGCCTCGAGCATGTACGTGTCAGAGCTGCCAGGCAGCACCTCTTGGCTGTTGGGGCAGGGGTGGTGGAGGCGGGTGTTCCCTGTTTCTGCGCGTTAGAGCGAATGGGAGCACACATATGGCGTCACACACGTTTGGAGGGTGCGTCGGGTGGGTCGGTGGTGGTTGTGGATGTTGTATCGTTTTCGAAATTCAATTGCTGTGGAAGGAATTGCTTCTTTTTTTATTTCTTTGCTGGTTGTTCACACTTCGTTTTTGGATCAAATGAAAATCGATGCGTTCTGAAGTTTCTCCCCGCACACACACACACACACACACCCAGCAAACCCCATTTCGGGTTGGAACAATGCCACTCCAGCACAGCCGCCCATTTTGCTCCTTTATTTTGGTTGTACGACGCGTTGACACCTCCAACAAAACCCCGACCCCTGCAGATCAAGGTTTTCGAGGCGAGTATGCGGAGCACGTCTGGCTGTGGGTGGCGTGACATTTCCTGCTCACAAGTGTTGGCAGTGTTGCGTGCGTCAAAAAATAAACTGACTGACAGACAGGCACTTTCTGCAGAACAAAAATATCCGCATTCTTCGTTCTTCGTGTTAAAGACCTCTTCTTGCTTGGCCCATGGGGACGATGAGCCCCACCTGGGCACCACAAGCCATCCCAGAGGCTTTGGGCCGCTGCTGCTGCTGCACTCAGCTGGCATTGCACAGCACCCTGCAGCCCGGGCGGCATACCCTCCGTGCCCCGTTGTTGCACGGGGAGAGCCGGCGGTTGCAGCGGGTGCGGAACGTTGCCCTGCTGAATAGTGCAGGCAGGCAGCAGGCTGAGGGCTGCTGGGTGCGTCCCTTCAGCACGCACGCCGTGGGTGGAGGTGGGGGTGGAACAGCGGGGGTGGCTGGGGTCGGGGGGCTGGGTCAAGACTTAGTTCTTTACGAGAGTTACGCAACCGAAGCGTAATCAGAAGTCGCGAAGGAACATAAGAAGGAAGGTATATCGAACCTCTGAGCCTTTCGGATGAAGCCGCTTTGATGCCCGTGGGACGTGCCTGCAGCCTCCTCGCAGTGTCGGAACTGACACAGTTTGACACAGAGCGAAGCCGTGCAGTGTGGGTGTTTTTTTTTGCGGCCTGTGTGGTTGTCTTCGTCGTTTTTCTTCTGCGACCGGACATCCCCTTCTGGAGACACCGATCTACACTATGAACCGCTAGCTGATGCTGGAGCTTTCGGGAGCCTCTGCGAGTGGGTGGCCACGTTTTCTTTGGTGGACGCATCCAAAAGGAAATAAAGAAATAAAGAACCCGAAAAGAGGTCGAGGCACCCGCTCCACACCAGCATCTTGGGGCTGGGGGTTCTCAGTTCACACAGGTGAGGATCAGTCCTCTGTGAGGCGCTTATCCTGAAGACGTTCCAGTTCCCCAGTCGGTCTCCAGAAACTCGGGCCGCGTCTGGCGCTGTATCGCCTCGGCGGGGCTGTCGTCCCTTACAGTCTTCTCTGTACGAGGTCATCCACAGGCTGCACACCTGCCCCGCGGCTGTGTGGCAGTCTTCGCGGAGTGCAATGCGAAGGTCTGGCCTGACGTGGTGTGACTATTTAGACTCCAGGTGTCTCCACCCTTCCTGGTCTGGGGAGCCTCGGTACCCAAGCCGTTTTTGGTCATGCTCCGGACCACGGCCGTGCTAGACTCCTGGTGCAGGCACCCGTCATGGTCCGGGGACGGCCCCCCCAGGCAGTTTAACGTCTTACCCAGGACTTGGTCGGTGGGTGTGGGCGCGTTCTTGAGTGGGGTACGCAGACCACATTGTGTGTATATACAGTGGCAATAGCATCAGATTCCTTTGGTGCAACCGACACTAAACAAAAGCCTCAACGTGTGTGGAGAGCATCAGGAAGGGGTGATCGGTTGAGTCCTTAAGTCATTTACGACTGTTCTTTACGAAAGAAAAAAAAACGGGCCGGGGTACAATGTGCTCCTGTTTGGCAGGTTGTCGGGTCTCCGCCCACAATACACTCTGGTGCATTTCACCTTGCGTTGTGAGATAGACGTCGGGCTTGCTTGGTAACAAAGATCCCCACAACCGGCAAGAAGGCTGTGTGTATTGCAAGAGGGAGCTCTCCAGACACTCTCGCTTCCCGAAGATTTTGGTACACACCAACTAACCGGGCCCTGGAAGAGGGTTGTGCTCCGGGGATCACATCAGCGTGTGCTCCCTGGGGTGAGGTTGTGTGAGTTGGCGCCATGATCCTGCTCTATATCAGAATGAATGAGGATCACGGCTGCAGGATAACGAAGCAAAAAACGTTGGGAGTTCCGCCCAAGACCTCCACAGGACAAGATGATGCGGATCTAGAATATGGGGCAGGGTGACACGCTGGCGAAACTGCAGCTGCGCGCAGCCACACTGCCGCTCCAACGATTCCATTGCCAACCCGTGTTCGAGCAACTGTTGTAACACAAAAGGCTGTGGGGATCGTTGCAGACGGCAGGGATTGTGGCTGCTGCAATGCGACAGGTCACACCACATCGCGTGTCTGAGGGGTATTACGACCCGTGACCTGCCAAGGTGAGACTATCTCCAAGAAACCAACCATACTGCCTGAATCAGCTGGCACTACACTATCCGTTCCTGTTGGTGCATTGCAACGCCCAGAAGAACACATCCGGAATAAAAGAGTGGTGGAGGTGGTGGGGCAGCTTCTCTCAGAGCTGCCGAACCCACATGCTTTGCTCTGTCCCAAAACCCGAATAACTTTGAAAAGCCCCTCCGGAAACCAAAATCGCATGCACACATGACACACGCAGAACCGGAGAAGAATACACCAGACACCATATGAAAGTAATATGCATTGCGCATGCAGACACACACGGGAAGGGGGGGGGGGGTGAGAAAAATGTCATGAGTTGCGGAGGCAACGGCATGTCACTCGAAATGCAGGGAGAATGCTTCCCCTCCCCGCTCGTGCAATGGGTCCAGTGGACGTTGCGGACGTCCGCATATCCGCAGTTTATGAGGGTGAGAGAGTCGGGCGGACGCGCCCGCAGGGTTCATAGCCGCCACTCCCTCACCACGCGGATCAGCACAGAACAGAACGTATAAAACCATTGGCGCCTGGCGTCATGAGGGAGGCTCGGTGAGTGGCAGGGTGAGCGGCTGCCTGTCGTCCCAGATTTAACACCCAACCGAACGAAAAAGAATTCATCTCCAAGCCTTGCCTACACGGTGGACTCCAGCGGGGGTAGGGTAACCCTTTTCGGGAGTCTCAACTAGCGGGAGTCTCGGACTCCCGCTAGCGGGAGTCTTTAGCCTAAATTAGCTGGAAAATAGACTCCCGCTAGCGGGGGTCTCCAGTACATACTGCAGAAAAAGACACCCTCTCAGACTCCCGCTCCCAGACTCCCGCTAGGGTGGCTGGAGTCCACCGTGTATGGAGGCAGGGCGTTTGGGGGGTAAGTCTCAAGAGAAGGGGGGGACGAAAAACCGGAGGTTATTCGAAGCGCTGAACGGCCCTCAAATAACAACGGGGATGCCTTCTGCCGATCGGAAGTGCAGAAAAGTGAAAAGCCCCCAGCACAAGGTGACCAACGCTACTAGTCGGCCGACAGGCCGACAGCTGTCGGGTCAGTCGGTCGGCCCGATTTTTGCCTGTCGGTCGGTCGGTCGGCCTCTCGGGCCACCTCACAAACCGACATTTTTTCGGCCCAAACCGCCCAGAAACCCACGGAATGGCGGTGCATCGGCTGCATCTCGCGATTTTTCACCGGCAGGTGGGTTTGGGTCGAATTCTGCCCACCCGAAAAAACCACCCCCAACTTTCTGAAAAATCTCTATGTCTCGAAAATTTTTCCCCGTGGCAAAAAAAATACTACGAGAAACACTTGGCCTCTATGCTGTGAGTGTTGCATTGGACGCTTCCACCTGTTGAACGGGCTCCACCTCTTGCACTTTGAAAAACCCCCCCCCATATTTTTTTTTACGCACACGACTTTCGCGCGGAAAGTGTCATTCAGCTCTGCCAAACGTGCTCTACACACCACCCCCTTCATCAGGCAAGTGGGTTTGTAAGTGTGTGTGGAAGCGTCAACGCATCAAACGAAGTATCAACAGTAGAGAAAGAGCGGCAGAGTTGAAGTGACACTTTTGATTTGACAACTCCGGTTTGGTGTACCTCGATGAGCTTACCTTACCTTGTCGTCGGACACAACATATCATCGTTGTCCCAAACCCCGTAACCCACGTGAAGTGGATCATCTGAAGTGCAGAATGAGGTGGAGCAGGTGGAGCACGAAACATAAGTAAACCATAGCAAGAGAGGCCAGCAGCAGTCCCGAGTCCATCGCGTTCCTCGTAGCATTTCCCGTACCACACAGGTGTGTTATGTGCAAAATACTACGGGAAACACTTGGCCTCTATGCTGTGAGTGTTGCATTGGACGCTTCCACCCAGGACCCTTAGGACCCAAGGACTTAGGGACGCCGCGCGAACGGTCTACTATTGAAGTGATCAGGCTCCGTCGCCCATCGTATGCATCCCTCCGATGGTAATGTACCGCTTTCTACGTTGTCACGAGCACCTTGTACGGAAAACGATCGAACCTCACTCGCTGAGGGGATCCGCCTGCCTCGGCCGTGTGCCGCCGTCGTGTGGTCAGCCTCGTGATTCTTGGTGTGCCCTATCGACAACATGCCTGTCTCTCCAGTTGCCGCACCCGGCGAGAGAGTTGATGCGTCTCAACCCGGCGAAACTAAGGGGGCAAAGGTTGCACACAGCCCCGCCTGTGCTGCAACCACCCGCTCTTGGCTGACCCCCGACGTCTGGTGCGTTTCCCACTCCGGGTATTTGAATCCTCACCCTGTACCTCTTCGGGATCCTCCATCCCCTGGGGAACCCTTCCCCTCGAGGCTTCTTCACGTCTCCGACATATTGGTGTGTGCCCACATGACCCTTCTTCCTGACATCCTCGATGTCGTTTTGCACCCCGGGCGATGCACTGAGACGGCCGTATCCAGGTAGTCAGTGGCCATGCCCAGCCCCTCAGCGTGACAGTCCTCTGGTGCGCTCCCAGCACCACCACCGCGACGCTCGTGCATATTCAGCCACCATGACCCGGCAGCTCTCGCCTGGGGACAGGGCTCGGCGGATCGAGAAATCACAGTCTGAAACTCGCCTCCCAGCTCCTCCGCAGCAGTCTACTGTCCGGCCGTCTTAAACTCTCGCCCTTCGGGAGCCCGGCCAACACCCGGTGCTTTCCGGCGTGATCTCGATCGCTCTGTGGCTCTCTGTGTCCTCTCCGGTCTTCGCTGGCTGCGAGCGAGTTGCGGGGTGAAGCCCAACGCGCCTCTTCATGGCGCACTGGAGACGCTGCATGGAGTGCCCAGGGGTAGGTGTGAGAGGTGCCGGCCCTTCTGGGTGAACGAGGGCGATCGCGCGCACTGTCGTCTCCTGAACTCCGCTCGAGCGGTGGACAACACGTTCCTGCGGCCCCCTTCCCACTGGGCTGATCCCCACTGTACCTGCCCCATCGCCCGCCTCGTAGACAGCGCATCAAACGGAGGCCCTGTGGCCCCACGTGGCGTCGATTCAGTGGTAACGCCCGGACTCAGTGTGGAGGGCGTATTTCCCGGTGCGTGAGGAAATTCGAGGCCCTGGAGGTGTGGGCATGCCAGAAGGATTCTCGGAGTCGCCTTCTTAATGAGAGAGGTGAGTCCCCGCGGACCGGAGCTTGTCGCACGCTGCAGTCGCTGTTCGGGCTTGTCGAGTAGGCTGCTGGGTACTCGGGAAGACTGGCCGACTGCCCCCCAACCTTGTGGAATGATCTCGGCCCGCTGCCATGGCTGCGGTTTCGGTGGACCCCCTCAGCGGCGGCACCGCTGACACAGGCGATGCGGACGCGTCTCTCAGTCGCTGCTTCTTTTGCTCCCCGAGCAGTGCAGCTTGGGAGAGCGTCTCGGCTGTGTTGGATACCTGATCTCTGTGTATGTCCCACGGCACCTCGCAGGTGTCCAGTCAGCAGCTCCCCTTCCCTGCATGGAACTGTGAGGTCGTACGTCTCAACACCGGGCCACAGACGCCCGGAACTCCCCCTGACCCCTGTGAATAATGCAGGCTTGAATGTGTGTCCCCCGGCAGGGAGACTATGCTTCGACGGAGTATGCCCCGCTTGGGGCGTGTGCGGGCATCCGCTTGACGCCGGGGTGCGCGTAGTCGGCATTCGCGCAGATAAGCTGGGCACGACAGACGTGCCGGCTTCTCGGGGGCGTGTCCGGGGGCGTTGCATTGGTACACGAAAACTGTCGCCCTCGGAAAGCTCACGTCGCGTCACCGTGCTCGAGCTGGATCTGGCAGGCTGTGTGTGACAGGCCACCCTTCCGCCTTCAGGTGCCGTCGCTCGGGCAAAAAAGGTGTATTTCTCAATCAAGAGAGTATGCCCCTCACGATTGTGGCACGATTGTGTCTCCCCGGGTCAGGCTCGGTATTCCAGTCGAAAGCGTAAATGCCCCTCGGCACTGTGCTGGGCGGGGTTGTGTCTCGGTCAGGAGAGGAGGTGCCCCTCAGGCAAAATCCTGCGTCTCGCGGTCGGGAGTGAGTGCCCCTCGGCAGGAATGTGTCTCGGCCAGGTGTCCCTCAGGCAGGGAATGTAATGTCTCGGCCCGGTGTCCCTCGGGCATGAATGTGCGTCTTGGCCAGATGCCCCTCAGGCAGGGTGCCCCGTAGGCGGAAATGTATGTCTTGACCAGGTGCCCCTCGGGCAGGGTGCCTCGTAGGCGGAAGTGTATGTCTTGGCCAGGTGCCCCTCGGGCAGGGTGCCTCGTAGGCGGAAGTGTATGTCTTGGCCAGGTGCCCCTCGGGCAGGGTGCCTCGTAGGCGGAAGTGTCTGTCTTGGCCAGGTGCCCCTCGGGCAGGGTGCCTCGTAGGCGGAAGTGTATGTCTTGGCCAGGTGCCCCTCGGGCAGGGTGCCTCGTAGGCAGAGGTGTCTGTCTTGGCCAGGTGCCCCTCGGGCAGGGTGCCCCGTAGGCGGAAGTGTGTGTCTTGACCAGGTGCCCCTCGGGCAGGGTGCCTCGTAGGCGGAAATGTATGTCTTGGCCAGGTGCTCCTCAGGCAGGGTGCCCCGCAAGCGTAAGCTGTAGGTATGTCGTGGCCAGGTGCCCCTCAGGCAGGTAATGTCTCGGCGAGATGCCCCTCGGGCAGGAAAAATGCGTCTCGGCTAGGTGCCCCTCAGGCAGAAGTGGGTGTCTCGGTCCGATGCTCCTCGGCAAGATCGTGTCTCGGTCAGGAAAGTAGGAGTTGGATATCACTGACGTCACTTTGCTGCATCAGTATCGACCCATTTATCAGCACCCGACTGTTGCTCTTGGTCCCGCCTTTGTCAGCGCCTCTGTGACGGAACCTCCAGCTGAAGTATGCGTTTGGAAACCTTGAGCGCGATCAAGCGTGAAGCAGGTTTTCGGCGAGGCGCGGTGATAGTCTCGATGGCTGATGGGAATGTCCTCAATCCGCTGCGGCCACGGGCGCAGCGCTGTCCCGCTGTCACGTTCATAAGCGGCGGAGGACCACCTTGAACACCACGGCGTCATCATCCCCATCTTTTTGCGCCCCTCCTTCGTGCTGATCCCCCCGTGCACCTCGCCGTCATTTATTAGAACCAGTGCGTGGGGGTGTTGTTGTCCTCAACCGCGGCTTCGGCCCTCTTGAGACCTGACACGAGCATGGTGTGAGGGTCGTCTTCTCGGTCGGGATTTGGTGCCCCTCGGGCAAGATTGTGTATCTCTCGGTCGGGAGAGCGGGTGCCCCTCGGGCAAAATTTTTGTCTCGGTCAGGAGAACAGGTGCCCCTCGGGCGAGATGCTGCGTCTCTCGGTCGGGAGAGTGGGTGCCCCTCGGGCATAGTTTTGTCTCGGTCAGGATAACGGGTGCCCCTCGGGCAAAACTGCGTGTCTCTCGGTCGGGAGAGTGAGTGCCCCTCGGGCAGAATATTGTCTCGGTCAGGAGAACAGGTGCCCCTCGGGCGAGATGCTGCGTCTCTCGGTCGGGAGAGTGGATGCCCCTCGGGCAGAATATTGTCTCGGTCAGGAGAACAGGTGCCCCTCGGGCAAGACTGCGTGTCTCTCGGTCGGGAGAGTGGGTGCCCCTCGGGCAAAATTTTTGTCTCGGTCAGGAGAACAGGTGCCCCTCGGGCGAGATGCTGCGTCTCTCGGTCGGGAGAGTGGGTGCCCCTCGGGCAGAATATTGTCTCGGTCAGGAGAACAGGTGCCCCTCGGGCAAAACTGCGTGTCTCTCGGTCGGGAGAGTGAGTGCCCCTCGGGCAGAATATTGTCTCGGTCAGGAAACCAGGTGCCCCTCGGGCAAGACTGCGTGTCTCTCGGTCAGGAGAGTGGGTGCCCCTCGGGCAGGGTAGAATGCTGCGTCTCTCGGACGGTCAGATCGTGTGTCCCTCAGTCAGGAGAGGAGGTCTCGGTCGCTAAAAACGCGCCCCCCTCGGGCAGAGTGGTTGTGTCATCGCTGTTGTGTCACACCAATTGCCTCTCGGGCGGTGTGTCTTTTTTGATTTGACAACTCCGGTTTGGTGTACCTCGATGAGCTTACCTTACCTTGTCGTCGGACACAACATATCATCGTTGTCCCAAACCCCGTAACCCACGTGAAGTGGATCATCTGAAGTGCAGAATGAGGTGGAGCAGGTGGAGCACGAAACATAAGTAAACCATAGCAAGAGAGGCCAGCAGCAGTCCCGAGTCCATCGCGTTCCTCGTAGCATTTCCCGTACCACACAGGTGTGTTATGTGCAAAAAAAAAGTGTCACCAAATCGGCAGGGCTGTTCCTAACTGGGGGGCTTGTTCCCCACTTTCAGGATTCTGAACTTTTTTTCTAAGAATTTTTGTAAGGGGAAAAAAAGTTTTTTTCTAAGAAGTTTGTTAGGGGAATTGTTTTCTAAGGTTGTTTCGCAGAGGAAAAAACTTTTTCTAAGTTTTCCCTAGTCGACAGGGCGCGCACAAGGATGGAAGGGAAGTCTGTCCCACGTACCGTTCGCCTTGCTGGCCAACTGGAGAGCCAGACGTTCACTACCGTGGCCTCCGGCGGCTGGGGGGCTCCGCCCCCCAGACCCCCCTGTGGCGTACGTCTCGTACTCAAGTCCTTCGAATCCCATCAAGTCGGGGTCCAACCACTCCAGTCGCCTCTGAGGACGCAGCAAACTCGCACAGAATCTGTACGCCCACACGAACAGATGTTCGCTACCGTGGCCTCCGGCGGCTGGGGGGCACCGCCCCCCAGACCCCCGATGTAGCGTGTGCCCGTCCATCTATCTCACTTCCCCGGGTACAGTGCAGCGTAGGAGGTCAGCGCCGCATCCATGAAGCGCTTCTTCGAAGCCTGACTGACATCGGACAGGAGGTCGGGCTTCCCCACCTGGGAGGTACACTTGCCGCGTTCGCGACATGCGTGACACGCGACACGCTACCTGAAACGTGAGTGTGCCTTGCTAACACGGGCATTTCAACGGTCTGCCGGCGACCGTTCCCCAAACCAGTAAACCAGCAGTTTTGGAAAATCGGAGAGATCACCCTACTGCGCTGAATATGGCGCGCACCACTGCAAAAATCCCCGGGAGCTTTTGGGCTTTCAGACCTGAAGGGGCCAGCAGGTGGGTGGCGTCGGGGAGTGGCAGCTTTGTAACTGTCCTCCAGCTGCTGGCATGTCCAGCCCTGCGAGAGTGCCAAGGTGTATTGAGTCCCTGCGGAGCACAACCCCCGATGAGAACGAGCGCCAGGTGATCCTCATTCATTTTCAGCTGTAACGCGCATGAGGGGCACTCTCTGCCGCAAGCATCTCTGGGCATCACTCGAGAGCTGTCACATGATGACGCGGAGAGAAATCAGAGAAAAAGTCCCGCCTGACGGGCACGCGCCTGGAAACTGTGGGGGGGCGAGCAAAAAATCCCTTGTAAAAATTCTTAGAAAAAACCTGGTTCCCCGACCCAAAAAACCTGGAAAAAGGGCTCGTTCCCCGCCCAGGCCTGCAAATCGGCAAAAAAAAATTTCGGATTATTTTTTTGCTGTCGGCCGACCGACCGACTGGCCGACAGCTGTAGGGTTGGTCACCTTGCCCAGCAAGAAACAGGGCTGCCACACGCTGGCACAGGAAGGGGTATAGTGACACAAAACCCCCGGTACCCTTGGGATATCAGGGGTGCCACCTGGCAAACTCCAATATTGCGAGGCACACAGACAGCTCACGTTTTGCTAACCTGTCTTGGGTCACGGTAAACAAAGCTGTTGCCAGCGCACGGACGGATACTCACGATACGCACGACAGTACCCACCATGGGCACAAAAACCGCAACGAAGAAAGAGATTGAACAAGAAAATACGGCTGTCACATGCTGACACTCAGAGGTGTGCCACAGCGAAATCACCCAAGAACTGCTTGAGTCATTCGGGTACCTTCGCGCTCGAAACGACAAGAAAAATGGAGTACCCCCGAACAAGAAGGGTGCCCCACACAGTTGGGAAGAGCAGGGTCGCCCTCACTCTCAGTATTGGTCACGTCTTGACAACAACGTGCCCCGCTTTCGGGACGTGGATCGCTCTGATGCCACCACTATTGTTGGTTGTCACTGACGATCGGACGAACATTCAAAACCAGGCGATGGTGCACTGCGCCAGATGCCTGTTCGGATGGACAAATCAGGATACAATTTAAACTCGCGCGTCGGGTGGTGGTGGGGGGGGGGCGGGGGCAAAGAAGGAAACCGCATGACGCAACCTCGTCTTCTTGGTGATTCCGTCCTCTCGAAGACCTTTCTGGTTGTCCACAGGAAAGTTGAACCACGGAGAAGACAAAAGACAGCTTAAATCCTGCACTCTGAATCAGAAGAGAAGACACTCCTTGCATCGCTGAGCACTGCAGCTGCACAAATCTCCCGTTGGGGAAGCCGAGTGCGAACACGATGCAAGGACAAGCAGGGCAAAAAAGGACAATTGAGTCTCAGAGAGTCGCTGTCTGGTCTTGTGGAACATACACTGCGCGTCGACAACAAGGCTTCAACAAGGTTCAAATATTCGAAATTCTATTCTCGCAGTCCCAACCAAATGATAGTGAACAGAAACATACGAACTAGTTGCAAGACAACAGGCTGGCCGAGCAGCTGTGCGGGAGCAGCCACGTGGTTTTGCCGGAAAATATGCAGAAAAGGAGCTTCCACAGTCAAGCGGGACAGAGTCGAGGTTCCAAGGCTACGCAGCATGGTGTAGATGGGACACACTACGTGAGGATGCGTGATGTGTCCTCACGTAAACCCTCAGGAACGAGGGTACAGCGTTTGGAGGACGAGAGGCGATGGAAGGGAACGACACGGTGTGTGGCGGCATAGGGGTCAGCTGTGCCCCCACGCGAGCGGGGCAGCATGGCAGGGCTGTAGGTCTGTGCCCAGTCAGGGGAGGTGCGGTGCATACGCTGGCCCCTGCTGCGGGAGGCGAGCGAGGCGGTGCCCCACGGGGCGCTGAAGGACTGCAGCGACGCGCCGCCGTCGAAGGAGGGCAGAAGGCTTGTGGCCATGTCATCGTTGCTGACGGGGGACGTGCTGCCCCACGTCTGCAGGTCCTGGTGCGGCAGCGACCTGGCAACAGAGTTCTGCGGTGAGGACAGCGATGCGTCCTCCTCGTCGTCCGCACCGCCTCTGCCCTTCTCGAACTGCGAGTAGACGTGCTCCTGCAGGGCAGTGCGCCGCCCCGACAGCGCCAGGTACGCCACGTTCGCCACGTCCAGCAGGGCACGCACAACCACAGCACCGAGGGTGACGACCAGCACTGCGTCTGCCACTGCAAATGTCCAGAACTCCGGGTCGTGCTTGTAGTACCCCACAGCCATCAGCAGCATCGCCCCCGCCTGTGTGGTGTACAGCACCACGTCTGTTGCGGTGTCGCGGGCCCGCGCGTTCGGCCTCCCCGCCAGCACAAGCACAAGCATCATCAGGAAGATCACCGCACTCGCCACCTTCACGTGCCCACACCCGAGGAACGATCCCGGCTCTGTTGCAAGCGCGGCAGTCAACGCAAAGCTGGCTGCGTACTCTACCGCAAGGAACCACGTGCAGGTCTGCTTGTAGCGTCGCACGGCAGACGTGTAGCGCTCGACCCAAAGGCGCTCCCGTGACGTGTTGACCCACTCACCTGGGCCGAGGAAGGACACAAGCACGAAGCCACGGCGTGTGGTGGCGTGTGCGAACACGGCACGCACACCCACAGCCTTGTGTGTGATGCGCAGCAGCCAGACAGGCACGGCGACACACAGCACCAGCACTGTCCCCCCCACGGCGACGTGCCACGCCTTCGCAGGGTGCAGCAGCAGCCCCATGCCCGCAAGCGTCATCGAGGGGTAGAAGAACTGGAAGATGATGAGCGGCACAGACGGCAGCCGCATGAAGCCCTGTGCGTCCAGCCCCTGGAAGAACTGCGGAAACACCCGCAGCCCCACACACGACACCAGACGCGACACCACGAAGCACAGCAGCCCGAAACCAGCCGTGAAGGCAATGTTCATCACCTGTGCGCCCACCTTGTCGCTCCCATCCACCTCCAGCCCGGTGGGGTGCAGCCCTGCCGTCAGCGCCCCGTTGGAGCACCGCGACGCGGCAACAAGCAGGCGTGTCGCTGCACCGCTGCCGAATCCCGCAATCCCGCTGCCCACTGCAGCCAGCGTGACACCGCGGCTGAGACCTTCGACAGGCTGCGGCACTTCGGCTGTCCTGTTGTCTGTTGCGTTCAGGCCGGGTGCCTCCGTGTCCACAGCGGCAGCTGCGCTGTGCAGCAGGGTGGCAGGGGCGTGTGTGCTGGCAAGGACAGGTAGCGCACTGCTGGGCGTAGGTGTGTGCGGCACGCGTGTCGGCGGCACAGAGGTCGCAGGTGCCGCAGTCGCTGGGGCCGGCGTTGTCGGGGTGGCTGTGGGTGGGGAAGGGGTTGGCGGTGCCACAGTGGGTGACGGCGTTGCAGGCCCTGCAGTCAGTGGAGCAGGCGTCTGTGGGGAAGGCGTGGGCGGTGCTGCTGTGTGTGGCGCACGTGTTGCGGGTGACACCGTCGCAGGTGACGCAGTCGCCGGAGAGGCTGTTGCAGGTGCAGGTGTGGCCGGAGCACGTGTCGGAGGGTGTGGGGTTGGGGGTGCGCGTGTCGCAGGTGCTGTCGTTGCTGGTGTGGAGGTGGCAGGAGCAGCAGTCAGGGGTGACGGTGTCGGAGGTGACAGTGTTGGAGGTGCCGGTGTTGCAGGTGCGCGTGTAGCGGGTGCTGTCGTTGCTGGTGCGGTGGTGGCAGGAGCAGCAGTCAGGGGTGACGGTGTCGGAGGTGACAGTGTTGGAGGTGCCGGTGTTGCAGGTGCGCGTGTAGCGGGTGCCGGTGTCGGCGGTGCAGCTGTCACAGGTGCCGCTGTGGGTGGCGCGCGAGTTGGCGGGGCTGGCGTCGGTGGTGATGTGGTGGGTGGTGACGGAGTTGCAGGCGCCGGTGTTGGTGGTGCTGCAGTCGGCGGTGCCGCTGTTGCAGGTGCAGGCGTGGGTGGTGCAGGTGTCAGAGGGGCTGGAGTCGGCGGTGACGGCGTTGCAGGCGCTGGCGTTGGCGGCGCACGTGTTGGTGGTGCTGCAGTCGGTGGTGACAGTGTCGGAGGTGCCTGCGTCGGTGGTGCAGGTGTTGATGGTGCCATTGTTGGAGGGGCTGGGGTGGGTGGTGACGGTGTTGCAGGTGCCGGGGTCGGTGGTGAGACTGTCGGGGGTGCTGCAGTCGGTGGAGATGGTGTCGGTGGTGCAGGTGTTGGGGGTGACGGAGTTCGGGGAGCTGCCGTGGGCGGTGCAGGTGTTGCGGGTGCTGGTGTTGGTGGTGACGGTGTCGCAGGTGCCGCAGTACGTGGCGCACGCGTTGGAGGTGCAGGTGTAGGTGGTGCTGTCGTTGGCGGAGACGGTGTTGCAGGTGCAGGCGTGGGTGGTGCAGGTGTCAGGGGAGCTGGGGTGGGCGGTGATAACGTTGCAGGTGCAGGTGTTGGTGGCGACAGTGTCGCAGGAGCCGCGGTGGGCGGCGCTGGTGTTGGTGGTGACTGTGTCGGAGGTGCCTGCGTGCGTGGCACCGGCGTCGGGGGAGCCGGCGTGGGCGGCGACGCTGTCGCTGGGACGCTTGTCGGGGTGACAATCAGAAGCCGATTCGGAGACCTGCACGTTGTCTGCACAATGCCTTCATTCTCCGTATATTCGGAGCCAGGCGGCACACCCAGGCACAAGCTGCTGTGCTCAGGCTCTAGATGTCCACTTGATACCGTAAAGAACTGGTGCGCATGCGTTCCCGCTGACTTGCACGGGTACAGATGCAGTATTGCCCCTACCTGCGTGCTCGCACCGTACACATCCATGCAGTATCCAGACCGCTTGTGCTTGAGACGGAATGTCCCACCCGCACCCGGAAGCTTCTCCCACAAGTCCAAGTCGGTGACTGGGGGCGAGTGCTGCACAACTGGCGCGAGGTACTGCGTGCTCAGCGTCCCAGCCACCATGCCGTTGGTGTACGTGATGATGACATGATTAGCACCCAGGGCCCCACCCAGCGATGCCAGCAGGACCACGGCCAGCCGCATCGTGCCGTGTGTCCCACCCACACCCTGGTGGCTGCGGTGCGCTGGCACCCTGCCCAGAGGAAGTGCGCCCTGCTCTGTGGTGGGCAGGTGGTGTGGTGTGTGCAGACGCCAAAGCTGTGTGGTTGTCGTGACAAAGTAACATATATCCACGTCGGTTCAGCTTTTCTGAGGGTTGGGCGGCGCCCAGCTGCAAATCAGAATCATATCACGTTTCCAGTGCCCCCAAGCGTGGGCTCGGCTGTCCTGGCCCAGCAGCCCTTCGTCCATCGGCTACCGAACAGTAAGAACAAAGCAACGACGGACAGTTAAAAGGGAAGATTGGAGAGAGATCGTGCTCGCGCCGCGTGTGTTTTTGCTGGATAGACCCGTTGAACGCGACGACCAGTTGGAAGCCTCATCCCGCCGAAGTGGCTGCAGGGGTCTCAGGCCAGGTTCTCTTAGCAATTGGCAGCTCGATTCGATCAAACAAGGCAAGGGCGAAAAGATAAAGGGCTCAAAAGGCGGACTCACGCAGACTAGCGCGAGTTGCAAAGTGGTCTCTGGGTCGCCGGGGGGCAGCAATCTAGCCAGGAATGAGCAGGCTTGCAACCCGGACGGCGCTCCGCACTACCACAGCTAACCGCGTCAAGAGAAGGGCAACAACCCGATGCGTCTTGACGCTTCGCACACACTGCCACCGTCGCCTGACGCAGCACAGATACAGAGTCTCCAAATGGCACCATCCAAAGGTTGTGTGCAGCGCGTTATCAAAAACTCGTGTGGCACGGTTGCACACACCTAAACACTGACCCCCTCTCCTGTGAAGGAGGGTAGTGGCGAGAGACAACACGGGCTACAGGACCGCAGGGAACCACGTCCAAACCCCCCGGTTGTGCCAGTAAAACCGGAACCAGGAGACAAGCGAATCTCCAGAGCGAAGCGTCTGCGCTGCTCTGTGCTGTGGCGGATTGCTCTTCTTATGCCAACAGTCGGTTGCTCGCGGTGTCGGAGCTACGACGCAAAAGGCTTGGTCGCGGGGGTGGCGACAGGCGACTGAATGATGCAACACGGTTGGCAGAAGCAGCGGGGTCGGGGCTGTGCCGAGGCGAGCGAGGGGGCAGCATGGCAGTGGTGAAGACCGCATAGGTTTGGGCCGAATCGGGGGACGACCGCAGCCCAGGATAGAGGCCGCGTGACCTGCGGGGCGAGGAGTGCGCCGTGCTCGGGCTGTAGGTCTGTGCCCAGTCAGGGGAGGTGCGGTGCATGCGCTGGCCCCTGCTGCGGGAGGCGAGCGAGGCGGTGCCCCACGGGGCGCTGAAGGACTGCAGCGACGCGCCGCCGTCGAAGGAGGGCAGAAGGCTTGTGGCCATGTCATCGTTGCTGACGGGGGACGTGCTGCCCCACGTCTGCAGGTCCTGGTGCGGCAGCGACCTGGCAACAGAGTTCTGCGGTGAGGACAGCGATGCGTCCTCCTCGTCGTCCGCACCGCCTCTGCCCTTCTCGAACTGCGAGTAGACGTGCTCCTGCAGGGCAGTGCGCCGCCCCGACAGCGCCAGGTACGCCACGTTCGCCACGTCCAGCAGGGCACGCACAACCACAGCACCGAGGGTGACGACCAGCACTGCGTCTGCCACTGCAAATGTCCAGAACTCCGGGTCGTGCTTGTAGTACCCCACAGCCATCAGCAGCATCGCCCCCGCCTGTGTGGTGTACAGCACCACGTCTGTTGCGGTGTCGCGGGCCCGCGCGTTCGGCCTCCCCGCCAGCACAAGCACAAGCATCATCAGGAAGATCACCGCACTCGCCACTTCACGTGCCCACACCCGAGGAACGATCCCGGCTCTGTTGCAAGCGCGGCACTCAACGCAAAGCTGGCTGCGTACTCCATCGCAAAGAACCACGTACAGCCCTGTTTGTAACGCAGCACGGCAGACGTGTAGCGCTCGACCCAAAGGAGCTCCCGTGACGTGTTGACCCACTCACCTGGGCCGAGGAAGGACACAAGCACGAAGCCACGGCGTGTGGTGGCGTGTGCGAATACGGCACGCACACTCACAGCCTTGTGTGTGATGCGCAGCAGCCAGACAGGCACGGCGACACACAGCACCAGCACTGTCCCCCCCACGGCGACGTGCCACGCCTTCGCAGGGTGCAGCAGCAGCCCCATGCCCGCAAGCGTCATCGAGGGGTAGAAGAACTGGAAGATGATGAGCGGCACAGACGGCAGCCGCATGAAGCCCTGTGCGTCCAGCCCCTGGAAGAACTGCGGAAACACCCGCAGCCCCACACACGACACCAGACGCGACACCACGAAGCACAGCAGCCCGAAACCAGCCGTGAAGGCAATGTTCATCACCTGTGCGCCCACCTTGTCGCTCCCATCCACCTCCAGCCCGGTGGGGTGCAGGGCAACGGACAGCGTGCTCTCATTGGAGCACCCTGACACGGCAAGAAACAGGCGTGACGGTGCGCTGTCACCGAAACCCGCGAGCCCGCTGCCCAGCGCTGCAAGCGTGATACCTCCTGCCATCCGGCCCTGTGACACTCGAGACACTTCTGCGGTGACGTTCTCTGCTGTCTTGGGACTCGGTATTCGGGTGGCAGGGGCGTGTGTGCTGGCAAGGACAGGTAGCGCACTGCTGGGCGTAGGTGTGTGCGGCACGCGTGTCGCCGGCACAGAGGTCGCAGGTACCGCAGTCGCTGGGGCCGGCGTTGTCGGGGTGGCTGTGGGTGGGGAAGGGGTTGGCGGTGCCACAGTGGGTGACGGCGTTGCAGGCCCTGCAGTCAGTGGAGCAGGCGTCTGTGGGGAAGGCGTGGGCGGTGCTGCTGTGTGTGGCGCACGTGTTGCGGGTGACACCGTCGCAGGTGACGCAGTCGCCGGAGAGGCTGTTGCAGGTGCAGGTGTGGCCGGAGCACGTGTCGGAGGGTGTGGGGTTGGGGGTGCGCGTGTCGCAGGTGCTGTCGTTGCTGGTGTGGAGGTGGCAGGAGCAGCAGTCAGGGGTGACGGTGTCGGAGGTGACAGTGTTGGAGGTGCCGGTGTTGCAGGTGCGCGTGTAGCGGGTGCCGGTGTCGGCGGTGCAGCTGTCACAGGTGCCGCTGTGGGTGGCGCGCGAGTTGGCGGGGCTGGCGTCGGTGGTGATGTGGTGGGTGGTGACGGAGTTGCAGGCGCCGGTGTTGGTGGTGCTGCAGTCGGCGGTGCCGCTGTTGCAGGTGCAGGCGTGGGTGGTGCAGGTGTCAGAGGGGCTGGAGTCGGCGGTGACGGCGTTGCAGGCGCTGGCGTTGGCGGCGCACGTGTTGGTGGTGCTGCAGTCGGTGGTGACAGTGTCGGAGGTGCCTGCGTCGGTGGTGCAGGTGTTGGTGGTGCCATTGTTGGAGGGGCTGGGGTGGGTGGTGACGGTGTTGCAGGTGCCGGGGTCGGTGGTGAGACTGTCGGGGGTGCAGGCGTTGCGGGTGCTGGTGTTGGTGGTGAAGGTGTCGCAGGTGACTGGGTGTGTGCCGTTGCCGGGATGCTCGTCCAGACGAACTCCAGAAGTAAATTCGAACGTTGACATGTGGTCTGCACTATTGTTGCATTTTCCGCATCTCCAGAACCAGGCGGCACACCCATGCACAGGCTGCTGTGGTTGGGCTCCAGGCGTCCGTGCTGCATCGTAAAGACCTGGTTGCTGGATTGCTTGCACCGAAACAGATGCAGTATTGCCCCTTCCCGTGTGCTCCCACCGAGCACATCCATGCAGTATCCAGACCGCGTGTGCTTGAGACGGAATGTCCCACCCGCACCCGGCAGCTTCTCCCACAAGTCCAAGTCGGTGACTGGGGGCGAGTGCTGCACAACTGGCGCTTGGTACTGCGTGCTCAGCGTCCCAGCCACCATGCCGTTGGTGTACGTGATGATGACATGATTAGCACCCAGGGCCCCACCCAGCGATGCCAGCAGGACCACGGCCAGCCGCATCGTGCCGTGTGTCCCACCCACACCCTGGTGGCCGCGGTGCGCTGGCACCCTGCCCAGAGGAAGTGGGCCCTGCTGTGTGGTGGGCAGGTGGTGTGGTGTGTGCAGGGGACGATGCCGTCTCTTGGAGGGAGGAGCACCCTCGCACTCCGGTTGGCAATTGCTGGTGAGTGTGACCACCCCATGCACATCACCGACAGAAACGCTGGCACAAATTCGTCCCGCTTGTCCCCGAAGCGGATTCCGAAGTAGCGCTGGATCTCCTCCTCCACCGGAAACTGGTAGAACCAGCTCCTCGCGTCAGCGAGCACAACCCAAGTTGACTCAGCGATGCGGCGCGTCACCTCCAGGATGTCGTCCAATCTCATGTCTGGCGGTCGCGCCATGTACGAGTTCAGAGTACGTGCGTCGACGATGAAGCGTGTCCCCCCTGACTTCTTCGGCACGGTAAAGGCTGGTAAGGTGAGTATCGCATGGGTACAGGCTATAGCGATAACGCCGTAGGCGATGAGGTCGTCGACATGTTTCAATGTATGGCGTGATATCATCCTCCACTTGTTCCTGAAGTGGTCGCATGCTCCGGGGAGCAACGCATTTCTGAAGGCTTCGGGGTCTGTAATGAGGTCCAACACGTCTCGCAGTTCCTCGTTGGAGTCCAGCTCGCGGAGTCGCGCCAGGTTGAGGCGCGTGTCGCAGATCGGAGCAAGGCGGTCGTCTTCAGATGGGTCTTGCCTTTCATGGGCAGGTCGCACGATATGTCCTTTGTGGTGCACGCCGACACTCTCCCCGTAGAGATCGGCGTCTATGCCCGGTCCGTGTTCTGAGTCGGTGTCCGCCGTGTCGTCGGAGCTGTCGTTTTCTTCAGGAGGTTGGTATACTTGAATGGAGAGCTGAGGCCTGTGGTATGTCTTTGGGCGCTCTCTCGGCTGTGCGGCTGGATCCCCTGCGCGTGTCGGGTCATCGTTGTGAGTCGGCCCGGGCCCCGCGCCGGTACCGTCCTTTCCTCCACCGACCCCTGCTGCGCCGCCCCCTGTCGGGTAGTCATACCGTCGTAGTTCACGTGTGATGTCTCGCCTCCTTTTGTACGGGAAATGTGTGCTAAACTCTGGTCCCCTGTGTCTCACGCGTTCTTGGCCAGTTCTTTGGACAGTGCCGCTGTGTCTGCCACACGCTGTGCCGTTGCTGCTGGTATGTATCGAAACACCGCGTCGGGGGTCGCATGTCGCGACAGCATCATCAGCTTCTCGACTGGCACCCCGTTGCGTGCCAGATGGTGGAGGGCCCCCCTCCGGAGGGAGTGCGGCGTCAATCGGGCATCCACCCTTTTCACCGCCGCCGCGATGCATCGGTATGTCACGCTCGGGGGAAACAGGCTCCCTTCTGTCTTTAGCTCTTTCATACGGCTCCGCAGGATCTTCAGCATCTCCGGTGGCAGTGACATACCCGTTGTCTTCCCCAGCTGGAAGGGGTCCGACTTCGTGGTGGTCCACACGATGGTGATCTGGTCTGACTTTGCTTCCGTCTGGATGTCCCGCGTTGACAATCGTTGCACATCCGACGCTCTCGCCGCCCCGTGCCACATCATTGCGACGGCCAGACGCACCAGCGGCCGCGGTTCCTGAGCCACTGCCTGTGCTGCCTGTTCTTGAGTCGCGGGGTGCGCCTGTTGTGCTGGCTTCAATGCCCCGCTGCGGCACAAGCTTCGCTTGAAGTCCCGTAGCACGTGTCCTTCCTGTTCCCACGACTCGAAGCGGCGCAGGCTCGCGATGATGTTGCCCAGGTATTGCAGCGCCGATGGGGCGGACAGTCCGTTGAGCCGCAGGTGTGTGATCCACAGGGTGATCCCCTCCTCGTGTCGTAGTGTGCGGCCCTCCCCCCTGCACCACTCCTCTCTGAACTCGCGGTACCTCTCGTAGCTCCTGCGCAGAGCCGTCCAGTACGAACTCGACAGTGCGTTCCCCAAAGCCTCCTGCGTGGCCTCCATGATGATCAGCCTCATCTCGCTCGACAGTGGTTGTTGCTTGATGCGGGGGCGGCCCTTGTTGGTTTGCTTCTTTTCTTTCAGGATGAACTCGTATGGGGATGGTGTGGGCGGCGTTGGGCTGGTTCCTGGGTGGGTGGTCTGCTGGAGTCACTGTCCCCCGCGGGGCCCTTTCGACCCCTTTCCCACTGCCCTCTGCTCCGCCCCCTTTCACGTCTTCCCGGTGGGGTACGGCGTGTAGCGCGGGTCAGCCCCCTGTTGCACACGCGGTGGTACCAAACGGCGCGGGTTCGCCTTCGCCTGCGCATCATTCGCCTCTCCCACCAGCCGCTGGTGCAGAGACGCCGAGAACGTGAGGGGTGGGATGTTCTTCGCCTTGTGCTCGTAGTAGGCACGTGCCACATACCCCGTGAGGCAGGCCAGAGCCGACATTTCGCACACGATGCGGTGCAGGGGCAGCAGGCTGGGTTCCTCCTCCGTGTTCATCTTCATGAGCTTTAGCACGTCGTCGAAGTGCTCGAAGCATTTGCGGAGGCTGTGCATCCATTCCCCCGCATCTGTGCCCGACGCTGGCAGGCTCGCCTCCCGGAACACGCGGGACACCTCTGCCCGGATCTGCCGCCGCACCGCGCCCTTCCATATGCCAGGGCGCCACGTCGCGACCGCGTATGGCGAGAAGTCGTCCGGCAACCCCTCGTCAGCCTCCTGCAGCTGCCTCTGCAGATCGGCGATGGTCTCGGCCTGCTCCTCCACCTTCGCCTCCAGCCGAGTCATGCGCGCCTCCATGTTGAGCCCTTCACCGGCTCCCAGTTGGGGCAGCGCCCCCAGCCCGTCCTCCTCTTCAGCGGCCTCCTCCGCTGCTGCCGCGCCGCCTGCCTGCATCTTCGTCCACGCGCACATTGGGCATACCCATCCGGCGCTGCCCATGTGGGCGACGAAGGCGTCCGCCACCGCCTTCGGGTGCAGATGCGCCCGCACACATGTCCTCGTCGTGGCTTGTCCGCAGGCGTTGCATGCGTGCGCCGTTCCGCCCTCATGGACGGTGGCGCATGTGGGGAACACGCAGTGCTGCATCGGCTCCGCTGCGGGCTCCATAGAGAGGGCCGGCACCTCGACCAAAGCCCAGTCGACGTCCATCTTTCCTCACTACTCTGCTTGTCGTACGCCTCTAGCTGTCCTTCACACCCGCTGATCCTTCACCCCGCTGCTTTTGTTCACGCGCTTTGGCGCCCCTGTAAAACACACACGCTCTGCTGTCCGTCACCACCGCTGGTCCTTCACCCCGCTGCTCCTGTAAAACACACGCGTCCCCGCTGCTTTTGTTCACGCGCTTTGGCGGCCCTTCAAAACACACCCGCTCTGCTGTCCTTCACCACCGCTGTTCCTTCACCCCGCTGCTCCTGTAAAACACACGCGTCCCCGCTGCTTTTGTTCACGCGCTTTGGCGGTCCTTCAAAACACACCCGCTCTGCTGTCCTTCACCACCGCTGGTCCTTCACCCCGCTGCTCCTGTAAAACACACGCGTCCCCGCTGCTTTTGTTCACGCGCTTTGGCGGCCCTTCAAAACACACCCGCTCTGCTGTCCTTCACCACCGCTGGTCCTTCACCCCGCTGCTCCTGTAAAACACACGCGTCCCCGCTGCTTTTGTTCACGCGCTTTGGCGGTCCTGTAAAACACACGCGTCCCCGCTGCTTTTGTTCACGCGCTTTGGCGGCTCCGCTCGTCCCTTTTCGCTGCTTCTGACTCTTCTCACTAAAAATAAATATGCGTTGACGCTTCCACACACACTTACAAACCCACTTGCCTGATGAAGGGGGTGGTGTGTAGAGCACGTTTGGCAGAGCTGAATGACACTTTCCGCGCGAAAGTCGTGTGCGTAAGAAAAAAAAAACGGGCCGGGGTACAATGTGCTCCTGTTTGGCAGGTTGTCGGGTCTCCGCCCACAATACACTCTGGTGCATTTCACCTTGCGTTGTGAGATAGACGTCGGGCTTGCTTGGTAACAAAGATCCCCACAACCGGCAAGAAGGCTGTGTGTATTGCAAGAGGGAGCTCTCCAGACACTCTCGCTTCCCGAAGATTTTGGTACACACCAACTAACCGGGCCCTGGAAGAGGGTTGTGCTCCGGGGATCACATCAGCGTGTGCTCCCTGGGGTGAGGTTGTGTGAGTTGGCGCCATGATCCTGCTCTATATCAGAATGAATGAGGATCACGGCTGCAGGATAACGAAGCAAAAAACGTTGGGAGTTCCGCCCAAGACCTCCACAGGACAAGATGATGCGGATCTAGAATATGGGGCAGGGTGACACGCTGGCGAAACTGCAGCTGCGCGCAGCCACACTGCCGCTCCAACGATTCCATTGCCAACCCGTGTTCGAGCAACTGTTGTAACACAAAAGGCTGTGGGGATCGTTGCAGACGGCAGGGATTGTGGCTGCTG
This sequence comes from Rhynchopus euleeides, assembly GCA_963210315.1. NCBI lineage: Eukaryota > Euglenozoa > Diplonemea > Diplonemida > Diplonemidae > Rhynchopus > Rhynchopus euleeides. The sequence continues at coordinate 118,027 of OY723277.1, forward strand.
CAATGCGACAGGTCACACCACATCGCGTGTCTGAGGGGTATTACGACCCGTGACCTGCCAAGGTGAGACTATCTCCAAGAAACCAACCATACTGCCTGAATCAGCTGGCACTACACTATCCGTTCCTGTTGGTGCATTGCAACGCCCAGAAGAACACATCCGGAATAAAAGAGTGGTGGAGGTGGTGGGGCAGCTTCTCTCAGAGCTGCCGAACCCACATGCTTTGCTCTGTCCCAAAACCCGAATAACTTTGAAAAGCCCCTCCGGAAACCAAAATCGCATGCACACATGACACACGCAGAACCGGAGAAGAATACACCAGACACCATATGAAAGTAATATGCATTGCGCATGCAGACACACACGGGAAGGGGGGGGGGGGGTGAGAAAAATGTCATGAGTTGCGGAGGCAACGGCATGTCACTCGAAATGCAGGGAGAATGCTTCCCCTCCCCGCTCGTGCAATGGGTCCAGTGGACGTTGCGGACGTCCGCATATCCGCAGTTTATGAGGGTGAGAGAGTCGGGCGGACGCGCCCGCAGGGTTCATAGCCGCCACTCCCTCACCACGCGGATCAGCACAGAACAGAACGTATAAAACCATTGGCGCCTGGCGTCATGAGGGAGGCTCGGTGAGTGGCAGGGTGAGCGGCTGCCTGTCGTCCCAGATTTAACACCCAACCGAACGAAAAAGAATTCATCTCCAAGCCTTGCCTACACGGTGGACTCCAGCGGGGGTAGGGTAACCCTTTTCGGGAGTCTCAACTAGCGGGAGTCTCGGACTCCCGCTAGCGGGAGTCTTTAGCCTAAATTAGCTGGAAAATAGACTCCCGCTAGCGGGGGTCTCCAGTACATACTGCAGAAAAAGACACCCTCTCAGACTCCCGCTCCCAGACTCCCGCTAGGGTGGCTGGAGTCCACCGTGTATGGAGGCAGGGCGTTTGGGGGGTAAGTCTCAAGAGAAGGGGGGGACGAAAAACCGGAGGTTATTCGAAGCGCTGAACGGCCCTCAAATAACAACGGGGATGCCTTCTGCCGATCGGAAGTGCAGAAAAGTGAAAAGCCCCCAGCACAAGGTGACCAACGCTACTAGTCGGCCGACAGGCCGACAGCTGTCGGGTCAGTCGGTCGGCCCGATTTTTGCCTGTCGGTCGGTCGGTCGGCCTCTCGGGCCACCTCACAAACCGACATTTTTTCGGCCCAAACCGCCCAGAAACCCACGGAATGGCGGTGCATCGGCTGCATCTCGCGATTTTTCACCGGCAGGTGGGTTTGGGTCGAATTCTGCCCACCCGAAAAAACCACCCCCAACTTTCTGAAAAATCTCTATGTCTCGAAAATTTTTCCCCGTGGCAAAAAAAATACTACGAGAAACACTTGGCCTCTATGCTGTGAGTGTTGCATTGGACGCTTCCACCTGTTGAACGGGCTCCACCTCTTGCACTTTGAAAAACCCCCCCCCATATTTTTTTTTACGCACACGACTTTCGCGCGGAAAGTGTCATTCAGCTCTGCCAAACGTGCTCTACACACCACCCCCTTCATCAGGCAAGTGGGTTTGTAAGTGTGTGTGGAAGCGTCAACGCATCAAACGAAGTATCAACAGTAGAGAAAGAGCGGCAGAGTTGAAGTGACACTTTTGATTTGACAACTCCGGTTTGGTGTACCTCGATGAGCTTACCTTACCTTGTCGTCGGACACAACATATCATCGTTGTCCCAAACCCCGTAACCCACGTGAAGTGGATCATCTGAAGTGCAGAATGAGGTGGAGCAGGTGGAGCACGAAACATAAGTAAACCATAGCAAGAGAGGCCAGCAGCAGTCCCGAGTCCATCGCGTTCCTCGTAGCATTTCCCGTACCACACAGGTGTGTTATGTGCAAAATACTACGGGAAACACTTGGCCTCTATGCTGTGAGTGTTGCATTGGACGCTTCCACCCAGGACCCTTAGGACCCAAGGACTTAGGGACGCCGCGCGAACGGTCTACTATTGAAGTGATCAGGCTCCGTCGCCCATCGTATGCATCCCTCCGATGGTAATGTACCGCTTTCTACGTTGTCACGAGCACCTTGTACGGAAAACGATCGAACCTCACTCGCTGAGGGGATCCGCCTGCCTCGGCCGTGTGCCGCCGTCGTGTGGTCAGCCTCGTGATTCTTGGTGTGCCCTATCGACAACATGCCTGTCTCTCCAGTTGCCGCACCCGGCGAGAGAGTTGATGCGTCTCAACCCGGCGAAACTAAGGGGGCAAAGGTTGCACACAGCCCCGCCTGTGCTGCAACCACCCGCTCTTGGCTGACCCCCGACGTCTGGTGCGTTTCCCACTCCGGGTATTTGAATCCTCACCCTGTACCTCTTCGGGATCCTCCATCCCCTGGGGAACCCTTCCCCTCGAGGCTTCTTCACGTCTCCGACATATTGGTGTGTGCCCACATGACCCTTCTTCCTGACATCCTCGATGTCGTTTTGCACCCCGGGCGATGCACTGAGACGGCCGTATCCAGGTAGTCAGTGGCCATGCCCAGCCCCTCAGCGTGACAGTCCTCTGGTGCGCTCCCAGCACCACCACCGCGACGCTCGTGCATATTCAGCCACCATGACCCGGCAGCTCTCGCCTGGGGACAGGGCTCGGCGGATCGAGAAATCACAGTCTGAAACTCGCCTCCCAGCTCCTCCGCAGCAGTCTACTGTCCGGCCGTCTTAAACTCTCGCCCTTCGGGAGCCCGGCCAACACCCGGTGCTTTCCGGCGTGATCTCGATCGCTCTGTGGCTCTCTGTGTCCTCTCCGGTCTTCGCTGGCTGCGAGCGAGTTGCGGGGTGAAGCCCAACGCGCCTCTTCATGGCGCACTGGAGACGCTGCATGGAGTGCCCAGGGGTAGGTGTGAGAGGTGCCGGCCCTTCTGGGTGAACGAGGGCGATCGCGCGCACTGTCGTCTCCTGAACTCCGCTCGAGCGGTGGACAACACGTTCCTGCGGCCCCCTTCCCACTGGGCTGATCCCCACTGTACCTGCCCCATCGCCCGCCTCGTAGACAGCGCATCAAACGGAGGCCCTGTGGCCCCACGTGGCGTCGATTCAGTGGTAACGCCCGGACTCAGTGTGGAGGGCGTATTTCCCGGTGCGTGAGGAAATTCGAGGCCCTGGAGGTGTGGGCATGCCAGAAGGATTCTCGGAGTCGCCTTCTTAATGAGAGAGGTGAGTCCCCGCGGACCGGAGCTTGTCGCACGCTGCAGTCGCTGTTCGGGCTTGTCGAGTAGGCTGCTGGGTACTCGGGAAGACTGGCCGACTGCCCCCCAACCTTGTGGAATGATCTCGGCCCGCTGCCATGGCTGCGGTTTCGGTGGACCCCCTCAGCGGCGGCACCGCTGACACAGGCGATGCGGACGCGTCTCTCAGTCGCTGCTTCTTTTGCTCCCCGAGCAGTGCAGCTTGGGAGAGCGTCTCGGCTGTGTTGGATACCTGATCTCTGTGTATGTCCCACGGCACCTCGCAGGTGTCCAGTCAGCAGCTCCCCTTCCCTGCATGGAACTGTGAGGTCGTACGTCTCAACACCGGGCCACAGACGCCCGGAACTCCCCCTGACCCCTGTGAATAATGCAGGCTTGAATGTGTGTCCCCCGGCAGGGAGACTATGCTTCGACGGAGTATGCCCCGCTTGGGGCGTGTGCGGGCATCCGCTTGACGCCGGGGTGCGCGTAGTCGGCATTCGCGCAGATAAGCTGGGCACGACAGACGTGCCGGCTTCTCGGGGGCGTGTCCGGGGGCGTTGCATTGGTACACGAAAACTGTCGCCCTCGGAAAGCTCACGTCGCGTCACCGTGCTCGAGCTGGATCTGGCAGGCTGTGTGTGACAGGCCACCCTTCCGCCTTCAGGTGCCGTCGCTCGGGCAAAAAAGGTGTATTTCTCAATCAAGAGAGTATGCCCCTCACGATTGTGGCACGATTGTGTCTCCCCGGGTCAGGCTCGGTATTCCAGTCGAAAGCGTAAATGCCCCTCGGCACTGTGCTGGGCGGGGTTGTGTCTCGGTCAGGAGAGGAGGTGCCCCTCAGGCAAAATCCTGCGTCTCGCGGTCGGGAGTGAGTGCCCCTCGGCAGGAATGTGTCTCGGCCAGGTGTCCCTCAGGCAGGGAATGTAATGTCTCGGCCCGGTGTCCCTCGGGCATGAATGTGCGTCTTGGCCAGATGCCCCTCAGGCAGGGTGCCCCGTAGGCGGAAATGTATGTCTTGACCAGGTGCCCCTCGGGCAGGGTGCCTCGTAGGCGGAAGTGTATGTCTTGGCCAGGTGCCCCTCGGGCAGGGTGCCTCGTAGGCGGAAGTGTATGTCTTGGCCAGGTGCCCCTCGGGCAGGGTGCCTCGTAGGCGGAAGTGTCTGTCTTGGCCAGGTGCCCCTCGGGCAGGGTGCCTCGTAGGCGGAAGTGTATGTCTTGGCCAGGTGCCCCTCGGGCAGGGTGCCTCGTAGGCAGAGGTGTCTGTCTTGGCCAGGTGCCCCTCGGGCAGGGTGCCCCGTAGGCGGAAGTGTGTGTCTTGACCAGGTGCCCCTCGGGCAGGGTGCCTCGTAGGCGGAAATGTATGTCTTGGCCAGGTGCTCCTCAGGCAGGGTGCCCCGCAAGCGTAAGCTGTAGGTATGTCGTGGCCAGGTGCCCCTCAGGCAGGTAATGTCTCGGCGAGATGCCCCTCGGGCAGGAAAAATGCGTCTCGGCTAGGTGCCCCTCAGGCAGAAGTGGGTGTCTCGGTCCGATGCTCCTCGGCAAGATCGTGTCTCGGTCAGGAAAGTAGGAGTTGGATATCACTGACGTCACTTTGCTGCATCAGTATCGACCCATTTATCAGCACCCGACTGTTGCTCTTGGTCCCGCCTTTGTCAGCGCCTCTGTGACGGAACCTCCAGCTGAAGTATGCGTTTGGAAACCTTGAGCGCGATCAAGCGTGAAGCAGGTTTTCGGCGAGGCGCGGTGATAGTCTCGATGGCTGATGGGAATGTCCTCAATCCGCTGCGGCCACGGGCGCAGCGCTGTCCCGCTGTCACGTTCATAAGCGGCGGAGGACCACCTTGAACACCACGGCGTCATCATCCCCATCTTTTTGCGCCCCTCCTTCGTGCTGATCCCCCCGTGCACCTCGCCGTCATTTATTAGAACCAGTGCGTGGGGGTGTTGTTGTCCTCAACCGCGGCTTCGGCCCTCTTGAGACCTGACACGAGCATGGTGTGAGGGTCGTCTTCTCGGTCGGGATTTGGTGCCCCTCGGGCAAGATTGTGTATCTCTCGGTCGGGAGAGCGGGTGCCCCTCGGGCAAAATTTTTGTCTCGGTCAGGAGAACAGGTGCCCCTCGGGCGAGATGCTGCGTCTCTCGGTCGGGAGAGTGGGTGCCCCTCGGGCATAGTTTTGTCTCGGTCAGGATAACGGGTGCCCCTCGGGCAAAACTGCGTGTCTCTCGGTCGGGAGAGTGAGTGCCCCTCGGGCAGAATATTGTCTCGGTCAGGAGAACAGGTGCCCCTCGGGCGAGATGCTGCGTCTCTCGGTCGGGAGAGTGGATGCCCCTCGGGCAGAATATTGTCTCGGTCAGGAGAACAGGTGCCCCTCGGGCAAGACTGCGTGTCTCTCGGTCGGGAGAGTGGGTGCCCCTCGGGCAAAATTTTTGTCTCGGTCAGGAGAACAGGTGCCCCTCGGGCGAGATGCTGCGTCTCTCGGTCGGGAGAGTGGGTGCCCCTCGGGCAGAATATTGTCTCGGTCAGGAGAACAGGTGCCCCTCGGGCAAAACTGCGTGTCTCTCGGTCGGGAGAGTGAGTGCCCCTCGGGCAGAATATTGTCTCGGTCAGGAAACCAGGTGCCCCTCGGGCAAGACTGCGTGTCTCTCGGTCAGGAGAGTGGGTGCCCCTCGGGCAGGGTAGAATGCTGCGTCTCTCGGACGGTCAGATCGTGTGTCCCTCAGTCAGGAGAGGAGGTCTCGGTCGCTAAAAACGCGCCCCCCTCGGGCAGAGTGGTTGTGTCATCGCTGTTGTGTCACACCAATTGCCTCTCGGGCGGTGTGTCTTTTTTGATTTGACAACTCCGGTTTGGTGTACCTCGATGAGCTTACCTTACCTTGTCGTCGGACACAACATATCATCGTTGTCCCAAACCCCGTAACCCACGTGAAGTGGATCATCTGAAGTGCAGAATGAGGTGGAGCAGGTGGAGCACGAAACATAAGTAAACCATAGCAAGAGAGGCCAGCAGCAGTCCCGAGTCCATCGCGTTCCTCGTAGCATTTCCCGTACCACACAGGTGTGTTATGTGCAAAAAAAAAGTGTCACCAAATCGGCAAAAAAAAATTTCGGATTATTTTTTTGCTGTCGGCCGACCGACCGACTGGCCGACAGCTGTAGGGTTGGTCACCTTGCCCAGCAAGAAACAGGGCTGCCACACGCTGGCACAGGAAGGGGTATAGTGACACAAAACCCCCGGTACCCTTGGGATATCAGGGGTGCCACCTGGCAAACTCCAATATTGCGAGGCACACAGACAGCTCACGTTTTGCTAACCTGTCTTGGGTCACGGTAAACAAAGCTGTTGCCAGCGCACGGACGGATACTCACGATACGCACGACAGTACCCACCATGGGCACAAAAACCGCAACGAAGAAAGAGATTGAACAAGAAAATACGGCTGTCACATGCTGACACTCAGAGGTGTGCCACAGCGAAATCACCCAAGAACTGCTTGAGTCATTCGGGTACCTTCGCGCTCGAAACGACAAGAAAAATGGAGTACCCCCGAACAAGAAGGGTGCCCCACACAGTTGGGAAGAGCAGGGTCGCCCTCACTCTCAGTATTGGTCACGTCTTGACAACAACGTGCCCCGCTTTCGGGACGTGGATCGCTCTGATGCCACCACTATTGTTGGTTGTCACTGACGATCGGACGAACATTCAAAACCAGGCGATGGTGCACTGCGCCAGATGCCTGTTCGGATGGACAAATCAGGATACAATTTAAACTCGCGCGTCGGGTGGTGGTGGGGGGGGGGCGGGGGCAAAGAAGGAAACCGCATGACGCAACCTCGTCTTCTTGGTGATTCCGTCCTCTCGAAGACCTTTCTGGTTGTCCACAGGAAAGTTGAACCACGGAGAAGACAAAAGACAGCTTAAATCCTGCACTCTGAATCAGAAGAGAAGACACTCCTTGCATCGCTGAGCACTGCAGCTGCACAAATCTCCCGTTGGGGAAGCCGAGTGCGAACACGATGCAAGGACAAGCAGGGCAAAAAAGGACAATTGAGTCTCAGAGAGTCGCTGTCTGGTCTTGTGGAACATACACTGCGCGTCGACAACAAGGCTTCAACAAGGTTCAAATATTCGAAATTCTATTCTCGCAGTCCCAACCAAATGATAGTGAACAGAAACATACGAACTAGTTGCAAGACAACAGGCTGGCCGAGCAGCTGTGCGGGAGCAGCCACGTGGTTTTGCCGGAAAATATGCAGAAAAGGAGCTTCCACAGTCAAGCGGGACAGAGTCGAGGTTCCAAGGCTACGCAGCATGGTGTAGATGGGACACACTACGTGAGGATGCGTGATGTGTCCTCACGTAAACCCTCAGGAACGAGGGTACAGCGTTTGGAGGACGAGAGGCGATGGAAGGGAACGACACGGTGTGTGGCGGCATAGGGGTCAGCTGTGCCCCCACGCGAGCGGGGCAGCATGGCAGGGCTGTAGGTCTGTGCCCAGTCAGGGGAGGTGCGGTGCATACGCTGGCCCCTGCTGCGGGAGGCGAGCGAGGCGGTGCCCCACGGGGCGCTGAAGGACTGCAGCGACGCGCCGCCGTCGAAGGAGGGCAGAAGGCTTGTGGCCATGTCATCGTTGCTGACGGGGGACGTGCTGCCCCACGTCTGCAGGTCCTGGTGCGGCAGCGACCTGGCAACAGAGTTCTGCGGTGAGGACAGCGATGCGTCCTCCTCGTCGTCCGCACCGCCTCTGCCCTTCTCGAACTGCGAGTAGACGTGCTCCTGCAGGGCAGTGCGCCGCCCCGACAGCGCCAGGTACGCCACGTTCGCCACGTCCAGCAGGGCACGCACAACCACAGCACCGAGGGTGACGACCAGCACTGCGTCTGCCACTGCAAATGTCCAGAACTCCGGGTCGTGCTTGTAGTACCCCACAGCCATCAGCAGCATCGCCCCCGCCTGTGTGGTGTACAGCACCACGTCTGTTGCGGTGTCGCGGGCCCGCGCGTTCGGCCTCCCCGCCAGCACAAGCACAAGCATCATCAGGAAGATCACCGCACTCGCCACCTTCACGTGCCCACACCCGAGGAACGATCCCGGCTCTGTTGCAAGCGCGGCAGTCAACGCAAAGCTGGCTGCGTACTCTACCGCAAGGAACCACGTGCAGGTCTGCTTGTAGCGTCGCACGGCAGACGTGTAGCGCTCGACCCAAAGGCGCTCCCGTGACGTGTTGACCCACTCACCTGGGCCGAGGAAGGACACAAGCACGAAGCCACGGCGTGTGGTGGCGTGTGCGAACACGGCACGCACACCCACAGCCTTGTGTGTGATGCGCAGCAGCCAGACAGGCACGGCGACACACAGCACCAGCACTGTCCCCCCCACGGCGACGTGCCACGCCTTCGCAGGGTGCAGCAGCAGCCCCATGCCCGCAAGCGTCATCGAGGGGTAGAAGAACTGGAAGATGATGAGCGGCACAGACGGCAGCCGCATGAAGCCCTGTGCGTCCAGCCCCTGGAAGAACTGCGGAAACACCCGCAGCCCCACACACGACACCAGACGCGACACCACGAAGCACAGCAGCCCGAAACCAGCCGTGAAGGCAATGTTCATCACCTGTGCGCCCACCTTGTCGCTCCCATCCACCTCCAGCCCGGTGGGGTGCAGCCCTGCCGTCAGCGCCCCGTTGGAGCACCGCGACGCGGCAACAAGCAGGCGTGTCGCTGCACCGCTGCCGAATCCCGCAATCCCGCTGCCCACTGCAGCCAGCGTGACACCGCGGCTGAGACCTTCGACAGGCTGCGGCACTTCGGCTGTCCTGTTGTCTGTTGCGTTCAGGCCGGGTGCCTCCGTGTCCACAGCGGCAGCTGCGCTGTGCAGCAGGGTGGCAGGGGCGTGTGTGCTGGCAAGGACAGGTAGCGCACTGCTGGGCGTAGGTGTGTGCGGCACGCGTGTCGGCGGCACAGAGGTCGCAGGTGCCGCAGTCGCTGGGGCCGGCGTTGTCGGGGTGGCTGTGGGTGGGGAAGGGGTTGGCGGTGCCACAGTGGGTGACGGCGTTGCAGGCCCTGCAGTCAGTGGAGCAGGCGTCTGTGGGGAAGGCGTGGGCGGTGCTGCTGTGTGTGGCGCACGTGTTGCGGGTGACACCGTCGCAGGTGACGCAGTCGCCGGAGAGGCTGTTGCAGGTGCAGGTGTGGCCGGAGCACGTGTCGGAGGGTGTGGGGTTGGGGGTGCGCGTGTCGCAGGTGCTGTCGTTGCTGGTGTGGAGGTGGCAGGAGCAGCAGTCAGGGGTGACGGTGTCGGAGGTGACAGTGTTGGAGGTGCCGGTGTTGCAGGTGCGCGTGTAGCGGGTGCTGTCGTTGCTGGTGCGGTGGTGGCAGGAGCAGCAGTCAGGGGTGACGGTGTCGGAGGTGACAGTGTTGGAGGTGCCGGTGTTGCAGGTGCGCGTGTAGCGGGTGCCGGTGTCGGCGGTGCAGCTGTCACAGGTGCCGCTGTGGGTGGCGCGCGAGTTGGCGGGGCTGGCGTCGGTGGTGATGTGGTGGGTGGTGACGGAGTTGCAGGCGCCGGTGTTGGTGGTGCTGCAGTCGGCGGTGCCGCTGTTGCAGGTGCAGGCGTGGGTGGTGCAGGTGTCAGAGGGGCTGGAGTCGGCGGTGACGGCGTTGCAGGCGCTGGCGTTGGCGGCGCACGTGTTGGTGGTGCTGCAGTCGGTGGTGACAGTGTCGGAGGTGCCTGCGTCGGTGGTGCAGGTGTTGATGGTGCCATTGTTGGAGGGGCTGGGGTGGGTGGTGACGGTGTTGCAGGTGCCGGGGTCGGTGGTGAGACTGTCGGGGGTGCTGCAGTCGGTGGAGATGGTGTCGGTGGTGCAGGTGTTGGGGGTGACGGAGTTCGGGGAGCTGCCGTGGGCGGTGCAGGTGTTGCGGGTGCTGGTGTTGGTGGTGACGGTGTCGCAGGTGCCGCAGTACGTGGCGCACGCGTTGGAGGTGCAGGTGTAGGTGGTGCTGTCGTTGGCGGAGACGGTGTTGCAGGTGCAGGCGTGGGTGGTGCAGGTGTCAGGGGAGCTGGGGTGGGCGGTGATAACGTTGCAGGTGCAGGTGTTGGTGGCGACAGTGTCGCAGGAGCCGCGGTGGGCGGCGCTGGTGTTGGTGGTGACTGTGTCGGAGGTGCCTGCGTGCGTGGCACCGGCGTCGGGGGAGCCGGCGTGGGCGGCGACGCTGTCGCTGGGACGCTTGTCGGGGTGACAATCAGAAGCCGATTCGGAGACCTGCACGTTGTCTGCACAATGCCTTCATTCTCCGTATATTCGGAGCCAGGCGGCACACCCAGGCACAAGCTGCTGTGCTCAGGCTCTAGATGTCCACTTGATACCGTAAAGAACTGGTGCGCATGCGTTCCCGCTGACTTGCACGGGTACAGATGCAGTATTGCCCCTACCTGCGTGCTCGCACCGTACACATCCATGCAGTATCCAGACCGCTTGTGCTTGAGACGGAATGTCCCACCCGCACCCGGAAGCTTCTCCCACAAGTCCAAGTCGGTGACTGGGGGCGAGTGCTGCACAACTGGCGCGAGGTACTGCGTGCTCAGCGTCCCAGCCACCATGCCGTTGGTGTACGTGATGATGACATGATTAGCACCCAGGGCCCCACCCAGCGATGCCAGCAGGACCACGGCCAGCCGCATCGTGCCGTGTGTCCCACCCACACCCTGGTGGCTGCGGTGCGCTGGCACCCTGCCCAGAGGAAGTGCGCCCTGCTCTGTGGTGGGCAGGTGGTGTGGTGTGTGCAGACGCCAAAGCTGTGTGGTTGTCGTGACAAAGTAACATATATCCACGTCGGTTCAGCTTTTCTGAGGGTTGGGCGGCGCCCAGCTGCAAATCAGAATCATATCACGTTTCCAGTGCCCCCAAGCGTGGGCTCGGCTGTCCTGGCCCAGCAGCCCTTCGTCCATCGGCTACCGAACAGTAAGAACAAAGCAACGACGGACAGTTAAAAGGGAAGATTGGAGAGAGATCGTGCTCGCGCCGCGTGTGTTTTTGCTGGATAGACCCGTTGAACGCGACGACCAGTTGGAAGCCTCATCCCGCCGAAGTGGCTGCAGGGGTCTCAGGCCAGGTTCTCTTAGCAATTGGCAGCTCGATTCGATCAAACAAGGCAAGGGCGAAAAGATAAAGGGCTCAAAAGGCGGACTCACGCAGACTAGCGCGAGTTGCAAAGTGGTCTCTGGGTCGCCGGGGGGCAGCAATCTAGCCAGGAATGAGCAGGCTTGCAACCCGGACGGCGCTCCGCACTACCACAGCTAACCGCGTCAAGAGAAGGGCAACAACCCGATGCGTCTTGACGCTTCGCACACACTGCCACCGTCGCCTGACGCAGCACAGATACAGAGTCTCCAAATGGCACCATCCAAAGGTTGTGTGCAGCGCGTTATCAAAAACTCGTGTGGCACGGTTGCACACACCTAAACACTGACCCCCTCTCCTGTGAAGGAGGGTAGTGGCGAGAGACAACACGGGCTACAGGACCGCAGGGAACCACGTCCAAACCCCCCGGTTGTGCCAGTAAAACCGGAACCAGGAGACAAGCGAATCTCCAGAGCGAAGCGTCTGCGCTGCTCTGTGCTGTGGCGGATTGCTCTTCTTATGCCAACAGTCGGTTGCTCGCGGTGTCGGAGCTACGACGCAAAAGGCTTGGTCGCGGGGGTGGCGACAGGCGACTGAATGATGCAACACGGTTGGCAGAAGCAGCGGGGTCGGGGCTGTGCCGAGGCGAGCGAGGGGGCAGCATGGCAGTGGTGAAGACCGCATAGGTTTGGGCCGAATCGGGGGACGACCGCAGCCCAGGATAGAGGCCGCGTGACCTGCGGGGCGAGGAGTGCGCCGTGCTCGGGCTGTAGGTCTGTGCCCAGTCAGGGGAGGTGCGGTGCATGCGCTGGCCCCTGCTGCGGGAGGCGAGCGAGGCGGTGCCCCACGGGGCGCTGAAGGACTGCAGCGACGCGCCGCCGTCGAAGGAGGGCAGAAGGCTTGTGGCCATGTCATCGTTGCTGACGGGGGACGTGCTGCCCCACGTCTGCAGGTCCTGGTGCGGCAGCGACCTGGCAACAGAGTTCTGCGGTGAGGACAGCGATGCGTCCTCCTCGTCGTCCGCACCGCCTCTGCCCTTCTCGAACTGCGAGTAGACGTGCTCCTGCAGGGCAGTGCGCCGCCCCGACAGCGCCAGGTACGCCACGTTCGCCACGTCCAGCAGGGCACGCACAACCACAGCACCGAGGGTGACGACCAGCACTGCGTCTGCCACTGCAAATGTCCAGAACTCCGGGTCGTGCTTGTAGTACCCCACAGCCATCAGCAGCATCGCCCCCGCCTGTGTGGTGTACAGCACCACGTCTGTTGCGGTGTCGCGGGCCCGCGCGTTCGGCCTCCCCGCCAGCACAAGCACAAGCATCATCAGGAAGATCACCGCACTCGCCACTTCACGTGCCCACACCCGAGGAACGATCCCGGCTCTGTTGCAAGCGCGGCACTCAACGCAAAGCTGGCTGCGTACTCCATCGCAAAGAACCACGTACAGCCCTGTTTGTAACGCAGCACGGCAGACGTGTAGCGCTCGACCCAAAGGAGCTCCCGTGACGTGTTGACCCACTCACCTGGGCCGAGGAAGGACACAAGCACGAAGCCACGGCGTGTGGTGGCGTGTGCGAATACGGCACGCACACTCACAGCCTTGTGTGTGATGCGCAGCAGCCAGACAGGCACGGCGACACACAGCACCAGCACTGTCCCCCCCACGGCGACGTGCCACGCCTTCGCAGGGTGCAGCAGCAGCCCCATGCCCGCAAGCGTCATCGAGGGGTAGAAGAACTGGAAGATGATGAGCGGCACAGACGGCAGCCGCATGAAGCCCTGTGCGTCCAGCCCCTGGAAGAACTGCGGAAACACCCGCAGCCCCACACACGACACCAGACGCGACACCACGAAGCACAGCAGCCCGAAACCAGCCGTGAAGGCAATGTTCATCACCTGTGCGCCCACCTTGTCGCTCCCATCCACCTCCAGCCCGGTGGGGTGCAGGGCAACGGACAGCGTGCTCTCATTGGAGCACCCTGACACGGCAAGAAACAGGCGTGACGGTGCGCTGTCACCGAAACCCGCGAGCCCGCTGCCCAGCGCTGCAAGCGTGATACCTCCTGCCATCCGGCCCTGTGACACTCGAGACACTTCTGCGGTGACGTTCTCTGCTGTCTTGGGACTCGGTATTCGGGTGGCAGGGGCGTGTGTGCTGGCAAGGACAGGTAGCGCACTGCTGGGCGTAGGTGTGTGCGGCACGCGTGTCGCCGGCACAGAGGTCGCAGGTACCGCAGTCGCTGGGGCCGGCGTTGTCGGGGTGGCTGTGGGTGGGGAAGGGGTTGGCGGTGCCACAGTGGGTGACGGCGTTGCAGGCCCTGCAGTCAGTGGAGCAGGCGTCTGTGGGGAAGGCGTGGGCGGTGCTGCTGTGTGTGGCGCACGTGTTGCGGGTGACACCGTCGCAGGTGACGCAGTCGCCGGAGAGGCTGTTGCAGGTGCAGGTGTGGCCGGAGCACGTGTCGGAGGGTGTGGGGTTGGGGGTGCGCGTGTCGCAGGTGCTGTCGTTGCTGGTGTGGAGGTGGCAGGAGCAGCAGTCAGGGGTGACGGTGTCGGAGGTGACAGTGTTGGAGGTGCCGGTGTTGCAGGTGCGCGTGTAGCGGGTGCCGGTGTCGGCGGTGCAGCTGTCACAGGTGCCGCTGTGGGTGGCGCGCGAGTTGGCGGGGCTGGCGTCGGTGGTGATGTGGTGGGTGGTGACGGAGTTGCAGGCGCCGGTGTTGGTGGTGCTGCAGTCGGCGGTGCCGCTGTTGCAGGTGCAGGCGTGGGTGGTGCAGGTGTCAGAGGGGCTGGAGTCGGCGGTGACGGCGTTGCAGGCGCTGGCGTTGGCGGCGCACGTGTTGGTGGTGCTGCAGTCGGTGGTGACAGTGTCGGAGGTGCCTGCGTCGGTGGTGCAGGTGTTGGTGGTGCCATTGTTGGAGGGGCTGGGGTGGGTGGTGACGGTGTTGCAGGTGCCGGGGTCGGTGGTGAGACTGTCGGGGGTGCAGGCGTTGCGGGTGCTGGTGTTGGTGGTGAAGGTGTCGCAGGTGACTGGGTGTGTGCCGTTGCCGGGATGCTCGTCCAGACGAACTCCAGAAGTAAATTCGAACGTTGACATGTGGTCTGCACTATTGTTGCATTTTCCGCATCTCCAGAACCAGGCGGCACACCCATGCACAGGCTGCTGTGGTTGGGCTCCAGGCGTCCGTGCTGCATCGTAAAGACCTGGTTGCTGGATTGCTTGCACCGAAACAGATGCAGTATTGCCCCTTCCCGTGTGCTCCCACCGAGCACATCCATGCAGTATCCAGACCGCGTGTGCTTGAGACGGAATGTCCCACCCGCACCCGGCAGCTTCTCCCACAAGTCCAAGTCGGTGACTGGGGGCGAGTGCTGCACAACTGGCGCTTGGTACTGCGTGCTCAGCGTCCCAGCCACCATGCCGTTGGTGTACGTGATGATGACATGATTAGCACCCAGGGCCCCACCCAGCGATGCCAGCAGGACCACGGCCAGCCGCATCGTGCCGTGTGTCCCACCCACACCCTGGTGGCCGCGGTGCGCTGGCACCCTGCCCAGAGGAAGTGGGCCCTGCTGTGTGGTGGGCAGGTGGTGTGGTGTGTGCAGGGGACGATGCCGTCTCTTGGAGGGAGGAGCACCCTCGCACTCCGGTTGGCAATTGCTGGTGAGTGTGACCACCCCATGCACATCACCGACAGAAACGCTGGCACAAATTCGTCCCGCTTGTCCCCGAAGCGGATTCCGAAGTAGCGCTGGATCTCCTCCTCCACCGGAAACTGGTAGAACCAGCTCCTCGCGTCAGCGAGCACAACCCAAGTTGACTCAGCGATGCGGCGCGTCACCTCCAGGATGTCGTCCAATCTCATGTCTGGCGGTCGCGCCATGTACGAGTTCAGAGTACGTGCGTCGACGATGAAGCGTGTCCCCCCTGACTTCTTCGGCACGGTAAAGGCTGGTAAGGTGAGTATCGCATGGGTACAGGCTATAGCGATAACGCCGTAGGCGATGAGGTCGTCGACATGTTTCAATGTATGGCGTGATATCATCCTCCACTTGTTCCTGAAGTGGTCGCATGCTCCGGGGAGCAACGCATTTCTGAAGGCTTCGGGGTCTGTAATGAGGTCCAACACGTCTCGCAGTTCCTCGTTGGAGTCCAGCTCGCGGAGTCGCGCCAGGTTGAGGCGCGTGTCGCAGATCGGAGCAAGGCGGTCGTCTTCAGATGGGTCTTGCCTTTCATGGGCAGGTCGCACGATATGTCCTTTGTGGTGCACGCCGACACTCTCCCCGTAGAGATCGGCGTCTATGCCCGGTCCGTGTTCTGAGTCGGTGTCCGCCGTGTCGTCGGAGCTGTCGTTTTCTTCAGGAGGTTGGTATACTTGAATGGAGAGCTGAGGCCTGTGGTATGTCTTTGGGCGCTCTCTCGGCTGTGCGGCTGGATCCCCTGCGCGTGTCGGGTCATCGTTGTGAGTCGGCCCGGGCCCCGCGCCGGTACCGTCCTTTCCTCCACCGACCCCTGCTGCGCCGCCCCCTGTCGGGTAGTCATACCGTCGTAGTTCACGTGTGATGTCTCGCCTCCTTTTGTACGGGAAATGTGTGCTAAACTCTGGTCCCCTGTGTCTCACGCGTTCTTGGCCAGTTCTTTGGACAGTGCCGCTGTGTCTGCCACACGCTGTGCCGTTGCTGCTGGTATGTATCGAAACACCGCGTCGGGGGTCGCATGTCGCGACAGCATCATCAGCTTCTCGACTGGCACCCCGTTGCGTGCCAGATGGTGGAGGGCCCCCCTCCGGAGGGAGTGCGGCGTCAATCGGGCATCCACCCTTTTCACCGCCGCCGCGATGCATCGGTATGTCACGCTCGGGGGAAACAGGCTCCCTTCTGTCTTTAGCTCTTTCATACGGCTCCGCAGGATCTTCAGCATCTCCGGTGGCAGTGACATACCCGTTGTCTTCCCCAGCTGGAAGGGGTCCGACTTCGTGGTGGTCCACACGATGGTGATCTGGTCTGACTTTGCTTCCGTCTGGATGTCCCGCGTTGACAATCGTTGCACATCCGACGCTCTCGCCGCCCCGTGCCACATCATTGCGACGGCCAGACGCACCAGCGGCCGCGGTTCCTGAGCCACTGCCTGTGCTGCCTGTTCTTGAGTCGCGGGGTGCGCCTGTTGTGCTGGCTTCAATGCCCCGCTGCGGCACAAGCTTCGCTTGAAGTCCCGTAGCACGTGTCCTTCCTGTTCCCACGACTCGAAGCGGCGCAGGCTCGCGATGATGTTGCCCAGGTATTGCAGCGCCGATGGGGCGGACAGTCCGTTGAGCCGCAGGTGTGTGATCCACAGGGTGATCCCCTCCTCGTGTCGTAGTGTGCGGCCCTCCCCCCTGCACCACTCCTCTCTGAACTCGCGGTACCTCTCGTAGCTCCTGCGCAGAGCCGTCCAGTACGAACTCGACAGTGCGTTCCCCAAAGCCTCCTGCGTGGCCTCCATGATGATCAGCCTCATCTCGCTCGACAGTGGTTGTTGCTTGATGCGGGGGCGGCCCTTGTTGGTTTGCTTCTTTTCTTTCAGGATGAACTCGTATGGGGATGGTGTGGGCGGCGTTGGGCTGGTTCCTGGGTGGGTGGTCTGCTGGAGTCACTGTCCCCCGCGGGGCCCTTTCGACCCCTTTCCCACTGCCCTCTGCTCCGCCCCCTTTCACGTCTTCCCGGTGGGGTACGGCGTGTAGCGCGGGTCAGCCCCCTGTTGCACACGCGGTGGTACCAAACGGCGCGGGTTCGCCTTCGCCTGCGCATCATTCGCCTCTCCCACCAGCCGCTGGTGCAGAGACGCCGAGAACGTGAGGGGTGGGATGTTCTTCGCCTTGTGCTCGTAGTAGGCACGTGCCACATACCCCGTGAGGCAGGCCAGAGCCGACATTTCGCACACGATGCGGTGCAGGGGCAGCAGGCTGGGTTCCTCCTCCGTGTTCATCTTCATGAGCTTTAGCACGTCGTCGAAGTGCTCGAAGCATTTGCGGAGGCTGTGCATCCATTCCCCCGCATCTGTGCCCGACGCTGGCAGGCTCGCCTCCCGGAACACGCGGGACACCTCTGCCCGGATCTGCCGCCGCACCGCGCCCTTCCATATGCCAGGGCGCCACGTCGCGACCGCGTATGGCGAGAAGTCGTCCGGCAACCCCTCGTCAGCCTCCTGCAGCTGCCTCTGCAGATCGGCGATGGTCTCGGCCTGCTCCTCCACCTTCGCCTCCAGCCGAGTCATGCGCGCCTCCATGTTGAGCCCTTCACCGGCTCCCAGTTGGGGCAGCGCCCCCAGCCCGTCCTCCTCTTCAGCGGCCTCCTCCGCTGCTGCCGCGCCGCCTGCCTGCATCTTCGTCCACGCGCACATTGGGCATACCCATCCGGCGCTGCCCATGTGGGCGACGAAGGCGTCCGCCACCGCCTTCGGGTGCAGATGCGCCCGCACACATGTCCTCGTCGTGGCTTGTCCGCAGGCGTTGCATGCGTGCGCCGTTCCGCCCTCATGGACGGTGGCGCATGTGGGGAACACGCAGTGCTGCATCGGCTCCGCTGCGGGCTCCATAGAGAGGGCCGGCACCTCGACCAAAGCCCAGTCGACGTCCATCTTTCCTCACTACTCTGCTTGTCGTACGCCTCTAGCTGTCCTTCACACCCGCTGATCCTTCACCCCGCTGCTTTTGTTCACGCGCTTTGGCGCCCCTGTAAAACACACACGCTCTGCTGTCCGTCACCACCGCTGGTCCTTCACCCCGCTGCTCCTGTAAAACACACGCGTCCCCGCTGCTTTTGTTCACGCGCTTTGGCGGTCCTGTAAAACACACGCGTCCCCGCTGCTTTTGTTCACGCGCTTTGGCGGCCCTTCAAAACACACCCGCTCTGCTGTCCTTCACCACCGCTGTTCCTTCACCCCGCTGCTCCTGTAAAACACACGCGTCCCCGCTGCTTTTGTTCACGCGCTTTGGCGGTCCTTCAAAACACACCCGCTCTGCTGTCCTTCACCACCGCTGGTCCTTCACCCCGCTGCTCCTGTAAAACACACGCGTCCCCGCTGCTTTTGTTCACGCGCTTTGGCGGCTCCGCTCGTCCCTTTTCGCTGCTTCTGACTCTTCTCACTAAAAATAAATATGCGTTGACGCTTCCACACACACTTACAAACCCACTTGCCTGATGAAGGGGGTGGTGTGTAGAGCACGTTTGGCAGAGCTGAATGACACTTTCCGCGCGAAAGTCGTGTGCGTAAGAAAAAAAAACGGGCCGGGGTACAATGTGCTCCTGTTTGGCAGGTTGTCGGGTCTCCGCCCACAATACACTCTGGTGCATTTCACCTTGCGTTGTGAGATAGACGTCGGGCTTGCTTGGTAACAAAGATCCCCACAACCGGCAAGAAGGCTGTGTGTATTGCAAGAGGGAGCTCTCCAGACACTCTCGCTTCCCGAAGATTTTGGTACACACCAACTAACCGGGCCCTGGAAGAGGGTTGTGCTCCGGGGATCACATCAGCGTGTGCTCCCTGGGGTGAGGTTGTGTGAGTTGGCGCCATGATCCTGCTCTATATCAGAATGAATGAGGATCACGGCTGCAGGATAACGAAGCAAAAAACGTTGGGAGTTCCGCCCAAGACCTCCACAGGACAAGATGATGCGGATCTAGAATATGGGGCAGGGTGACACGCTGGCGAAACTGCAGCTGCGCGCAGCCACACTGCCGCTCCAACGATTCCATTGCCAACCCGTGTTCGAGCAACTGTTGTAACACAAAAGGCTGTGGGGATCGTTGCAGACGGCAGGGATTGTGGCTGCTGCAATGCGACAGGTCACACCACATCGCGTGTCTGAGGGGTATTACGACCCGTGACCTGCCAAGGTGAGACTATCTCCAAGAAACCAACCATACTGCCTGAATCAGCTGGCACTACACTATCCGTTCCTGTTGGTGCATTGCAACGCCCAGAAGAACACATCCGGAATAAAAGAGTGGTGGAGGTGGTGGGGCAGCTTCTCTCAGAGCTGCCGAACCCACATGCTTTGCTCTGTCCCAAAACCCGAATAACTTTGAAAAGCCCCTCCGGAAACCAAAATCGCATGCACACATGACACACGCAGAACCGGAGAAGAATACACCAGACACCATATGAAAGTAATATGCATTGCGCATGCAGACACACACGGGAAGGGGGGGGGGGGGTGAGAAAAATGTCATGAGTTGCGGAGGCAACGGCATGTCACTCGAAATGCAGGGAGAATGCTTCCCCTCCCCGCTCGTGCAATGGGTCCAGTGGACGTTGCGGACGTCCGCATATCCGCAGTTTATGAGGGTGAGAGAGTCGGGCGGACGCGCCCGCAGGGTTCATAGCCGCCACTCCCTCACCACGCGGATCAGCACAGAACAGAACGTATAAAACCATTGGCGCCTGGCGTCATGAGGGAGGCTCGGTGAGTGGCAGGGTGAGCGGCTGCCTGTCGTCCCAGATTTAACACCCAACCGAACGAAAAAGAATTCATCTCCAAGCCTTGCCTACACGGTGGACTCCAGCGGGGGTAGGGTAACCCTTTTCGGGAGTCTCAACTAGCGGGAGTCTCGGACTCCCGCTAGCGGGAGTCTTTAGCCTAAATTAGCTGGAAAATAGACTCCCGCTAGCGGGGGTCTCCAGTACATACTGCAGAAAAAGACACCCTCTCAGACTCCCGCTCCCAGACTCCCGCTAGGGTGGCTGGAGTCCACCGTGTATGGAGGCAGGGCGTTTGGGGGGTAAGTCTCAAGAGAAGGGGGGGACGAAAAACCGGAGGTTATTCGAAGCGCTGAACGGCCCTCAAATAACAACGGGGATGCCTTCTGCCGATCGGAAGTGCAGAAAAGTGAAAAGCCCCCAGCACAAGGTGACCAACGCTACTAGTCGGCCGACAGGCCGACAGCTGTCGGGTCAGTCGGTCGGCCCGATTTTTGCCTGTCGGTCGGTCGGTCGGCCTCTCGGGCCACCTCACAAACCGACATTTTTTCGGCCCAAACCGCCCAGAAACCCACGGAATGGCGGTGCATCGGCTGCATCTCGCGATTTTTCACCGGCAGGTGGGTTTGGGTCGAATTCTGCCCACCCGAAAAAACCACCCCCAACTTTCTGAAAAATCTCTATGTCTCGAAAATTTTTCCCCGTGGCAAAAAAAATACTACGAGAAACACTTGGCCTCTATGCTGTGAGTGTTGCATTGGACGCTTCCACCTGTTGAACGGGCTCCACCTCTTGCACTTTGAAAAACCCCCCCCCATATTTTTTTTTACGCACACGACTTTCGCGCGGAAAGTGTCATTCAGCTCTGCCAAACGTGCTCTACACACCACCCCCTTCATCAGGCAAGTGGGTTTGTAAGTGTGTGTGGAAGCGTCAACGCATCAAACGAAGTATCAACAGTAGAGAAAGAGCGGCAGAGTTGAAGTGACACTTTTGATTTGACAACTCCGGTTTGGTGTACCTCGATGAGCTTACCTTACCTTGTCGTCGGACACAACATATCATCGTTGTCCCAAACCCCGTAACCCACGTGAAGTGGATCATCTGAAGTGCAGAATGAGGTGGAGCAGGTGGAGCACGAAACATAAGTAAACCATAGCAAGAGAGGCCAGCAGCAGTCCCGAGTCCATCGCGTTCCTCGTAGCATTTCCCGTACCACACAGGTGTGTTATGTGCAAAATACTACGGGAAACACTTGGCCTCTATGCTGTGAGTGTTGCATTGGACGCTTCCACCCAGGACCCTTAGGACCCAAGGACTTAGGGACGCCGCGCGAACGGTCTACTATTGAAGTGATCAGGCTCCGTCGCCCATCGTATGCATCCCTCCGATGGTAATGTACCGCTTTCTACGTTGTCACGAGCACCTTGTACGGAAAACGATCGAACCTCACTCGCTGAGGGGATCCGCCTGCCTCGGCCGTGTGCCGCCGTCGTGTGGTCAGCCTCGTGATTCTTGGTGTGCCCTATCGACAACATGCCTGTCTCTCCAGTTGCCGCACCCGGCGAGAGAGTTGATGCGTCTCAACCCGGCGAAACTAAGGGGGCAAAGGTTGCACACAGCCCCGCCTGTGCTGCAACCACCCGCTCTTGGCTGACCCCCGACGTCTGGTGCGTTTCCCACTCCGGGTATTTGAATCCTCACCCTGTACCTCTTCGGGATCCTCCATCCCCTGGGGAACCCTTCCCCTCGAGGCTTCTTCACGTCTCCGACATATTGGTGTGTGCCCACATGACCCTTCTTCCTGACATCCTCGATGTCGTTTTGCACCCCGGGCGATGCACTGAGACGGCCGTATCCAGGTAGTCAGTGGCCATGCCCAGCCCCTCAGCGTGACAGTCCTCTGGTGCGCTCCCAGCACCACCACCGCGACGCTCGTGCATATTCAGCCACCATGACCCGGCAGCTCTCGCCTGGGGACAGGGCTCGGCGGATCGAGAAATCACAGTCTGAAACTCGCCTCCCAGCTCCTCCGCAGCAGTCTACTGTCCGGCCGTCTTAAACTCTCGCCCTTCGGGAGCCCGGCCAACACCCGGTGCTTTCCGGCGTGATCTCGATCGCTCTGTGGCTCTCTGTGTCCTCTCCGGTCTTCGCTGGCTGCGAGCGAGTTGCGGGGTGAAGCCCAACGCGCCTCTTCATGGCGCACTGGAGACGCTGCATGGAGTGCCCAGGGGTAGGTGTGAGAGGTGCCGGCCCTTCTGGGTGAACGAGGGCGATCGCGCGCACTGTCGTCTCCTGAACTCCGCTCGAGCGGTGGACAACACGTTCCTGCGGCCCCCTTCCCACTGGGCTGATCCCCACTGTACCTGCCCCATCGCCCGCCTCGTAGACAGCGCATCAAACGGAGGCCCTGTGGCCCCACGTGGCGTCGATTCAGTGGTAACGCCCGGACTCAGTGTGGAGGGCGTATTTCCCGGTGCGTGAGGAAATTCGAGGCCCTGGAGGTGTGGGCATGCCAGAAGGATTCTCGGAGTCGCCTTCTTAATGAGAGAGGTGAGTCCCCGCGGACCGGAGCTTGTCGCACGCTGCAGTCGCTGTTCGGGCTTGTCGAGTAGGCTGCTGGGTACTCGGGAAGACTGGCCGACTGCCCCCCAACCTTGTGGAATGATCTCGGCCCGCTGCCATGGCTGCGGTTTCGGTGGACCCCCTCAGCGGCGGCACCGCTGACACAGGCGATGCGGACGCGTCTCTCAGTCGCTGCTTCTTTTGCTCCCCGAGCAGTGCAGCTTGGGAGAGCGTCTCGGCTGTGTTGGATACCTGATCTCTGTGTATGTCCCACGGCACCTCGCAGGTGTCCAGTCAGCAGCTCCCCTTCCCTGCATGGAACTGTGAGGTCGTACGTCTCAACACCGGGCCACAGACGCCCGGAACTCCCCCTGACCCCTGTGAATAATGCAGGCTTGAATGTGTGTCCCCCGGCAGGGAGACTATGCTTCGACGGAGTATGCCCCGCTTGGGGCGTGTGCGGGCATCCGCTTGACGCCGGGGTGCGCGTAGTCGGCATTCGCGCAGATAAGCTGGGCACGACAGACGTGCCGGCTTCTCGGGGGCGTGTCCGGGGGCGTTGCATTGGTACACGAAAACTGTCGCCCTCGGAAAGCTCACGTCGCGTCACCGTGCTCGAGCTGGATCTGGCAGGCTGTGTGTGACAGGCCACCCTTCCGCCTTCAGGTGCCGTCGCTCGGGCAAAAAAGGTGTATTTCTCAATCAAGAGAGTATGCCCCTCACGATTGTGGCACGATTGTGTCTCCCCGGGTCAGGCTCGGTATTCCAGTCGAAAGCGTAAATGCCCCTCGGCACTGTGCTGGGCGGGGTTGTGTCTCGGTCAGGAGAGGAGGTGCCCCTCAGGCAAAATCCTGCGTCTCGCGGTCGGGAGTGAGTGCCCCTCGGCAGGAATGTGTCTCGGCCAGGTGTCCCTCAGGCAGGGAATGTAATGTCTCGGCCCGGTGTCCCTCGGGCATGAATGTGCGTCTTGGCCAGATGCCCCTCAGGCAGGGTGCCCCGTAGGCGGAAATGTATGTCTTGACCAGGTGCCCCTCGGGCAGGGTGCCTCGTAGGCGGAAGTGTATGTCTTGGCCAGGTGCCCCTCGGGCAGGGTGCCTCGTAGGCGGAAGTGTATGTCTTGGCCAGGTGCCCCTCGGGCAGGGTGCCTCGTAGGCGGAAGTGTCTGTCTTGGCCAGGTGCCCCTCGGGCAGGGTGCCTCGTAGGCGGAAGTGTATGTCTTGGCCAGGTGCCCCTCGGGCAGGGTGCCTCGTAGGCAGAGGTGTCTGTCTTGGCCAGGTGCCCCTCGGGCAGGGTGCCCCGTAGGCGGAAGTGTGTGTCTTGACCAGGTGCCCCTCGGGCAGGGTGCCTCGTAGGCGGAAATGTATGTCTTGGCCAGGTGCTCCTCAGGCAGGGTGCCCCGCAAGCGTAAGCTGTAGGTATGTCGTGGCCAGGTGCCCCTCAGGCAGGTAATGTCTCGGCGAGATGCCCCTCGGGCAGGAAAAATGCGTCTCGGCTAGGTGCCCCTCAGGCAGAAGTGGGTGTCTCGGTCCGATGCTCCTCGGCAAGATCGTGTCTCGGTCAGGAAAGTAGGAGTTGGATATCACTGACGTCACTTTGCTGCATCAGTATCGACCCATTTATCAGCACCCGACTGTTGCTCTTGGTCCCGCCTTTGTCAGCGCCTCTGTGACGGAACCTCCAGCTGAAGTATGCGTTTGGAAACCTTGAGCGCGATCAAGCGTGAAGCAGGTTTTCGGCGAGGCGCGGTGATAGTCTCGATGGCTGATGGGAATGTCCTCAATCCGCTGCGGCCACGGGCGCAGCGCTGTCCCGCTGTCACGTTCATAAGCGGCGGAGGACCACCTTGAACACCACGGCGTCATCATCCCCATCTTTTTGCGCCCCTCCTTCGTGCTGATCCCCCCGTGCACCTCGCCGTCATTTATTAGAACCAGTGCGTGGGGGTGTTGTTGTCCT
Organism: Rhynchopus euleeides; assembly: GCA_963210315.1. NCBI lineage: Eukaryota > Euglenozoa > Diplonemea > Diplonemida > Diplonemidae > Rhynchopus > Rhynchopus euleeides. The sequence continues at coordinate 142,322 of OY723277.1, forward strand.
CAACCGCGGCTTCGGCCCTCTTGAGACCTGACACGAGCATGGTGTGAGGGTCGTCTTCTCGGTCGGGATTTGGTGCCCCTCGGGCAAGATTGTGTATCTCTCGGTCGGGAGAGCGGGTGCCCCTCGGGCAAAATTTTTGTCTCGGTCAGGAGAACAGGTGCCCCTCGGGCGAGATGCTGCGTCTCTCGGTCGGGAGAGTGGGTGCCCCTCGGGCATAGTTTTGTCTCGGTCAGGATAACGGGTGCCCCTCGGGCAAAACTGCGTGTCTCTCGGTCGGGAGAGTGAGTGCCCCTCGGGCAGAATATTGTCTCGGTCAGGAGAACAGGTGCCCCTCGGGCGAGATGCTGCGTCTCTCGGTCGGGAGAGTGGATGCCCCTCGGGCAGAATATTGTCTCGGTCAGGAGAACAGGTGCCCCTCGGGCAAGACTGCGTGTCTCTCGGTCGGGAGAGTGGGTGCCCCTCGGGCAAAATTTTTGTCTCGGTCAGGAGAACAGGTGCCCCTCGGGCGAGATGCTGCGTCTCTCGGTCGGGAGAGTGGGTGCCCCTCGGGCAGAATATTGTCTCGGTCAGGAGAACAGGTGCCCCTCGGGCAAAACTGCGTGTCTCTCGGTCGGGAGAGTGAGTGCCCCTCGGGCAGAATATTGTCTCGGTCAGGAAACCAGGTGCCCCTCGGGCAAGACTGCGTGTCTCTCGGTCAGGAGAGTGGGTGCCCCTCGGGCAGGGTAGAATGCTGCGTCTCTCGGACGGTCAGATCGTGTGTCCCTCAGTCAGGAGAGGAGGTCTCGGTCGCTAAAAACGCGCCCCCCTCGGGCAGAGTGGTTGTGTCATCGCTGTTGTGTCACACCAATTGCCTCTCGGGCGGTGTGTCTTTTTTGATTTGACAACTCCGGTTTGGTGTACCTCGATGAGCTTACCTTACCTTGTCGTCGGACACAACATATCATCGTTGTCCCAAACCCCGTAACCCACGTGAAGTGGATCATCTGAAGTGCAGAATGAGGTGGAGCAGGTGGAGCACGAAACATAAGTAAACCATAGCAAGAGAGGCCAGCAGCAGTCCCGAGTCCATCGCGTTCCTCGTAGCATTTCCCGTACCACACAGGTGTGTTATGTGCAAAAAAAAAGTGTCACCAAATCGGCAAAAAAAAATTTCGGATTATTTTTTTGCTGTCGGCCGACCGACCGACTGGCCGACAGCTGTAGGGTTGGTCACCTTGCCCAGCAAGAAACAGGGCTGCCACACGCTGGCACAGGAAGGGGTATAGTGACACAAAACCCCCGGTACCCTTGGGATATCAGGGGTGCCACCTGGCAAACTCCAATATTGCGAGGCACACAGACAGCTCACGTTTTGCTAACCTGTCTTGGGTCACGGTAAACAAAGCTGTTGCCAGCGCACGGACGGATACTCACGATACGCACGACAGTACCCACCATGGGCACAAAAACCGCAACGAAGAAAGAGATTGAACAAGAAAATACGGCTGTCACATGCTGACACTCAGAGGTGTGCCACAGCGAAATCACCCAAGAACTGCTTGAGTCATTCGGGTACCTTCGCGCTCGAAACGACAAGAAAAATGGAGTACCCCCGAACAAGAAGGGTGCCCCACACAGTTGGGAAGAGCAGGGTCGCCCTCACTCTCAGTATTGGTCACGTCTTGACAACAACGTGCCCCGCTTTCGGGACGTGGATCGCTCTGATGCCACCACTATTGTTGGTTGTCACTGACGATCGGACGAACATTCAAAACCAGGCGATGGTGCACTGCGCCAGATGCCTGTTCGGATGGACAAATCAGGATACAATTTAAACTCGCGCGTCGGGTGGTGGTGGGGGGGGGGCGGGGGCAAAGAAGGAAACCGCATGACGCAACCTCGTCTTCTTGGTGATTCCGTCCTCTCGAAGACCTTTCTGGTTGTCCACAGGAAAGTTGAACCACGGAGAAGACAAAAGACAGCTTAAATCCTGCACTCTGAATCAGAAGAGAAGACACTCCTTGCATCGCTGAGCACTGCAGCTGCACAAATCTCCCGTTGGGGAAGCCGAGTGCGAACACGATGCAAGGACAAGCAGGGCAAAAAAGGACAATTGAGTCTCAGAGAGTCGCTGTCTGGTCTTGTGGAACATACACTGCGCGTCGACAACAAGGCTTCAACAAGGTTCAAATATTCGAAATTCTATTCTCGCAGTCCCAACCAAATGATAGTGAACAGAAACATACGAACTAGTTGCAAGACAACAGGCTGGCCGAGCAGCTGTGCGGGAGCAGCCACGTGGTTTTGCCGGAAAATATGCAGAAAAGGAGCTTCCACAGTCAAGCGGGACAGAGTCGAGGTTCCAAGGCTACGCAGCATGGTGTAGATGGGACACACTACGTGAGGATGCGTGATGTGTCCTCACGTAAACCCTCAGGAACGAGGGTACAGCGTTTGGAGGACGAGAGGCGATGGAAGGGAACGACACGGTGTGTGGCGGCATAGGGGTCAGCTGTGCCCCCACGCGAGCGGGGCAGCATGGCAGGGCTGTAGGTCTGTGCCCAGTCAGGGGAGGTGCGGTGCATACGCTGGCCCCTGCTGCGGGAGGCGAGCGAGGCGGTGCCCCACGGGGCGCTGAAGGACTGCAGCGACGCGCCGCCGTCGAAGGAGGGCAGAAGGCTTGTGGCCATGTCATCGTTGCTGACGGGGGACGTGCTGCCCCACGTCTGCAGGTCCTGGTGCGGCAGCGACCTGGCAACAGAGTTCTGCGGTGAGGACAGCGATGCGTCCTCCTCGTCGTCCGCACCGCCTCTGCCCTTCTCGAACTGCGAGTAGACGTGCTCCTGCAGGGCAGTGCGCCGCCCCGACAGCGCCAGGTACGCCACGTTCGCCACGTCCAGCAGGGCACGCACAACCACAGCACCGAGGGTGACGACCAGCACTGCGTCTGCCACTGCAAATGTCCAGAACTCCGGGTCGTGCTTGTAGTACCCCACAGCCATCAGCAGCATCGCCCCCGCCTGTGTGGTGTACAGCACCACGTCTGTTGCGGTGTCGCGGGCCCGCGCGTTCGGCCTCCCCGCCAGCACAAGCACAAGCATCATCAGGAAGATCACCGCACTCGCCACCTTCACGTGCCCACACCCGAGGAACGATCCCGGCTCTGTTGCAAGCGCGGCAGTCAACGCAAAGCTGGCTGCGTACTCTACCGCAAGGAACCACGTGCAGGTCTGCTTGTAGCGTCGCACGGCAGACGTGTAGCGCTCGACCCAAAGGCGCTCCCGTGACGTGTTGACCCACTCACCTGGGCCGAGGAAGGACACAAGCACGAAGCCACGGCGTGTGGTGGCGTGTGCGAACACGGCACGCACACCCACAGCCTTGTGTGTGATGCGCAGCAGCCAGACAGGCACGGCGACACACAGCACCAGCACTGTCCCCCCCACGGCGACGTGCCACGCCTTCGCAGGGTGCAGCAGCAGCCCCATGCCCGCAAGCGTCATCGAGGGGTAGAAGAACTGGAAGATGATGAGCGGCACAGACGGCAGCCGCATGAAGCCCTGTGCGTCCAGCCCCTGGAAGAACTGCGGAAACACCCGCAGCCCCACACACGACACCAGACGCGACACCACGAAGCACAGCAGCCCGAAACCAGCCGTGAAGGCAATGTTCATTACCTGTGCACCCACCTTGTCGCTCCCATCCACCTCCAGCCCGGTGGGGTGCAGGGCAACGGACAGCGTGCTCTCATTGGAGCACCCTGACACGGCAACAAGCAGGCGTGACGGTGCGCTGCCACCGAAACCCGCGAGCCCGCTGCCCAGCGCTGCAAGCGTGATACCTCCTGCCATCCGGCCCTGTGACACTCGAGACACTTCTGCGGTGACGTTCTCTGCTGTCTTGGGACTCGGTATTCGGGTGGCAGGGGCGTGTGTGCTGACAAGGACAGGTAGCGCACTGCTGGGCGTGGGTGTGTGCGGCACGCGTGTCGCCGGCACAGAGGTCGCAGGTGCCGCAGTCGCTGGGGCCGGCGTTGTCGGGGTGGCTGTGGGTGGGGAAGGGGTTGGCGGTGCCACAGTGGGTGACGGCGTTGCAGGCCCTGCAGTCAGTGGAGCAGGCGTCTGTGGGGAAGGCGTGGGCGGTGCTGCTGTGTGTGGCGCACGTGTTGCGGGTGACACCGTCGCAGGTGACGCAGTCGCCGGAGAGGCTGTTGCAGGTGCAGGTGTGGCCGGAGCACGTGTCGGAGGTGCCGTCGTTGCAGGTGTGGCCGGAGCACGTGTCGGAGGGTGTGGGGTTGGGGGTGCGCGTGTCGCAGGTGCTGTCGTTGCTGGTGTGGAGGTGGCAGGAGCAGCAGTCAGGGGTGACGGTGTCGGCGGTGAGCGTGTTGGAGGTGCCGGTGTTGCAGGTGCGCGTGTAGCGGGTGCCGGTGTCGGCGGTGCAGCTGTCACAGGTGCCGCTGTGGGTGGCGCGCGAGTTGGCGGGGCTGGCGTCGGTGGTGATGTGGTGGGTGGTGACGGAGTTGCAGGCGCCGGTGTTGGTGGTGCTGCAGTCGGCGGTGCCGCTGTTGCAGGTGCAGGCGTGGGTGGTGCAGGTGTCAGAGGGGCTGGAGTCGGCGGTGACGGCGTTGCAGGCGCTGGCGTTGGCGGCGCACGTGTTGGTGGTGCTGCAGTCGGTGGTGACAGTGTCGGAGGTGCCTGCGTCGGTGGTGCAGGTGTTGATGGTGCCATTGTTGGAGGGGCTGGGGTGGGTGGTGACGGTGTTGCAGGTGCCGGGGTCGGTGGTGAGACTGTCGGGGGTGCTGCAGTCGGTGGAGATGGTGTCGGTGGTGCAGGTGTTGGGGGTGACGGAGTTCGGGGAGCTGCCGTGGGCGGTGCAGGTGTTGCGGGTGCTGGTGTTGGTGGTGACGGTGTCGCAGGTGCCGGAGTACGTGGCGCACGCGTTGGAGGTGCAGGTGTAGGTGGTGCTGTCGTTGGCGGAGACGGTGTTGCAGGTGCAGGCGTGGGTGGTGCAGGTGTCAGGGGAGCTGGGGTGGGCGGTGATAACGTTGCAGGTGCAGGTGTTGGTGGCGACAGTGTCGCAGGAGCCGCGGTGGGCGGCGCTGGTGTTGGTGGTGACTGTGTCGGAGGTGCCTGCGTGCGTGGCACCGGCGTCGGGGGAGCCGGCGTGGGCGGCGACGCTGTCGCTGGGACGCTTGTCGGGGTGACAATCAGAAGCCGATTCGGAGACCTGCACGTTGTCTGCACAATGCCTTCATTCTCCGTATATTCGGAGCCAGGCGGCACACCCAGGCACAAGCTGCTGTGCTCAGGCTCTAGATGTCCACTTGATACCGTAAAGAACTGGTGCGCATGCGTTCCCGCTGACTTGCACGGGTACAGAAGCAGTATTGCCCCTTCCCGTGTGCTCCCACCGAGCACATCCATGCAGTATCCAGACCGCGTGTGGTTGAGACGGAATGTCCCACCCGCACCTGGCAGCTTCTCCCACAAGTCCAAGTCGGTGACTGGGGGCGAGTGCTGCACAACTGGCGCGAGGTACTGCGTGCTCAGCGTCCCAGCCACCATGCCGTTGGTGTACGTGATGATGACATGATTAGCACCCAGGGCCCCACCCAGCGATGCCAGCAGGACCACGGCCAGCCGCATCGTGCCGTGTGTCCCACCCACACCCTGGTGGCCGCGGTGCGCTGGCACCCTGCCCAGAGGAAGTATGCCCTGCTGTGTGGTGGGCAGGTGGTGTGGTGTGTGCAGACGCCAAAGCTGCGTGGTTGTCGTGACATCGGGTGTCGTACCCCACCGTGTTGTCGAGCACAGGACCCAGCACTGAGATGATATCCTACTGTCACACACACGCCAACACGACACTATTGTCCCAATGCCGGAGAATCTTGTGACGTCAATGTCAACGGTGTGCAGGTTGCACCGAGCAAACAGATGCTACCTCCACGGTCTGCCTCAAAGCGTGCCGCCTATTCTGCGGTGACACTTTTATTTTTTGGGGCGCGTATCCGTCAGGTGGACCACCGGGTGGGGAGAGATCCGGTGTGAGCCACTTGGGTCCGTCCAGGTGGGCAGGGGGAACCTGGGGGCGGGGGGCCTCGAAACCCTTCTACCAGTGCCGCTTCTAATCTCGCCGGACACTTTTCAGCAGTCGAGGAAAAGCCTCTCCCGCAAGTGAGAGGTTCACCTGAAAGTGGGAGGGGAAAAATCCGAATTCCAATACCTCATATGCCCCCCCGTATTCCCGCCATGTGTGTCGGCGCACTAGATTCTACGAACACCAGTAACTGTCACGTAACGATTGTCTCGAAAGTACAACAGAAATGCTCGTTCAACGGTTGTACTCATTAGGAACATCACCCGCCCACTGGTCAACTCCCTCGTCATCTCGTGGGCTTGTGCGCATGCGGAGCAAAAGGAAAAGCGTGAAATTGAAAAAGTCACTTCACCATTCAGCAACTGCTCTGAGCCTGTATTTCGTTTGTTGGTGCGTTGACCCTTCTCCACACAAACCCTGAAATGATGATCACACCCTGAGCCCGATGAAGGGTAGGGTTAGTGTATAGAGCACGTTTCGATGATGTGGTGGGTGACTTTCTGCTCACACGAGTGTGTGGAAAAAGAAAGAGCAATCGTGCTCCGGCTGCACAAACAAAACAAAAGAAACCCGGAAATCAGGGACCATCTACGATACCCCTTCTCGAGAAGGAAGGGGTATCGTAGATAGTACACATGGTCACATGCGCTGTTGGTCCCTGGTGCCTTCCGTGCCTGCTCCACCGAAGGACTGGTCCGTACACATAACACAAACAGCCCTGCAGCCTGGCTTAGCGCAGCCGGCAGACCAACGTCCGGGAAGAGCACCCAGGGAGCGGTGGGGGGCTCATCCAGGACTGCTTGCCTGCAGTTTGCATTCAATGCCCCGTTGCTGCACTGGGTGTGCTGCACACCCTCCTCGTCCACACAGGCAGTAGCTAACACACCTTGGTTCGAGAGTTCAAAACAACAGGTACACAGGAGGATGGGGTGATGCTTGGGTGGGAAGGTTCGCCCCACCGAACAGGGCCTTGCACTGGCACAGTTCAGCAGGGTCCGCCGCCCCGTCAACCATCGGGGGGAAGACGACTTCGCTATGTGTTCGCGATGTACTTTGTTCTTTGGATTCGCACACACCACACTTCTGGGTGGTTTCTTTCGAACGAACGCAGAACAAAAAAAGTGCATCGGGAAATCATAAAGACACTTGAGAGAACATGAATAAACCATTGAGAAAACAACGACAGTCCGGAACCGCTGATGGGCACAGCGATCAGCCGACCAGAGCAACGACAGTGCAAGATCGACGAGCTGAGCCACACGAACGTTTGGATTTGATGGGGATGCTTCTCCGTGCACAGACCCGACAACCCACCCGCGGACCCGCGGGGAGAACCGGCAGGAATACAGGATCAGCAGTGCCATCCCGTGTCTTGATCCGCTGATGTTGTCCCACACCGCAGCGGCCAGCGACTCGACATCCAGCGACAGTCACAGTGTGTAACAACAGTTGCGGCACCATTTTGCTACAGAAATGCACACTTCCATTTCCTTCATTTCGCGACTGCACTACGTTTCGTCGCCTCTACAACTAATTATAATCTGGGTGGAGCCTGGAGCACACTCCTGCGTCAAAGGCCGTGGAAGCCCCTGTAAAGTGGGATGAATGCACCACCAGGGGTAAGGATTTCTGCAGAACGTCCTCACAGCCGCGTCACTGTCGGCTGTTGCCGGAAGTGCGGGTCGGACATTTCGTTTTCCGCCATCATCACGTCGCTCATGTGCTTGAAGGAAGTGCTGCCGTCCGGCCTCAGGCAGTACACAGCGACCGCAACTCCCACCACACCCACCACGACGAGCACGATCACAAGCACCACCCACAAGGGGAACGAGTCATCGTCGTCATCGACGGCTCCGCCTCTCGGTGTCGGGCTGCGCATCACAGTGGGTGTCGGGGTTGGGGTCGGCACAGGCGTCGGCTCCACCGTCGCACCAAGTGGAAGTGGTGTAGGCACGGGGGTGGGCACAGGTGTCGGCTCCACCGTCGCACCAAGTGGAAGTGGTGTCGGCATCGGGGTGGGCACAGCTGTCGGCTCCAACGTCACCACAGATGGAGGTGGTGTAGGCATGGGGGTGGGCGCAGGCGTTGCGACATTCGGCTGGGAGGTCGTCGGCTGTTGTGTCGTGGTGGGCGTACCTGGCGCTGCACATTGCGCAGGACCCCCCACGCTGTTCTCGCCCAAAGCAGGAGCCCGGCACACGCATTCCCAGTTGCCCCCAGACTCTGGGTTCGGGTCGGTGCAGTCTTGCCCCGCGTCGTTGCACTGTGTGTACACCGTACACCACTTGCTTTGACACTCGAGCCGCAGAGGACATTCATCGCCATAGGGGTACATCTGCCACTCATACAGTTCTGTGATGCTCGAGCCATCGTAGAAACGCCGTCCGTCTGAGGACAGCGCCAGACGCAGGAACAGCCCCGCGTAGGCTTCGAACTTCCGCACAAGAGTGCCGGTTGCGGTGCCCCACTGGTAGGCGGGCACCCACCTCCCCACCTCCTCGCCAGCCGTGGCAATCAGGTACAGCCCATCTGCCGACACAGCCATGGACCGCACGGTGACCCCGTCCTGCTCGCCACTCCAGAGCAGCCCCCCGTCGAGCCCCACCTTCCGCACCGTCCCCGAGTCTTCGCAGCCGAAGAACACTGCGGCAGAGTCGCGCGCGAAAGCTGTCGACAGCAGAGCTCCGGTGCTGCACGTGGCCAGCGTGATCACCTGCCCGCTTCCAGTGGCGAGAAGGTTGAGTGTGCCAGACTCGCCGCCGAAGACCACGTGGCGACCGTCCGGGGACACGGCCACCATGTACAGCGGCTTCGTGTCGGTGTAGTGCGTCTTCACGAGCTTCTGCGTCGCACGGGAGAACTCCGCAAGTACCGAAGGTCTGGAGCGATTTCTTTCGTTGTTGCTTACCACAAACACCGCCGTCCCGTCGGGATTGGCAGCTGCGGGGGTGTAGCGGCCAAGGTAGTTCAGGTCGTTAATCCCTGCCTGCGCGAGGTCGTACCGCACTGCGACAGCTCCGGTCCCGACATCCACCTCCACCAGCCCACCGAAACCGCTGACGAGCAGCCGGTCCTGCGCTCCTCCGATGAGCTCGAGTGGGATGGTGTACAGGCTATTGGTGACCGTCTCACCTTCGGCCAAAGTGCGCTTCAGCGTCATACCCGAAACGTCCCACTCTTCGAGCCCGCTACCACCGCATCCGATGTAGAGCGACTTGTCGTCTGCGGACAGCACGAGTCCCTGTATCCAGCTCCTCGGGCCTCCGGTGCGAGGCGCGGCGTCGTTGAGCAACACCGAGCGCAGGAGGAACGGATACTCTTCCGCTGTGGTGATGTTGTACTGCGCCATGGTGGCAGGCAACAGGGCTGCCACCCACACCAGTAGGGACACGACTCTCATATGAAAACTGCAACAAAGCCTGTTGTGTGTGCGATCGGGTGAGCGAGAGAAAAGCACAGAGTGTGTGTGCAAATGCTGAGTACAGGCGGAAGCGGTCTCGCACACGTCCGACGTGCAAAGCGGCGTCGACACCTCCACAACGCAGTGGTACACCTGCATCTCCAACGTGCACGGCTGCCAGCCCCACGGACTGCCTGCGTGCAGCGGAGATGCATCCGGAACCCCCACACCTCTGAACCCAGAAGGTGTTGCGAGCACTGGGGTGTAATGCAAGGTGGGGTGAGGGGAAGGGGAAGGGGTGGGAGGAGAGGGGAAGCGCCGTGCACACCGCGATAGGAGGTGCGCGGGTGCAATGAAATGGGAGAACTGCGCGGCGGGTGGACGAAACGCTGCTGTGGCCTCGGCACCACCCTTCGAAGGGCAGGGGCGCACAGCAGAGCAGGGGTGGCTCTGCAACGCAGCACCGTCACTCGGCAGGATGCCGCCCACCCATTCTGGTCGTCACAGCACACACACACACATACATGTGAACACGTTTATAATTCTTGTTGTTTACAGAAAAGGCTGTGAATATTGTGTAGGTCGCACTGAGCGAACAGATGCTACCTCCACGGTCTGTCTCAAAGCGTGCCGCCTATTCTGCGGTGACACTTTTCAGCGGAAAAGCCCCTCCCGCAAGTGAGAGGTTCACCTGAAAGTGGGAGGGAAAATGTCAGTCCAGGACAGCCGCTCTTTACTCGTATTTTGTTTGTGATGCGTTGACGCTTCCACACACAAATGCCTCAACTCCTGTGATGGGGGAGGCTAGTGGTGTGCGGAGCACGTTTGGCTGTGGTGGAGTGACATGTTCTGCTCACAAGTGTGCGGAAAAAAATCCGAATTCCAGTACCTCAGGTACCCCCCCCCCCCGTATTCCCGCCATGTGCACGGCGCACTAGATTCTACGAACATCAGTAACTGTCACGTGACGATTGTCTCGAAAGTACAACGGAAATACTCGTTGTACTCATTAGGAACATCACCCGCCCACTGGTCAACTCCCTCGTCGTCTCGTGGGATTGTGCGCATGCGGAGCAAAAGGAAAAGCGTGAAATTGAAAAAGTCACTTCACCATTCAGCAACTGCTCTGAGCCTGTATTTCGTTTGTTGGTGCGTTGACCCTTCTCCACACAAACCCTGAAATGATGATCACACCCTGAGCCCGATGGACGAGTGTGCGGCAAAGAAAAAGCGATCGTGCTCCGGCTGCACAAACAAAACAAAAGAAATCCGGAAATCAGGGACCATCTACGATACCCCTTCTCGAGAAGGAAGGGGTATCGTCAGTAGATGGTACACATGGTCATGTCCGGTTGGACTGGCACAGCTCACAGGGGGGGCTGGGGGGCGGAGCCCCGCAGCCCCCCCTGTGAGTGGGGGCCACGGTAGTGAGCATTTGTGGGCCTCGCCCGCTAATTGAAGACACGTACGGATCCCGATTTGCAGAGGGTTCCAAGCTCCACCGAAGGTTGGTCTTCGAGAGTTCAAAACAACAGGTACACAGGAGGATGGGGTGATGCTTGGGTGGGAAGGTTCGCCCCACCGAACAGGGCCTTGCACTGGCACAGTTCAGCAGGGTCCGCCGCCCCGTCAACCATCGGGGAGAAGACGACTTCGATATGTGTTCGCGATGTACATTATTCTTTGGATTCGCACGCACCACACTTCTGGGTGGTTTCTTTCGAACGCGCTTTTCAACGCAGAACAAAAAAAAGGGTATCGGGAAGTCATAAATACACTTGGGAGAGGGGGTCTTCGCTACGGGGTGATCGTCAGTGCATTTTGGTGCATTTCCTGTTGAATTGGCTGAAAACTGACGAAGATTGACGAAGGATAACGACCAGCGAAGACCCCCAGAACATGAACAAATCAATGAGAAAACAACGACAGTCCGGAACCGCAATGTCCCTGATGGGCACAGCGGTCAGCCGGCCGACCAGAGCAACGACAGTGCAAGATCGACAAGCTGAGCCACCACACGAACGTTTGGATTTGATGGGGATGCTTCTCCGTGCACAGACCCGACAACCCACCCGCGGACCCGCGGGGAGAACCGGCAGGAATACAGGATCAGCAGTGCCATCCCGTGTCTTGGTCTGCTGATGTTGTCCCACACCGCAGCAGTCAGCTCCTCGACGCCCAGCGACAGTCACAGTGTGTAACTGTTTCGGGCACCATTTTGTTACAAAAAGTGCACACTTCCATTTCCTTCATTTCGCAACCGCGCTTCGTCGCATCTACGACTAATTATAATCTGGGTGGAACCGGGACAGCATCACAAATTCGTTCAAAAAAAGAGAGGGGTGTAGTTTGTGTTCCCAAGCCGAGAAAGCGTACACCTTCCGCTATAATAAGAGGAACACCCTGCCGAGCAACTGCAAAAAAGGCAGTTCCGGTATACGTTTTTGTTAACTTCGTACCCGTCAGTCAAGCATGTAGCTTGGATGGGGCCCCTGAAACAGCGTTTTTGAACCTCTGATAAACTTCTGATAGAAGGGGTGGGGTGTCGGAACTTATTTTCCCTGGGGCTGACTCAGTAAAGGCCGGGTATTAGGCCCCACTCACTCATAAACCACAGCCGTGTGGGCCTTCCTCACATCTCTGGGCTCCAGAGCGAAGGCCCCCGTCGCTTCAATAACAGCAGAAGTCCCCTCCAAATAGTGTGCATAAGTACCTTCGCTGCCCAATAGTGCCGAGGGGACTTACGCACATACACGGTGGCAGTCATGGTGGGAGACCATCGCGGGAGACCGTTTTTCGGGAGACCAAACGGTATCCCCCTTGGGAGAGCATATGATGTCCCAAGGGAGACCATCTGGTCTGCGGGCAGGTTGGGGTGTGGGAAAACACTCTAGCTTTTCGCACTCAAAAGACTCGTGACGGCGTTCGGTATCTGCGCACATGCAATCATCTCCTCCCCTCAAGGACATGTGCATCCCGTGTATGCCCCTCAAGGGCTGGGTGATGTCGCTCATCCAGGGGATCGTCCAGTCCACACATATGCCCTCAAGGGCAGCCGGGCTCAGTGTAACCGACAGGACATCGTGCACTCCCTGTACGCCCCTCAAGGGCAGGGCTCTGCGACACTTCCGGTCCACAGAGTTGAGGTGCACCCCGTGCATGCCCCTCAGGGAGTGGGTCCCGCCATGCTGTCCCTCAAGCCTCAAGGACAACGGCCGCTCGTGTACGCCCCTCAAGGGTACGGCACTGCCGACGGTTCTCAGAACCCCTACATAGCCATGCCGGGCAATGGAGTGCAGCGGCCGAATTTTCAAAATCTGAGAAAATCTGTCCAGATTCTGGACAGATTTTTCCAGATTTTTCAGAATTCTGGAAATTCTGAGAAATCTGGAAAAATCTGAGAATTCTGGAAAAAATCTGGCCAGATTCTGGACAGATTTTTCCAGATTTTTCCAGATTTCTCAGAATTCTGGAAAATCTGAGAAATCTGGAAAATTCTGAGAAATTCTGTCAGAATTCTGGAAAATCTGTGGGGGGGACCTTTTCAAAATTTTTTTTTGGGGTGGGCCTATTTTGGACATTTGGACCCATTTTCAAAGGAATTTTTGAATTTTGAGCCCATTTTGAGCCCTAAAATGACTCATCGAAATATTTCTGCAAAAATCCGGGCCAGAATGCCAAAATCTGAAAAATCTGAGAAAATCTGGAAAATTCTGAGAATTCTGTCGGAATTCTGGAAAATCTGAGAAATCTGGAAAATTCTGAGAAATTCTGTGGGGGGACCTTTTCGAAAATCTTTTTTGGGGTGGGCCTATTTTGGACATTTGGGTCCGTTTTCAAAGGAATTTATGAATTTTGAGCCCATTCGTTGCCCTAAAATGGGACCGCGAATATCTAGCTCCTGCTGAGGACCTGGGTACATGGCCAAATCAGCCAGAAATCTCAGGTTTTCGTATTGCAATTTGGGTTCGCGTGCTGGTATCGCAGCCTGGCCCCGAGGGTCCATACCGTGAGTAACCGGGCCCGCTATCCTACACTCGTTTTTTCCTAGGTTTTCGTCAGCTGATTGAGGGTGTGATATGAGGGTTCTATCCAACAAGGATATCAAGGCGGCACTTCAAAGTCCTGCCAAGGATAGCGCCACGTGGGTGTGTGCTTCTGATGTATGTTATGTCATCATGTGAAACCCTCCCCAGCGTGTGCCAACATCCCTGACACGCTCACGAAAAGCATGACACGGAGAAAGCAGGTGCCGAAACAACCTGCCGAGCACACGGGTGGTGCCACGTTGATCCACGCAGCGATCTCCCGTGACAGGAAGCCTTGTCGCCACGGCAGAGTGCCGCAGACTGTGGGAGAGGTGTCGCCAGTCCTTGAGGTTGCAGTGTAAACCCGTGCCTTGTTCACCCTGTTGTTCACCCCTGTGAGGTTGATCCCATATCGTTGCCTGCTTTGGGGCCTGAAGGACATAGGGGTCCAACCGGCACTTGAGCATCGCAAGGCCTGAGCGGCTGTGTGGCAGGTTTTCATTGAAGGGCCAAACCCCCCCTTTTCTGGGTGAAAAGTGTTGTGCGTCGTTCAGTATCTTGCGCGAATTGCTTTCGACACCACCATCAAACCACCGCAAAAGAACAACCCATCTTCTGGAGTGTGATCTCTGGTGGCGGGGTGGGATGGGTGAGTGGGGTGTGACGGTGCAACGACAGTCGAACTTCTTCGAACACAGAACACCCCACCAACCTGCCGGGCGTGTGAAGTGTTCGCAAGGATCCGCACGGTGAAAAGTTTCCTGAGTTGGCTACGCCGAACTTACAAAATGGCAAGGTGTGAGTGTCGCTTGTTACGACCCACTGGCTGGACGAGTTCTCTTTTTGGGACAAGACCACACACAACAAGAAGGTTGTCACAGGGGGTCTTCGCTGGTCGTTATTCTTCGTCAATCTTCGTCAGTTTTCACTATTTCAACAGCAAATACACCAAGATGCACTGACGACCATCCGGTAGCGAAGACCCCCACAGTGAAAAAGATAGTTGGCAGCGCTTTGGGTGACAAACACAATCTACCTTGCCTTGTTGTTATGACTGTGCGCACATTCACACCAACCTTCATCAGCCAAACCACGTGAGGTTTGTTCATCCGGGTTTGGCGCACACACAACGACTTGTCTTTGAAACATCCAATGCAACACTCACAGCATCGAGGCCAAGTGTTTCTCGTAGTATTTTTCGGTTTTGCTCTGAGTGAGCGGATATAACTGGTGAAAATGGGTACAGTGGCTGAATCTGGAGGTTGGGTGCGGGTTGTGTGTTCCGCATCATCCCTACAAATCAAACCAAGCCGATTGACACCGAACATTTTGTCTGACCTGCACCCATTGTTTCCTGCCTGCCTGCCTGTGTTGTGCTGCACCTGTGCCTCCCTGTTCTGTATTTTGTACCCTCAGCGGGTTCACGATACAGGGCAGTCCACTCCCCCAAAAATCACGGTCTTGACGCCCATTCCATCCACTTTCAGTGGATGTGTTTGGTATTTCCGAATGGAATTTTCCAGCGTCAAGATTACAAGAACAGGGTCAGTCACTTCTACCGTAGCTGCGATGCCGGTAGTTGTGCAGAAATGATTTTTTCGACGGACGCGACGCCTCCCCAGCTTGCCTGTGTCTGTGTTGCCATAGCCATGTGACAGATATTCACATAACGAATGTACTGTCACACCGCAAGGGGCTTTGGACAACGTTAAACAACAGTACACTTGCAGGTTTGGGTCAAAAATTCCAATTTCCGCTGGTCACGGGCCCCTTTCAAAACATTGACCACCTTTCGAGAATTTAGTTCTGCACCATGGATTCGAGGGACTGCGATGATTCGGAACCGAGGATGAAGACTACTGGGAAGGAACTGTGTGCTCTCTTGAAGCACTGGAATCGGCGAACTTGGACGGAACCTAAGCGCGACAGGTGAAGGGGCATCCCGAACAAAGGCATACAAAGTGGCTCTGGAGATATTGTTGCATCTGCGACACCCTGTCTTACATCCCGCCTGGGCTCTGATCTTCACCTATAGCAATGACTAAATCCCTATCCGGGTACATGAAGCTTTTGTAGGTACATTTAAACTTGCGAACCTCTCAACGACCTGTTAATCGCCTTGTACCGAAATCTGACCCTGGGCTTCGGCCCTCACGGCATTCAGCGGGTGACCCGATGCCGGTGTGGATGGAGAAGTGCACAGTTCTGAAACAGTGTGTCGACGAATCCGAGGAATCCAATCAGAGTAGTCCCGAGATGAAGTGGTGCAAGAACTCAAAAACTGTTTGCCTTTGGTCAAGGCCCCCTTTCCAAAAATTTGACCCGCGCAGTGGTGGCCAGTCCTGAGAACCAACAGTAGCATAAGCCTACGACTGGTCCAGGACGAGGCCGACCCTGTACATAGCCTGTGTATGACTACCCTGTCATACCAGGCTGCTGCTAGTTGGCCACAAGCCCCACTGGCAGAATTCTCAGAATTCTCCCAGAATTCCAATGAAGTACACCCGATCGTCAGCTGATTGAGGGTGTGATATGAGGGTTCTATCCAACAAGGATATCAAGGCGGCACTTTCAAAGTCCTGCCAAGGACAGCGCCACGTGGGTGTGTGCTTCTGATATATGTTATGTCATCATGTGAAACCCTCCCCAGCGTGTGCCAACATCCCTGACACGCTCACGAAAAGCATGACACGGAGAAAACAGGTGCCGAAACAACCTGCCGAGCACACGGGTAGTGCCACGTTGATCCACGCAGCGATCTCCCATGACAGGAAGCCTTGTCGCCACGGCAGAGTCGCCGCAGACTGTGGGAGAGGTGTCGCCAGTCACCTTGAGGTTGCAGTGTGTCATCAGGCTAAGACCCGTGCCGACACCGTGCCGACACCCGATCACAACAGATCACAACAAATCGTCAGCTGATTGAGGGTGTGATATGAGGGTTCTATCCAACAAGGATATCAAGGCGGCACTTTCAAAGTCCTGCCAAGGACAGCGCCACGTGGGTGTGTGCTTCTGATATATGTTATGTCATCATGTGAACCCTCCCCAGCGTGTGCCAACATCCCTGACACGCTCACGAAAAGCATGACACGGAGAAAACAGGTGCCGAAACAACCTGCCGAGCACACGGGTGGTGCCACGTTGATCCACGCAGCGATCTCCCATGACAGGAAGCCTTGTCGCCACGGCAGAGTCGCCGCAGACTGTGGGAGAGGTGTCGCCAGTCACCTTGAGGTTGCAGTGCCGCCTTGATATCCTTGTTGGATAGAACCCTCATATCACACCCTCAATCAGCTGACGATTTGTTGTGATTTGTTGTGATTTTTTGCGATTTGTTGCGGCCAGTTGTGATTTGTTGTGACTAGGTGTGACGTGGTGTCTGTACTTCATTGGTCTCGCATCGTCTCTCCTGGCGGTGTGTGGCTGGTGGGGTCCCCCTCCCCCTCCTGCAGGAAGGCCATATCAGGCCCCCCCCCCTCCCAAAGCATGGCCAACAGCCGCTCCCAGCAGCTCGAGGCGCTGGTCCAACGGGCGAATGCCCTGTTGGACAACGACAGGTTGTCGGAAGGCGATGTGGGGGTCGTGCTGGCGACCCTCAGCCTCGTCCTCCGACTGCTCGAGCAGCAGCCGGACCCGCAGCAGCAGCAGCAGTCTCAACGCCAGCAGATGCAGCAACAACTGCCGCAGCCGCAGTCACAGCAGAATCAGCAGCCAAAACCGCCGCAGCAACATCTACCGCAGAGCCAGTCGGAGGCGCAGCAGCAGCAGCAGCAGCAGCCGCCGAAGCAGCAGAAGCAGCAGCCGAAGCCGCCGCAGCAACAACAGCAGCAGGGACAGCCGGAGCCGCAGCAGCAGAAGCAGCAGGTAAAGCAACAACAGCCGAAGCAGAAGAAGCAGCAGGATAAGTCGACAGCTTCCTCCTGGATAGACGTGGCCCGCAAGCCACGTGCCGCCCCCCTGGTCGACGCCACGGTATGGGGCAACATCCCGCTGATGGACACGCCGGGATTCGACCAGGTCCCCGGGGGGCTGTGGGTCGCCCCATCGGGCAAGGAGGCGGAGGAGGCGGCCAGCATGTTGCTGGATGCGGCGGGCGTGCGGGCGCACCAGAAGGAGACGCACGGCTACGTACTCCTCTGCGCAGCGCCCTTCGAGGGCGGAGAACAGCTCCCCGTCTTGATGCAGGACGGGACGCAGCGCCCGCTCTACGCGATGACGCGAGGCCAGGTGACGCTCCCTCCCTGCACCAGACTATTTGCACAGCAGGCGGCGGAGGTGCCGAAGGCGACGACGGTGTTGACCTTTACGGTCGCCCATAAACACACCACGGGGGAGATGTGGGAGTGCATCAACGGCGACCCGTTGATGGCGATGCGCAAGCTGTGCCGGCGTGCGGTGGTGTCGGCCTGTGGCAAATCCGCCAAGATGGACAACGATCACATGTGGCGGGTGACGTCCCTTCCGGGGCGTAAAGAGATGTCGGTGCGGGTGGAGACGGGCCGTGTCAAGGCCCTGCTGGCCTCCTCAGGGGTGGACGGGTGCTTCTGGCGCACGCTGTCCTTCGACAAGGGGGGCGAGACGTTGCCGGTTGTTCGCCTCCAGCCCACCCTGTCCAGGAGGGAGGCGTTGAGCGCGATGAAGCGGGCGGGTGGTGCGGCACTGGGCCTTGCCTATGGCACGCGCGCGCTGTTCGTGCGTGCGGCGACGGCGGACCAGGTGGACACACTGCGGCAGGCGCTCGGGGACGCAGCAGCTCCGCAGGATCAGGGACCCCCGATGCAGCGGTATGTGGTGACTGGGGCTCGGGCCAACGAGCACCAGGCGGACGTGATGGGTGTGCTGACGGCAGCGGAGTGGGACGTGAAACTGTGCACGTCCTTCAGGCAGAAGGGCGGACGCACGTGCATCGTGGCGTCGGCGGCACCCCCGCAGTTTGTGCAGGTGAAGCGGCTGAGCGACCCGCCGCTGTGGATCAGGCCCGCAGGGAAGGAGGACAACCGGCCGACTCCGATGCAGCGGTACACTCCTCCTAAGGGTCAGCAGAAGGGCAAGCACGTCCGCCTGCCCGAACGCCCCGACATCGACCTGAAGGACGAGAAGGAGTTCCCCCCTCTGGGTGCGACAACCACCGCTGCGAACCCTGATGCGACGGCGCCTACGACGACGGCTGCCATCGATGACACGGTGGAGATGGAGGGTGGCGAGCAGGAGGCGGGCAAAAAGGCCAAGCGGAAGCGGACGGACGCCGCAGACGACGACGACGGCAACTCCCAGCAAGCGCCCTCCCTGGCATCAAAGCTGATGCACGTGGTGATGTCCGCGGTGTCACCCAGCCGCAGCCGTGACGCGCCCCCGCCTGAGCACACCCATTCCTACGACACCCTCAAGCAGCCGCGCTGTCAGGTGGTGGGTGGCTTCACCTGTGATGTCTGCGAGGAGAGCCGGAACAAGGGCCAGGTACGCCGGAAGTGCCTCACTGAGGGATGCCAGGTGCACGCCTGCGCGGTGTGCTCCGCTGATGTGCGGCAGTGACTGCGCTCCCCGCGCTCTATTGCCGACGCTGCCCGCGTAACCTTGCTGATGGGTGGGGACATCGAAACGAACCCTGGCCCCACCAACAACCTGGTTGTAGCGACACTGAATGTGACCTCACTGGACGCGCACTTCGACGTGCTTCGTGATGTGCCGGCGCACGTGGTGGGCCTGCAGGAGACTTGCAGCTCGCGGCGCCAACAAGAGGAGGTCGACTGGGTGCTGCGTAAGGGGGATGGGCGTCCGCAGGAGTGGGCCTTTCTGTGGGGTAAAGAGCGCCCCCCCAGGAGATCGAAAAACGCGCCGTCCGGCAACATCGCGTGTGGGCAACGTGGGGGTGGGGTGGCCACCATGGTGCGCCAGCCGTGTGTGTCGCGCGCCGTTCCGAACAGCGCCATCACTGCGGGGTTTGAAGATGGCAGGGTCATGCACAGCATGGTGGCGCTCGGGTCGGGGGCCACGTTCCTCCATGTCTTCGTGGTGTACGCGCACTCGGGGTGCGACAACAAAACAGTGGCTGCCAGGGAGGCCCTCCTGAACTCTGTGTTGTTCGAGGCGCAGGCGCAGGTGGGTGGTGCTCCAGCGGTGGTACTGGGGGACCTCAACACGGATGTTGCGCGGTCGCCGACCCTCCGCAGAGCGCTGGAGAATGAGTGGGTCGACGCAGCGGTGCTCCAGGCTACGAGGAGCGGTGGTGACCCCCCGCCGACCTACACCTCTACACGTGCCAGCTCGCGAATCGACTACGTCCTGATGAACCGAATCGCAGCGCAAAGTTTCGTGAGCTGCTCGACCTCGCTGGCTGGGGTGCCGAACCACTCGCTGGTGAGTGTCACGCTGGACTCGCTCGCCTTCGCGCAGGAGACCCTGAGGTACAAGGTGCCCCGTGCAATTCCTGCACCCCCCCGGTCACCTGACGCGGACGAGACACCCCCGGAGCCACCCGACCTTGCGCCGTTCTACGACGCGGTGAAACGGGAAGCAGTCGAGGATGCGTGGATGATCCTTTCTGGGATGTGCGAGCGTCATCTGCTGGACGGGAGCGAGGTGGCGGCGTCAGAGGAGCGGTCATACCTCGGGAGGGGCGCAGCGCGAGAACCGCAGCGGGTACGTGTGGCGGCGCCGAGCTCCGCCACCTTGGGCACAGTCGCGACGGCGAAGGAGCTGAGGTACAGCGCGACCATCAGCCGCATGGAGCACTACGTGCGCGCTCGCTCCTGCGTAAAAAGTGGTCCGGGCGCGGTGTCGGGGCAACTTGTCCGCTGCTGGCGCAAGTGTCGCAACGTCCTACGTGAACTACCTCAGGAGTGTGGGGTGACGAGCCACCTGCTGGGCTCCGTCCCCGACGTCGCGACTGTGAAGAAGCTGCTGCATGCTGTGCGCGGACGCCTTCACGACATCAACCGAGAGGCGTGCAAGGCGCGGAAACAGCGTTGGCGGGGGACTGTGCGCCAGATGTTCGCCTCCGACCGCAAAAGCCTTGTGACTGTCCTGAAGGGTAGCCCGGGCCAAGCCGCCGACACGGTGAAGAAGGGGAACGGTGAACTGACGGCGAAGGTGTCGGAAATGGACGCCATCCTCATGGAAGCCTGGGCGCCCATCCACCGGATGTACACGGGCGACAGGGCGGAGCCGGAGTTTGCGCCTTTCGCACGGGAGTACGACGGGCTGTTCGAGAAGCACCCTATGCAGGTGGAAGACGTCAGCGGCTCCGACTTGCTGGAGATGCTGAAGCGGAGGAAAAAGAAGTCTGCTGCGTGTGGTGTCGACGGCTGGCGCATGGACGAGCTGCAGCGGCTGCCCCTCCCTCTCATGGACGGGTTTGCTGCCTTCTTCAACCTGGTGGAACGGACGGGGAAATGGCCGAAGGGGCTGCTCACGGCCCTGGTGTCGCTGATCCCGAAGAGCGAAGACCTCTCGCCTACGAACCTCCGGCCTATCACGGTCACCAGTGCGGTCTACCGCCTGTGGGCGTGCCGCCGTCTCATCGACATAATGAAGTGGCAGGAGACGTGGGCCCTGGACACGCAGCACGGCTTCCGCCAGGGGCATAGGTGCGAGGATGTCCTTAACGAACTGACGACTCTGATTGAGGAGACCCTCCTGGATGATTCCAAACAGCTGTACCTGCTGGCCCTGGACTTCCAGAAGTGCTTCGACCGGGTACCCCAGAAGCTCGTCTTGGAGCTGGCGGAGGCCATGGGGCTGCACCAGCGCATCCTGCGCCCCCTCAAAACGATGTACAGTGGGCTGAAGAGACGCTTCAAGCTGCCCTTAGGTGTTGGCGGGCGCTTCGAGGTGACCAACGGGATCCTGCAGGGCTGCCCTATATCGGTCATCCTGATCAACGCCCTCCTCTCGGTCATGTTTAAGGCCGTCGACGTGCGCGTGCCATCAGTGTCTTCGCAGTCCTTCGCCGACGATGGGACGCTTGTATCTCAGGAGGATGAGGCGTCGGTGCAGCAGGCTGTCGATGTCGTGGTAGGCTTCTGCAACATCACCGGCATGGCCCTCAACGTCAAGAAGACGGTGGCGATGGGGATCCCGAGGGGCTCGTCGGGTTTCAGGAGGCGACACCCATACGTGGGACAGGTGCGTGTTCAGGACAACATCCTCCCGACTGAGACAGC
This sequence comes from Rhynchopus euleeides, assembly GCA_963210315.1. Lineage (NCBI taxonomy): Eukaryota > Euglenozoa > Diplonemea > Diplonemida > Diplonemidae > Rhynchopus > Rhynchopus euleeides. The sequence goes on from OY723277.1 coordinate 163,987, forward strand.
GTCGAAGATCCTCGGTGCAAAGGCCTGCGTCTCTGACAAGGTGCAGGTGCGCCGCAACGACGCGCGACTCGAGAGCCACAAACCCCTGCTCATGCGACTTCCGACCTCTCCGCTGAGCACACGACAACGGGCGGAAATTGTGGCGTCGAATGTCGTGTCGAGCACGGTGTCGGGCGGAGCGTTTGCCCCTCTGTCGAAGACGGCGACGCAGCGTCTTCGAAGCCGTTTAACGACAGGCATCCTCGGCGTCAAGCACCCCTCCCGCAGTGTAGGCGCGATGCTCACCATCCTGCACAAAGCCCACCGTGTAGATCCGGCGATAGCCAACTCTTACCGGATCCTGTGCAATCTCTTCGACACGTGTGTGCGCATCCCACACATGGTGGACAGGATGAACCGAATCGCTGTGCTGTACGAGGATCACCCGACCCTCTCCTCTGCTGACGCCCTCGGCCCTGTGGGCATCGCGATCTCGGTCGCCCTCCCTGCTGCTGGACTAGAGTGGGGCGACGACATCCGTGACTGTGCCATCGGGGATATGTGTCTCGCCGGTGAACCACGGTCCTCCCGGAACCATGCGCTGCGCGACAATCTGCGGCGGCAGGGCTGGAAGGCGCTGGCGAAGCACCGTCCTTCCTTCTCGGGGATCGAAAACGGTGTGGACTACGACAGGACGAACGCGCTCCGCCTGGAGACGAAGGACGGGAACCTCTCGCGGGCGCTGACGGTGGTGCTTACTGGTGGTGTCTTCTTCGCGACACGATGGGGGCGCAACGGCGCCTACGTCTCTGGCAGGCGTGCGACGACAGACGAGACGTCGGACTCCTCATCCCATGCCCCATCTCCCTCACCGGCTGCTGACGCGGCTATGGAAGGGGACGAAGAGGATGAAGAAGCTGAGGAAGAGGAGGAGTGCGAGTACGAAGAGGAGGAGGACGAGGAGCAGGGAGACGCCGATCTGCTCGGTTCTCAGGATTCCTTCGACTGGGATATCGTGTCCGATCCGGCGGCTGAAGAGGCAGACGTACGGGACCCCAAGCTGTGTGTACACTGCGATGGTGCGGACAGTGACACGCCCGATCACCTTTGGTGGGCATGCAGTGCGTTTGACTCCGTCAGGTCTCAACCTCAGTACGAACCCCTGCTGCAGCTGGACCGCTCAGGGTGGCCCCCGTGCCTTGCGAGATACGGCGTGGTGCCAGAGGGATTCCAGGTAGACGAGACCTTGCTGCACACGCTGATGGGGCGCATCGTGCTGAAGCGGTGGGAGCTCGAGGCGAAGATGCGGCGCGCTGGACCCCTCGTGCACCCCTGGACGGCTGCTCTCTCCTGGCCGGCAGAGGCTTTTGACTTCGACGTATCCAGTATCCCAGAGAAGCCAGCAGCGCGGCTGTGGCCGTATAGCGCTGCGTCTCTCAGGGCGATACTTGCGTGGCTCGCAGCGCTCCAATGGACGAAGCAAGGCACGGTGTCGAACATCGAGCTCGCCCTTGACTTCGAAATCTTCACAGGGAAGGCGTTACAGCCCTCGGAGCGCTCGGCACGAACCTCCAACCCCGCGATGGCCGAGCGTGGCAACCTCCTCTGGACGATGATGGGCTGCCTGAAGAGGCTATGCGACCAGCTAAGCCTTCCTACCCCGTGGCCTGCGCGACGCGAGGACCGGGTCGGCTCCCTCTGCTCGGTAGGCGCTGGAGAGGTCTGGGGCGGGATGACACCCCGGCCCGTGTTCGCAGGTGGCGCAGAGACGATCGCGGCGTTAGAGGCGAGTGCAGAACAGGCATGTGCGGCCGCAGGCGTCGATGCAGACGGCAATATCGTGAGGTGGGGAACAAACGTGTTCCCAGACTACACTGGGATCCCCCGGACCACGCGAGCCTCACAATGGGATGGGCCACGCCCGCCCCCGCCGCGCAGCGCTATACCCGTACCAGTGCCGCGGTCGCTCGCGAGCACGTCTCTGGGCCCCCGGAAAGTGTGCAACGCGCATTCGAAACCGAAATGCGACGAGTGCGATAATGCCAAGCGGAATTACGCACTGACGATAGCTGCGTGTTGCCGCGTCCACCACCACCACGCGGACGGCCTGAAGGTGATGTGTTGTGAGACACACCACATGACGCGATGCGGCACCTGCGCCAATGTGAAGACATGCTGCGCGGCCGGCCACCATGGGCGCGCCCCCAGGGTCGACCAAGTTGCGAGCACGGATGACGACAGCAGCAGCTGCGAAGACGACTCTGACAGCGAGGGAGAGGAGGGCAGCTCTGGTGCCACTGAGCATGATGGAGACGACGCTGCAGATGCGGGCTCCACCAGCGAGGAAGTCCCTCCCTCGTCTGAGATGGATAGCGACACGACGGCTGCGGCTGCGGTGAAACGCACCGCCATCGTTCTGGACGCCTCCGACGAGGACTCGATGGGGCAGGATGCCGTGAAACGCACCGCCATTTGTTTAGATCACTCTGACGAGGGCCCGTCCCTCTGGGGGGCTGGGATAGTGTGTGTGCGACAGCCAGAGTGGGACATGTGTGCGTCTCTTCTTCTTCTTTGGCCGGGCGTGATTGAGCATTTGGCTCTTTGCTGCCCCGACGATCAGCCCAGTGAGGGCGAGTTGGGTTCTTCTGCGGAGTCATCTGCGTTGACCCCACGCGAATTCCCTGGTTTTCTTTTCTCGCCTTCCCCTCGAATGAATACCCCTGCTTCCCCTACCCCGCGTAAGATGGGTGCAGAGCACGTTACGCTTGATGCGGATGAATCGTCGGGCTCCCAGCCTGATGATGCTCGTCTCGCTCCACCAGCAGATACAGCACCGCCTCCGGCGCCCTCTCCGGCTCCGGAGCTCGTGCTGCACACAGACCTGCTGGACGGGCTACAGACCCCGCAGTCGGGCTCGCCGCCCCTCCCAGAGAGCGCCACGCAACGGAGATCTCCGAGCCCTTGCGTGGGGCGCCGCCTTCCTTTCTCTCCCTCTCTCCCCTCTGAGTCCTCGGTGCCCCGCGCGCAGAAGCGGGTAGCACCCATACAGGAGACAGGCGAATCTGCCCTGGGGCAACGCTCCTTTAACAACAGAAGAGTAGAACCTCAACCCCCCGTGTCCCCTGGTTCACCGATTTCAGCGTCAAGCCTTCGGCCTGACGAGGATAGTATCATGCCCCCATCAGAACTTGCTTCCCCCCTTCCTCTCTCGCCTGCACCTTCCCTTGTTGTGGATGACTCGCCGGGCTTTCAGCCCGTCGACACTCGGCTTAGTCCCCCATCAGACACTGTGTCACCCCCACCACCCTCTCCATGTCAGGAGCCCCTAGTGCCTTTAGACACTGCAACCCCCTCTCTTCCCGACTGGCAGGCAGAAACGCCGTCTCACCAGGGGGGCGACACGCTCTCCCACGAGTGCACGTCGCCGAGCCCTTACGTGGGGCGTCGACTTCCTTTCTCCCCTTCCTCCCCTTCTGAGTCCTCGGTTCCCCGCGCGCAGAAACGTGTAGCGCACATGCGGGAGGCAGACGAATCTGCCCTGGAGCGATGCTCGTTTCATAACAACAGAGCAGGTTTTCCTTCCTCCCGCACGATCATCAGCACAGCTAGATCAGGCGTGCCTTCCCCTTTCCCACGGGCCTCACAGGCCTTGCGCTTCTTGGAGCGCAAGACACGTGCTGTCCGTCCTTCTCGTTCTCGTTTCCTCCAGAAGCAGGTGTTGCGTGCGGTTCCGAAGCGCACCCGCTGCATCCCCTCTCCCACCATCTTTCGTTCGGCGGCTATTCCGCGCTCTTTTCAACGCGTCGTCGCGAAGATTGCGCCTCAGTATCAGCAGGCGCAATCTCCGGCTTCCAGTGTGTGTGTGTCCCCCCTCCTTTACAGCGCAACGAGGAGGAGAGCGAAACCGTGTGGTGTCACGTAGAGCAAGAGTAGGATAGCGGGCCCGGTTCCTCACGGTATGGTCCTTCGGGGCCAGGCTGCGATGCCAGCACGCTAACCCAAATTGCAATACGACGTGGTGTGATTTGTTGTGACCAGTTGTGACGACTTGTGACCCTTTTGTGATGAGTTGTGATGACCTTGGCAGGACTTTGAAAGTGCCGCCTTGATATCCTTGTTGGATAGAACCCTCATATCACACCCTCAATCAGCTGACGATGAGTTGTGATGAGGTGTGATCTGTTGTCCTGGGCAAGACGTTAAACTACCTGGGAGGGCTTCCCCAGACCATGACGGGTGCTTGCACCAGGAGTTTGAAACAGCCACTCATGCCTTGCGATGCTCAAGTGCCTGCTGGACCCCTATGTCCTTCAGGCCCCAAAGCAGGCAACGATATGGGAGCAACCTAACAGGGGAGGTGAAGAGGGCACGGGTCTTAGCCTGATGACACACTGCAACCTCAAGGTGACTGGCGACACCTCTCCCACAGTCTGCGGCGACTCTGCCGTGGCGACAAGGCTTCCTGTCATGGGAGATCGCTGCGTGGATCAACGTGGCACCACCCGTGTGCTCGGCAGGTTGTTTCGGCACCTGTTTTCTCCGTGTCATGCTTTTCGTGAGCGTGTCAGGGATGTTGGCACACGCTGGGGAGGGTTCACATGATGACATAACATATATCAGAAGCACACACCCACGTGGCGCTGTCCTTGGCAGGACTTTGAAAGTGCCGCCTTGATATCCTTGTTGGATAGAACCCTCATATCACACCCTCAATCAGCTGACGATTTGTTGTGATTTGTTGTGATTTTTTGCGATTTGTTGCGGCCAGTTGTGATTTGTTGTGACTAGGTGTGACGTGGTGTAGCCCTCACCTCCACTTCCGCGGATTAGCTCGACGAGTAGCTCTTACGCACACGAGGCGAGGGATAAGGTGGGAAGAAAGTCTTGCTGGCCTGAGACTAGCTATCTTAGGTTCCATTGATCCTGGCTCACACCTGATGAGGCGCACCAGGGGAGGTTGTAGTGTGTTAGCGCCGAAACACAGCAAGCACCGGAAGACCGACGCGTGGCGTGCATGGTCCTTTGTTTTGTCTCTCTCTTTCTCTTGATTTGTTCTGGGATACCGGTGTTCATGCTAGGCTCCATGAGCCCGACTTGATCGCCACAAGCAAACAGTTCTGGAGCCTTTGCTGCCGCCAGGTCACGCACGTCTCTGCCCGCCTGCTAACTACGATATGCTACAGGACCTCTCGTGGGTTCATCGTAGTGGCAGCCTATTCCTTTGTCTCAGGGCCTGGAGATGTGACCCGGGGTGGTCGGAGGGGTATCAGACGGGGTAACATTCTCTTTCTCTCTTCTGGATGCATGACAAGGGGCGCAGTACATGAGCTTGTGCTCAGGCTGTGAGCTCCACACAAGAAACACACGCGCGCGACGGGAAGAAAGTCTTGCTGGCCTAAGACTAGCTATCTTAGGTTCCATTGATCCTGGCTCACACCTGATGAGGCGCACCAGGGGAGGTTGTAGTGTGTTAGCGCCGAAACACAGCAAGCACCGGGAGACCACCACGTGGCGTCTGCATCTGACGAGCTTGCTCTGATTTTGCTTCAGGATTGTAGCATCCGGCGACACGTTGTCAATCATTACGACGTGGTGTGATTTGTTGTGACCAGTTGTGACGACTTGTGACCCTTTTGTGATGAGTTGTGATGAGGTGTGATCTGTTGTCCTGGGCAAGACGTTAAACTACCTGGGAGGGCTTCCCCAGACCATGACGGGTGCTTGCACCAGGAGTTTGAAACAGCCACTCATGCCTTGCGATGCTCAAGTGCCTGCTGGACCCCTATGTCCTTCAGGCCCCAAAGCAGGCAACGATATGGGAGCAACCTAACAGGGGAGGTGAAGAGGGCACGGGTCTTAGCCTGATGACACACTGCAACCTCAAGGTGACTGGCGACACCTCTCCCACAGTCTGCGGCGACTCTGCCGTGGCGACAAGGCTTCCTGTCATGGGAGATCGCTGCGTGGATCAACGTGGCACTACCCGTGTGCTCGGCAGGTTGTTTCGGCACCTGTTTTCTCCGTGTCATGCTTTTCGTGAGCGTGTCAGGGATGTTGGCACACGCTGGGGAGGGTTCACATGATGACATAACATATATCAGAAGCACACACCCACGTGGCGCTGTCCTTGGCAGGACTTTGAAAGTGCCGCCTTGATATCCTTGTTGGATAGAGCCCTCATATCACACCCTCAATCAGCTGACGATCTGTTGTGATCTGTTGTGATCGCGATCCAAAATTTTAAATTTTTGAAATTTTGGATCGCGATCACAACAGATCACAACAGATCGTCAGCTGATTGAGGGTGTGATATGAGGGTTCTATCCAACAAGGATATCAAGGCGGCACTTTCAAAGTCCTGCCAAGGACAGCGCCACGTGGGTGTGTGCTTCTGATATATGTTATGTCATCATGTGAAACCCTCCCCAGCGTGTGCCAACATCCCTGACACGCTCACGAAAAGCATGACACGGAGAAAACAGGTGCCGAAACAACCTGCCGAGCACACGGGTAGTGCCACGTTGATCCACGCAGCGATCTCCCATGACAGGAAGCCTTGTCGCCACGGCAGAGTCGCCGCAGACTGTGGGAGAGGTGTCGCCAGTCACCTTGAGGTTGCAGTGTGTCATCAGGCTAAGACCCGTGCCCTCTTCACCTCCCCTGTTAGGTTGCTCCCATATCGTTGCCTGCTTTGGGGCCTGAAGGACATAGGGGTCCAGCAGGCACTTGAGCATCGCAAGGCATGAGTGGCTGTTTCAAACTCCTGGTGCAAGCACCCGTCATGGTCTGGGGAAGCCCTCCCAGGTAGTTTAACGTCTTGCCCAGGACAACAGATCACACCTCATCACAACTCATCGTCAGCTGATTGAGGGTGTGATATGAGGGTTCTATCCAACAAGGATATCAAGGCGGCACTTTCAAAGTCCTGCCAAGGTCATCACAACAGATCACAACAGATCACACCTCATCACAACTCATCACAACTCATCACAAAAGGGTCACAAGTCGTCACAACTGGTCGCAACAAATCACAACTGGCCACAACAAATCGCAACAAATCGCAACAAATCACAACAAATCACAACATTTGGCGTTGTGATTTGTTGTGATCGGGTGTGATTCGTTGTGATTTGTTGTTTTTCCCCCCAGCCTGATTACCCCAGTACATGTCATTTCGCCTGCAGTCCAGTCATGAGGCCGGACGTGGTACGCACTCATGACTGGGGAGCCCCGCCGAGCTTCGTCCTCCTCGTCCTTGGGGGCTTCGGGGTGCTCACCCTCCTCAGTGGGGGTTTGGGGGGAAAATCACACCCATCCAGCATCCCCTGCCACGATGCCTCCGACACGCGCGTTGCGTTAACCGGTTGCGGAGCGGCCGCCGGAATCACCCAAACAGATCAAAATCTCAACCTGCTTCAGCGCCTTGTGGTTCCCATCACCTTTCCGATGGCGGCGAGGTCGATAAGCATGGCGATGTCCACTGCCTTAACCTTTTGCGATTTTAAGGGGAGTTTGTCTTCTCACAAGGAGCCAGTCTTCTCATCGTACAGCTTTGCTGGCAGATTGTGCGAGTACGCCTTTGTGCTTTCCCGCCTCGACAAGCCGCTTGAAGGCGGCCCCGCCCCTCTGCTCCGAGGTGAGTTTGTCCAGCAGGACCACATCTGCAAAGATGCGGTCCCCGTTCACGCGCTCGCTCTCCTTCTTGCTGACTCCACGCGACGGGACAGCGTGGTGTTGCAATCACCGATGTCAAACAGATCCGAGATCACCTGCTTCAGCCCCTTGTGGCTCAAGCCATCTCCCTCCCCATGCGCGACGAAGAGGCCGACGAAGTCGTCAAGCACCTTGGTGTCCACTGGCTTACCCTTTTGCCCTTTGAGGTCCCCGCTCTTTGTCGTGCGAGTTTTTTTTTCGCCGGGGGTGACGGCGAGTCGCTCGGGTCGCTGGTTCATAGTCAGGTGTAGTGTATGTGTGTGTGGTCGGAATCATGCGTGGTTTCAGCACCATCCCCACTGCAGGATACACACCTTACACGTGACTATGAGCCAGCGTGACCAGAGCGACTCGCCCCCACCGGCGAAAAAAACTCGCACGACGAAGAGCGGGGACCTCAAGGGGCAAAAGGGGAAGCCAGTGGACACGAAGGTGCTTGACGACTTCGTCGGCCTCTTCATCGCGCATGGGGAGGGAGATGGATTGAGCCACAAGGGGCTGAAGCTGGTGATCTCGGATCTGTTTGGGATGGACATCGGTGATTGCAACACCACGCTGTCCCGTCGCGTGGCAAAGGTCGGCAAGAAGGAGAGCGAGCGCGTGAACGGGGACCGCATGTTTCCAGATGTGATCCTGCTGGACAAACTCACCTCGGAGCAGAGGGGCGGGGCCGCCTTCAAGCGGCTTGTCGAGGCGGGAAAGCCCAAGGGCGTACTCACGCACACTCTGCCAGCAAAGCTGTACGCTGAGAAGACTGGGGCAGGCCAGGACCAGAAGATCCCAAAAACCCAGAAGAACAAGAAGAACCCGAGGGGCAAGAAGGACAAGAAGCCGAGTGCGCGCAGGGCTCCGGAACAGGATGAGGAAAGCGATGACCCCGCCTCGCTTTCGTGGCCTGACGTGACGGAGCTCGGGTGGCGGCTGGTGGAGGAGAAGCGCCACTGGTGCTTCGTGGTGGAGAGTGGCTGTACACATCTGCATGAAGAACCGGCAATCGTCGACGGGTCCCTGTGCTTTGCGTTTAACCGCTTGCAGGCCTCCAAGCTGCACGCCGCCGGGGTGTATCACCTCGAGTACTGCATCCCCCCGTCCGTTGTGGTCGACGGCGACGTCACCATCAAGGTGAACGGGGGGCTCACGCAGGTGATGATCCCGGCGGCCGCTCCGCGACAGGTGATCGCAACGCGCGTGTCGGTGGCATCGTGGCAGGGGATGCTGGATGGCTGTGTTTTGCCCCCCGAAACCCCCGCTGAGGAGGGTGAGGACCCCGAAGCCCCCAAAGGCGAGGAGGACCTCGAGGACTGGAACCCGGAGGGCGAGATCCCGAAGCTCGGCGGGGCTCCCCCCCAGTAATGAGTGCGTTTCCGCGGCCTCATGACTGGACTGCAGGCGAAATGGCATGTAAATTTACCCACTAGTTGTTTTTCTGATTCTTTCGTTTTCTGTCATTACACAATTGGGGCCCCGTGACTAGCGAGGGCCCCCAATTACACTTTTGCCTCGCGTGTGTGGTGGAGGGGTGTACCGACCAAAGGAAAATCCAACCAACTCCGCTGTCTTTATAATTCCGCACACTGACATGTGCGCGCAAAGTGTGATGCGCTTTATTCGGCTTCTGCACCTCACGACACCATCATCTGCAGGAGTGTGAGTTTGGAATTTGCAACGCAAAAACGGAACCTGTAAAGCCAAGGTGCAGAAGAACGCGCAGCCACACCTTTTTTTCCCCTTTTCACTTTGTTCCCTTATACCCTTTTCCCAGAAAATTGCACAAACAAAACAAAAGAAGCCCACCAATCCTTCCTCACTTTGTTCCCTTTTGGGGGTCTTTGCTGGTCGACATACTTCGACAAACTTCGTCAGTTTTCAGCCACTTCAACAGGAAATGCACCAAAATGCACTGACGACCACCCCGTAGCGAAGACCCCCTTTACCTTTTTTCACTTTGTTCACTTTCGTTTAATTTTGCAGTCCACAACCGACATATGTGGGGGCAGTCGCCGCGACAGTTCGGTATCTTACAAAGATTGACACTTCTCCCGAGTCAGGGAAAGCCAACACGGCTGTTCCGACTGCGTGGCGAATACTCCCCGTGTGACTGTCTTCTCTCTTTTTTTTAAATGCAGTTACGATCAGGGTATAAGATAGACTTTTTTTCTGGCGCCGTTTTCCGGTTTTTCTGGTTTTGAAATTTTTCGCGCGCGCCTTCGGCGCGCGCGACCCGCGCAAACCCTCTCAGAATCACACCCAACACGGCTGGACCAGGCTCTGCCGAACAGCAGTGGCGTGTTGCTCCACGCAGCTCCCCGAAGGGACGGAACTGAGCTTTCAATGCGTCCACGTACTGACGGAGCGCGGCTTCGCATCACCTCCCGCATCAGGACAAACCCCCCTGAGGGTGCTGCTCTGCTGGTACGCCTCACGAAGGGCAACTACCTTCATGGTCGAGCTTGTTGCATGACCACCCCCTTGAGGCAGTCAGTCAGACGATGCGCATAACGTGCGCTCATGCGAACACCAGCGGGTGTCTCCAACACTGCACAAATCGCGGTCCCGCCAGAACCCGAATCCGTCGATCCTCTCCAAAGCGGACATGCACTCCCGAAAACATCGAAGTTTGCATGTGTCATCCCCAGCAAGGCAAACGTGCTCGAGACAAGGTCGTAGCTTGCGTGGATGACAGGGTGGTCCTTGGCAGTGTGCACCGCAACGAGATTGAGTGCATGCGCTCGGCAAGCCGCCCAGAAGGAGTACGGTGCGGTCGGAATGATCAAGCTACCGGAGTATCTCGAAACTTCAAACAGAGAAGACCTGCATGACGAGGACATCACCACCCACCGGGTCCCGCTGGGCTCCTTTTCTCCGCTTCTCTGCTTTCTTTTGACTGTTTGAGCTCCGTGCGGATCACGATGGGGTCACTTTCCATATTTTTTTGGCTAATGGTCCCACTGGTTGACTGTCACAAAGGTTCCCCAAAAACCGGCGAAAATCCGATCGGCCTTTTTTTTTTCTTCCAGAAAACCGGAAACCGGGAAACCCTGGTTTTGAAAACCGGAAAACCAGACCTATCTTATCCCCTGGTTACGATGCATACAAGTGTAGGAGTGTTTTTTTCCCCCGACAAATCCTCTTCCTTTCTGTGTGACTAGCTCTCACGTGTTACACATTCAAAGCAGCAGGGCCGCGAAGGGAGTGGAAGTGACAGCCCCACACGGTGGGATCTTGTAAATTTTACATGTATAACTACAAGTATATACATGTATTATACATGTATAATACTTGCATGTCAACTATTATACATGTATAATACATGTATATGCCTGAAATATACATGTAAAATACATGTATATCAAGTAAAAATACATGTATAATACTTGCATGTCAACTATTATACATGTATCTTTACTTGATATACATGTATTTTACATGTATATTTCATGCATTTACATGTATTTTACATGTATAATACTTGTCATGCAAGTATTATACATGTAAAATACTTGCATGACAAGTAAAATACTTGCATGCAAGTATTTTACTTGTCATGCAAGTATTATACATGTATTTTACTTGTCATGCAAGTATTTTACATGTATAATACTTGCATGACAAGTATTATACATGTAAAATACATGTAAATGCATGAAATATACATGTAAAATACATGTATATCAAGTAAAGATACATGTATAATAGTTGACATGCAAGTATTATACATGTATTTTTACTTGATATACATGTATTTTACATGTATATTTCAGGCATATACATGTATTATACATGTATAATAGTTGACATGCAAGTATTATACATGTATAATACATGTACCGTATACGTAAATATTTTGGAACGTAAATATTATGGAACGTAAATATTATGGAACGTAAATATTTTGGAACGCTGGTGGGTTGGCGTTCCAGATTTTTTTCGTTCCATAATATTTACAGGGCTTTCTGCGACTCGGGGACTTGGACCAGGTGATCGGACGGCATACAGAGTCCCTGACGGGACCTACTCGTGCACTTTTCGCGCGATTCCTGACGCAAGCCGTCCTCACCACCGAGTCCCCAACTGGCCCTGTAAATATTATGGAACGTAAATATTATGGAACGGACCGGCCAAAAATGGGCCCGTTCCATAATATTTACGTTCCATAATATTTACGTATACGGTATATACTTGTAGTTATACATGTAAAATTTACAAGATCCCACCGTGCAGCAGCCCCAGGCCGCCCCCCCCCCTCCCACACTCATCTGTTTGCCAATACTGTGCCCAATGTTCAGGGATTGCCTCTCATAATAAGCGTTTAGTACACACCCAACTGGGGGGAGTTCTGACTCCCCAGTTGATATTCTCAAAAAAGGGTGACCCTACTCCCGCTGGAGTATCCCGTTTATGCGTTACGGGGGTACCTGTGGTTCAGTCAGGTAGACACCCCCCACAAAACAGCACACCTTTGAAATATTAAGAACCCGTCCTCTCCGTCCTCCCTGCCATCATGCCCCACACAGGATGTATACTGTCCTGACACCACACAAACGGTGAGCGAACAATGCCTGAGGCACACAACACCACGGCCGCCAACAAGGCAGCCGAATCGATTGGCAAAGTGATTGCCGATAATCGGTTCAGGCTCGGCCTGTCGATGCGGAGATGTGCCCGGCTCGGGGCTCTTGTGCGGGCGAAGACCGGGCTCCGCATGGGCCTGTCGACTTCGTCTCTGGCGAAACGCGAACGTCGCGTTAAGTCCCTCGCCCGCGACTTCATGGGCAACCTGGCGGCGGCACTCTTGTTCCTCCTCTTCAACTTTCCACTTCTCCCCGCCTCCTCCCACCGCCATCCCACCATGGTTATTTGCCTGGACGGGTACAACCCGGGGAACTCCTTCCGGTCACAGACCGCGAGGAAGCGCCTTGCAGTGGGGCTGATGCGCCAGACGCGGGTGACGCGGTTTCTGACGGTGTGTGACCGTCGGAAGGAGGACTTCCGGGCGTGGTGGGAAGGGGACTTTCTCTCGGGGTTGCAGCAGGTTTTGTCCGAGGGTCTTGTGCGCGGATCCGCTTCGGTGGATCTCTCTGATGTCCGGATTGCCGGAGATCACGCGGAGCTCTGGGGTCTCTTCTCCGGTTGTGGTGGAAGTGGGCACAGGAGTGCTTTCTGCACAACCCTGCTGGCAGACCGGTTGCTGTTTCTCCACCAGTGTCCGCGCAAGAGCCTGCAGGAAATGCATGATGCCGGGTACCTGTGTCCCCTCGCAGGGGAATTCTCCAACCCCTGCTACGCCATCACCCCTCCCCTCCATGACATCAAAGGTTTGATCCGCTTGGTCTCCAAACACTTGCCGGATGCAGACCAGATTGAGAGGGCTCTCTTTGGGAAGGCGGGGGGGAACATGACGGGCACGCAGGCACGCAAGCTTTTGACGGCTCTGTTGCAAACAACAACGGATGACCAGTATGCTTTGTGCAGTGCCCTGGATCTTCTCGTGTTCTTCCGGTACCAGAGTATCCCCACTCGCTTTTTGGGGGACTCGAATACGGTGCCATACCGCAAGCCTTTTGTCTTTTCCTTGGTTGCATACCATGTGCTCGTGTATCTCCTCGAGTGGGTCGCGCCAGGGGCCACTCTGTCTGGCTACGCCCACAGTTTGGAACACTGGTTCGATCCCGTGGATGCACACCCCCTTGGTCTCTCTGATGAAAGATTTGAGCACGGGAATGGTGAGCGGAAGAGATGGGCTGCCTGCGCTTCGCAGCAGACTATGGAGAGGGATTTCTTGGCGTTCGAACTGAACTGTCACCACCTTGCAAGTCCTGGTACAGAGGAGGGGGGGTACACACGCCGCCCCCCCCCTGGCCTCCCGGAGATAGAGAGGGCTGCTCCCCATTGGCTGACCTACGACACGCTCCTCCTCTGTCACTGCATTGCGAACAAGGAGGGAGTGTGGAAAACGGCAGCGAATAGTTTGGTTTCTCGACTCGAGACCCTCGGGCTCGGGGCACACACGCGGCAACGGACAAGGCAGGGGGTGAAGTTTGTCGCAAACCCTTCCCAGGTCACTGGGTTAGATGGTGACATGCTTGTGTTTTGTGTGTGTAAGAAAGAGAAATGGGCCAGTCCGGCAGCAAAGCCAGAGAGCGAATCTTCCGGTTCCGCCGTGCCCTCAGAGGAGGCCAGCGCGTCTGACAGTGAGTCTGCGTCCTCGGACGAACTACACACTTGCACGTGCTGCGGACAAGAGTTCGGTTCTTTGGTCAGCCTGTTCGCTCACTATGACAGTGTGCACCGGCCGCCGAGCACCTGCGAGTGCAAATCTTGTCGCGTGTGCAAGACCGACTGCCCCCGTGAAGGGTGCAGCAAGGTTGTCGCATCCCGCGGGCTGAGTCAACATTTGTTCTATGCTCACTTTGACGAGCTGTCACAACTCGATTGTCCTGTGTGTGGACTTCGCTTCCCTCATGCGGGAGCGAGAGACAACCACATGCAGCAAGACCATGACTACTCCGCTAGCTAGTTCCAATCTCATTCGTTGTGTTCTGTCACAAAAGTAGTTGTCCTTTTTCACGCCCCGTCACTTCAGTATTAGTTATTTTTCTTCGTTACATGACCCTTTTTTGTGAACCTTTCAGAGACAAGAAGCTGTCCCTTGTCAGGCACAGCCTCTTGTCTCTGTGCATGGCAATCCACTATCATCCCCAGAATACCCCACCCAAAGCAACTTTACTCAAATATTACTGCGGGTGGTCTTACCCCTCGTCATCTTATATTTGGAACTACGTACCACCCGACCACAAGTCGTGCACTTCATCAGGAGGATCAGTATGCACATTTCGAGCCCATCTGGGGGGAGGTGGGGGGGAGGGGGGTGTGGTCTGTGTCGTGATAGTTGCAAGCTGCGATACACTTGGAGTGGAGGGAGGGGGTGCGGTTCTGGAAAAGCGGGTCTGAATCTGGTTACTGGGGGGGGGCAATTAATCGTAAGTAGTCGAATAATCGTAAGGGGGCGATTAATTGTACAACATTTTCTGGGCCATTTATACGTAAATTTGTTTTGAATAATCGTAGGGGTTACGATTATTCACTTTTGGCCAAATTTCTGACTTTTCCCCAGAGGATCAAGCAACAGGAACAGCAGGGATCCCACTCAGGCTGTACAAAGTGGAGAATCGGTCGTCATAGACCAGTGATTGATTGTCACCCCACATGTCGGAGCACACATGCCCCGAGTTTAATGGGTGGAAGAGAGTATGGTTTGAGGCCCCCCGCCCCCAGGTTCCCTGCCAGTGAGGTGAGCCTGGGGGGGGGGGGGCACCAAAATTCTGGGGTGGCCCATACGCAACCTCAGGAAGATGGACACAGTCCAGAAACTGTACCCCACAAGGAACAGATGTCCACCACCGTGGCCTCCGGCGGCTGGGGGGCTCCGCCCCCCAGACCCCCCTGTGGACTCTCTTTGCATTCTCTGTACCACCTCGAAGGGTGCACCCGAGCCAAGCACCCAAGCATGGGAACTAGGCTGGAAACTGATACAGTCATTGAAATAGATCGGGACAGCCAGGGCTCCCAGTCACCGTCATACGAAGGGACTATGCGAACTGGAGACGGCGCAAGAGCAGGTGCAGCTGTGCTGTATTCTTGAGGGCTCCCGCTACGTCAAAAACCACGCCCTCATCCAAACGTAAGGACTGAGCCAAGGCGTCAATCCCCTCGGACCTCGTCAGCGCCCCAGGAACACAGGCCCCGTCATCGGTATTCGACGCGTGCCCCGCGCACGCCAGCCAACGACGCTCTGGTGCTGGGGATGGGGTCGAGGGGGTGGTGTGGCAGGCAGCGAAGTGCACGGGACCAGAAAAACCATTCGACGGTCGAGCGCGCACTGGGTGTGGAGGGTACCTAAAAAACGGGTAACCCACAGGGTCCGACATCGGGTGTCGGACCCCACCGTATGCCCATCTGGATGACTCAAGCGCCTCACACCGGGTCCCTCCCCTCCTGGTGGCCCACCGGGGTGCTATGGCCAGTTTCCACCGGTGCTGTTGCTGTGTGCACGGAATGCCGGTGAGACAGGCCGAGAATGCGACCCACACCCACCCCCACCCCACCAATTGACATTCTGAACAGCAAAACGGGTAAATTTTTGCCAAAAGTGAATAATCGTAACCCCTACGATTATTCACCACCGTTGAAATTTTGTAAATTTTGGGACACCCGATTTATACAGACCGCGTCGCTAAATAATCGTAGGGGTTACAATTATTTGACCCCCCCCAGTAAGGACGACTGAGGGCTTCAGTTCGAGTTTAATGTGGGTCCAAGGGTACACAGGAGATCACTGCTTGCATATTCAACCTGCTTGTCATCCTCTGGTTACTGTTCAACGGCTCGAACTCCTCGACTTTCCTTGGCTGACTGAAATGAACCAATACGTCAGTGCTGCTATTGTGTTGTTCCCCTGACAGAGGAACACAAGGGAAGGGGACTGCAACTGTCTACGAAGTGGCTCGACGTAGCCACCTCACGCTGCCTAGAGGGTCGGTTCAGGTTGAAGCAGAGCAATTAAGTGTTAGGGGGATGCCTTTGGTCAAGGCCTTTTCTAAAAAAATTGACCCACGGCGCCTGTGTTGTAGCTCGGTCTACGCCAGGTTCCACACCCCGTCATCGCAAAACGTACACATACACAGAGGCAGGCCTCTGTGGTACGGGAGCATGATGGGAGGAAATTTTGCCTTTTGGTCAAAAAGGCGCCTTTTTAGAATAAATTGACCCGCAGGGTGGCTGAGTCTTATCAGACAGGCCGACCTATGTTGATCAATGGAACCACACAACCTGTTCAACCTGCAAACCACCCGGGGTGGCGGCTGAGTCCTCACCCCTGCCGTAGCATGAGATAAGCCGACGTCGACCTCCGCTCCGGTCTCTCAACAACGGTCGTCACCAGTTGAACCGCGTCTGGGAAAGCCTGATCTTTGGATCTGGCCTCCCTGTTGTCACTGTGATTCGAAGAACTGTGGGGTTCAGAACCAAGGATGAGGAACTGCTGTGAGCTGCACACTCTCTTGACACACCTGCACGTATCTGCGTTACACTCGTGGGAAACCCGAACCCTGTATTTATACAGGAGACTTCCATCTGGGACAGTTTCTGTTCCAGATGAGCTTTGACAGTGGTAGCCATCTTTGCTATGGAGCCATCGTCATTGCTATCGTTGTCACTCGGACCCATGAGCAGCGGATACAATTGGTGTGGAAGGAGAGGGTGCGGTTCTGGATCAGTAGGTCTGAATCTGACACTGGGACTGAAACCCATAGGTCTGAGATGACTCAGTGCGGGGTCAGGTCCGTATACCGGTCCACCGACCGGTACACGGCCAACCGGTCGGGACCCACTTTGCCCGGTTCGCAAATGTCGGTTCTGGAACCGGTTCGGGCGGAACCGGTTCACCGGCGGAACCGGTTTACCGGTGAACCGGTTCGTCCGAACCGGTTCTGGAACCGGTTCCACCGAACCGGTTCGCCGGTGAACCGGTTCCGCCGAACCGGTTCCAGAACCGGTTCAGCCCGTGCCAGCGCGTCGTGTATGACCCCCCCTACCCCCCCCCCCCCCTTGACACCTATCGCAAGCACGCACAGGGCAATTCCACGGGAACCACGGGGAAACCCCCCCTAACTGACCGGAGATGGACATCAAAAATCGACTTTTGTTTGACCATCATTGCTAGCTAATTCGGTTGTCGGGTTTCCTTCCGTCACCCCAAACAAGGCGGTAGCCTTGTGACGCGGGGATGTTGCTGGGTCCCGTCCGTCCATTCGGTGTGCGCAAGGGTCTGAATTGCATCACTGGGGCTGCAAAGCCTTGCGTGAATAACCAACAAGAATCCAGGATTTCCTGGCTATTATCTACTGCCAAAGTGCAGCGATGGAATAGTGAAAAACCCGAAGAACGAGCATCGGCACAGCGGGTTCAAATAAACTGTTGTGGGTGCAAACACGAGAAAGAACGGAAAGGCAGAAGAATAAAGATGAACCAGAGCGTCTGTGGAGAGGCAGGGAAGGGGCTTGTGGATAGGAAGCAATGCGGAGGGCAGGGGGGGGAAGACGATCGCATGGGCAACAAGAAATATACAGTTGTTTAGTCGGGGAGGGCAGGGGAAAGGGCTGTTTAGCTATGCCTGTGCCGAACTGTCAGTGTCATCTGCGTGACATGGTAAATGTCAGCACACACATGCCCGAGCCAAAAGGGAGGCAAAAGGGGAAAGAAAAATCGAAACCCCAGACCCCGAGCAAAAATGGAAGGGCCCTTAGCAGTAAACAAGAGACAAGTCATAGGTGTTGCTCTGACGGGACAAAACACAGGAATTTTCAGAGGAATCCCCGGCGGTGGCGGTGGCAGTCGTTGCCACAAACGTGGCGCCGTAAAGCACCAAACCCCCTCTCCACCCACTGTTATTCTCCGTGGAAGTCCGCATTTTTGCGGCACTATCCGAAAGGACATCTGAAGAAGACAGTCCAAGACCTGGAGGGCTTTGTTCTGAGGCACCAAGGGCACCCCGAAGTCCGAAGCGCTCCGCACGAAAGTGAGGAGGTGACGGAGTGGATGATACGGTAGGGGGGATTCTCATGGGGTGGGGAGAGAAAGTGAACCTCAGTGCCACCACACATAGTGCACAACACGCACCTTGTGAGATTGTACCAAACAGACCACAGAAGACAGCCGTTATTTTTGACACAGGGCGAAAGGCCCCCAAAGGGAAGAACGTGGGGCAGCCCTGAGAGCTGCTGAAAATACGACGAGAAACACTTGGCCTCTCTGCTGTGGGTATTGCATTGGACGCTTCTGAGGCTGACAACTTGTTTGGGCACGCTGGTTCGTTACCTGTGCGGGGTACATGTACCCCGCCTGTGCTGCCAACAGTCTTTAGCATGCCAGGAGCGCGGTTAGCGCGAAAACAGAAAGACATGATCTTGTTGTGATTTATAGTGACACACCGCATGGGCTGTCAGTCTGCCGACGCCACCACACGGTCCACACCGTGAAATCATTATGGAAAGTGTCAGTGCCCCTCAGTGAGGACAGGGCCAGCAGCAGCAGTCACCCCTTTACAACACCCGCACGTCAACCTTAAAGGGTTCTTTGCTTTCCGTGCAGCTCAGCTGCCACGAACTCAGAACCTCAGAGATGTGGGTGGGTGACGCACAGCGGGTCACCCGCACCACTGTTCGCTCACTGGGTGTATGTGTGGGGGTTCGATGGGCTGCTGGTTGGGTTGACCCCACGTATGAACACCGAGAATGATTCCTGGGGGGGCTTGTAGCAGCACCAACAACACAATAAGCCTTTTCTGTCCGGAACGCACATACTGCAAATACGCCGCAAATATGTTCTGGAACCTCTCCGAAGCAGCGCTTCATGATTCGGTAGAAATCCCGGAGGACAGAGAGTGAGAAAGACAGAACGTGCCGTTTGCGTTGGATTCAGGGGAGCAGCACGCCAGCGGCACGTTGTCCAGTCTTTGATAGAGAGAGAGAAAGAGGAGAAGAGTAGAGAGGCTCGAGAGGAGGACGGGAGGCAACCACGCTTGGGGCACTTGAGCAAGGGGGGGGGGTGTGACGGTGGGGGGGAGGGGGGTGGAGAAGTGGAGAGGCGTTCCACTTCCCACTGGTCGGTCGCATAGGACTGAACGAAAAATAATGAAACCACGCCTGCGAGAAAAGGAGAGCCGATGCGGTGCGGTGGGAGGGGGGTGGAGTGGGTCAAACAAATGACTCGCGTGGTGTATGTGTGGGAGCAGGGCGCTCTTGGCATACCCCTTTCAAAAGCATGTCCACTCCACCCCTCCCCACACCCCGGACCCCCTTGGTGCGTTTGGCGCTGCCGCCAATCAAAAGAGAACATAAAATAAAACGACCCCCGGGGGTGCGCATGTGCCACAGCAGAAAGACACAGAGAGAGCAGGGTGCACAGTGCATGCAAGGCCTGTTCCTGGATGTGCCTGGGACGACAAACGCAAAATCAAATCACATTGTTGGAGGAGGGGGAGAGGGGTGGGGGGTCGCAGTTGCGAAAACATGGAAGCATAGAGGGAGGGGGCCAAGCCGGCACACAACGCGGTCTTCCCGAGGGGATTCACACCTTTTTCTTCTTCTTCTTCTTTTGTGCAAACGTTTGCTGAGAAAACTCAATGATGTGGTGAGGCCCCCCTGTGAAGCGGCGAGATTCACGTGTGTTGAGTGTACTGGGAGGGTCGGTACTTCACCCAGAATCACTCAAAAGTGAACCAAGAGCGAGCCTCACCACAACAGAGGTGGTGAAGTGACGCAATAGCAATGCTGACACATAGTGAAGGCCTCCCCCGTATCCCCTCGGCGAGGCTAGGCAAGGCTGAATAGAGTGCACAACTTGAGGACACAACACTCCTGAAGACTCAGAAGTGTAAGAGGTATATGCTGCCTTCGGGAGGTGGGAAGGCCTCATACATTAGCAGAAATCGACGTCTGCCTGAAAGCCTGCCTGCTCTCGAAAGGCAAAGAGCCCTTTTCGCGGTTGAATTGTGTCCAGTGGGGGTGTCTTCGTTCCTCGACAGTTTTCGACAATCTTTCTCGACCATTTTCTCCACAAAAAGCAGGAGGAAATGAGCCTCGTCGGTTTCCGTAGCGAAGACAAGGCCCCCACTTAGAGAGGACGCACAGCTCAACTGAATCGGGCCTCGTTCCCTCTCGATTTGGGGAGAAACCAAACGTTCAGGTTTCAACACCCCAATGTAACCAAAGTTCAAAACTACTTTTACATTTTGCTCAACACTCGAGAGCCGGTTGTGTGTGGGGGGGGTGAGGTGGTGCTGGCAAACACCGCCATATATACATCGACAACCACGGAAAGGAGGAAGGACCAGAAGAAAGGGCTGTAGACAAACACAAATCCCGCCCTTAGCAGGGTGGCAATGAAAAAGGAAATGACCAGAGCGGCAAGGGCAATAGAAAAATGAGAGGGGGTGTGGGGGGCGAACACAGGCTGCCCTGGACCAGGCAACACCCCCGCATGGCAAACCTGGATCAAAGTATCACGCAAGCGGGCACGCCAGCACTACAGGGGAGTGCAGAACGGGAGAGGGCGTGTGCGCTAAAACCAAACAGCTTCCCTTGCCTGCAATTATGACTACTGATTGATGACCTTTTCTTCTTCGCTGAGCGCTGCCCAGAGCGCGACCCGAGTGTTGTTGAGCTTGACGAACAAGAAAAGGGCAAGGGCAAAGGAGTCGCAGGGTGGGACGCCATCTGGTTCCAACTACACTGCGTGTATGCAATGCCGGCAACGGCCGGAAGAACAAGACACAGCCTGTCCTCCACCGGCACACACTCTCTGCTGCAGGTTGTCGCCCTAGTTGAGACATTGCGAGAAGGCATCAAGTCAGCAACGTGACCAGGGTGTGCTTCCCAAGGTTGCTGCCTTGGTGCACAAGCGAGCGGCGTCGACTGCGCCCCCGACCCTCAACCGTAAATACGAAGGAATCCATCCTGCGACCCTGGACGGTCCGTTTTTGACAGGGAAGAGCGGTAGCCAGGGGAGGACCGAGGGCTCATCCTGAAGGAACGCGCACTGCCCAACCCACTGCCGAGCTGCCCACTACCTAACCCACTGCCCAACTGCGCACTGCCCAGCCCACTGCCGAGCTGTCCGCTGCTCAACTGCCCACCGTTAATATGCCCGCTGCGGGTGGGAGACAGTATCGCCAGGTCTGAGTTGGCAGGCTTCAGCAGGGGTGTCGTCACCACGGAGGGAGGCATCGTCTCGATGGACATGACGTCAAGCCGTGCCAGCGTCGCCTCGAGCTCTGAAACAGAAACGGCATCCTCGTCCTGACCTGGCTGAAGCGCCACCGGAGTAAGCTCAGTGGTGTCCGGCGAGGCAAGCTTGTGATAGATGTCCTCCTGCAGATGGGTGCGCCGTTCGGTGCAGAGCAGGTGCAGCATCACCACCACGTCAGAGATAATACGCAGCGCCAGCACCGCCAGTGTCGCTGTCAGGAGTGCTCCTGCGGCTCCGAACGACCAGTGGGAAGGGTCTTCGCTGTAGTAGCCCAACGCCATCACGGTCATCGCAGACATCTGCAGGCAGGCCAAAGCAATCTCGCAGACAGAGTCGCGCATCGTAGCGTTGGGCTCAAACCAGAGGATTACGACGAGCATCATAGCAAATATCACAGCACTCGCCATCTTAACGTGCCCGCACCCGAGGCTGGTGCTGGGTGACGTTGCCCTGACGGCACTCAGGGCAAAGCTGGCCGCGTACTCAACACCGAGGAACCACGTGCCGGCCTGCTTGTAACGCCGCACAGCGGAGGAGTACCGCTCCGCCCACAGCCTCTCGCGTGCTGTGTTGACCCACTCGCCAGGGCCCAGCATCACTCGGGCCAGCATGCTTCTGTTGGTGGCGGTGGCGTACACAGCGTGCACCCCGACGTCGGTCCCCATCTTGCGCACCACCCACAGAGGCACGGCGATGCACAGCAACAGGACGCACACCGCCACGGCGCCGTGCCACTCCCGTTCTGGGTACAGAAGCAGGTTCATCCCCGCAAGCGTCATCGACTGGTAGAAGAACTGGAAGACGACGAGCGGCACAGACGGCAGCCGCAAGAAGCCCTGCGTGTCCAACCCCTGGAAGAACTCTGGGAACAGGGAAGCGCCGTACCGCATCGCGAGGCGGAATACCGCATAGCTCAGCACCGCGGATCCTGCGATGGCGGCGACGTTCACCAGCTCAGCGCCCACCTCGGGGCTGCCGTCGATCTGCAGGCCTGTCGGGTGCAGCGGCTTGGGGATCCCCCTGCCGCACCCTGCACTGATGGCGATGAGCCGCATCGCTGCACCGGCACCAGCGCCCGACACGGCACTCACAGCCGCGACATCCCTCGACACACCCACCGCCGTGCTGGCCACCTCCTCTGCCCGGGAGGCGACGGCGCGCGTGGCATTCGCCTTCGCCTCTTCCTCCAGCACTGCCTGCAGTGCGGGGGTGAGTGGCGCACCTGTCGGTGCCGCTGTCACGGGCATCGGTGTGCCGCGTCGTATGCCGGTGCTGCCGCCAGGGCTGCCTGTCTCCGCCGCAGGAACGTCGGTGCCACCCGGTGTGAGGGAGGGTGGTTGCGGCGAGGAGGCCCTGCCGCCCCCGCCACCGGCAGCGGGAGGGCTGAACGTGGCCCTCACTGCAGGTGCCATGGTCTTGGGTGCGGCTGTCGGAGGCGCAGGGGTCGGCACAGCTGTGGGCGGTGCAGGCGTCGGCGGTGCTGCTGTTGGAGGCGAAGCAGTCGGCGGAGCCGGCGTCGGGGGTGCCATGGTTGGCGGTGCAGCGGTTGGAGGTGCAGGCGTTGGAGGTGCCGGTGTCGGTGGCGACGGTGTTGGAGGTGCAGGTGTCGGCGGTGCCGGGGTTGGCGGTGCAGCCGTTGGAGGTGCAGGGGTCGGCGGCGACGGGGTTGGAACAGGCGTTGGGGGGGCAGGCGTTGGCGGCGCAAGAGTTGGCGGTGCAGGCGTCGGGGGAAGTGTCGCAAAAATCGAGTTCTTCATAGCACCGCCGCACTTCTCAAATGGATTGAGGATGCAGGCCTTATTGCAGCCAGACGCACTCCCGTATGCACCGTACGAATCACCGCACCAGCATTGAGCGCCATTCTGCAACCCAAAGTACAAGTAGGGTGCGCCAGAAGCATCTTTAGTGCAGTACTTGAAACATAATTCCGACGACGCACGCACGATCTCCACCTTTTGACCAAGCTCACGAGGCGACCCATCGTTGAAACATCCGATGTAATGCTTCGAACGTCCTCCTTCAACCTGGTGCAGGAGCAGTGCCGTGACCAAAGCGGCCACACGACACAGCATCCCGACAGCCACCTGCAGGTGTGGTGGGTGGTGGTGGTGGCTATTCCAACCTGACTATCACAATGAGGTGACACACACAGTCCTTCAATACCGCCACCACAAACAGCCCCATCAGGGAGTCTAGGTATTGCATGCCGCCTGATCACCTGATGCAAATCCCCGAGTCGGAGAAAGAGGGGCCTGGGGAGGGCTTTTTCGAGCCGCACCAGCAATCGAGGAGGCACACCGCTGATATCCGAAATATCGGCCGGCCGCGCTGAGGCAACAGCCCTGAGAGAGAGCAGGGAAAACTGCTGTGAGACTGGCGAGAGATCACCCTCTGCTTTGAGGCTTCCCTGCAACGGAGGGGGCGGGTCGCTGGTCACGACCTCCTCTCTGTCTGTGCACTGTGGGGGCTCTGGCCCCACAGTGCTAAGGGGTTGGAGGAGGGTTAGAGGAACTGGAAGCTGGCCAGGCCACACATACCGAGGAGAGAGGCATCGTGTTGGCCGCCCAACAGCCACAAATAGGGGGGGGGAACAACAACAGAGGTGCCTTCACTCTGGCTGGGGGGGTGCAGAACGGAACGTGATGAAAACAAAATGCTGGACGCGCCGGGGCTCTGCGCTAGGTTAGATATGCCTCCCCTTTTGGGGACACGCCAGCAAAGCCCGCCCCCCCCCCCACCCCCCACCCCGTATCATCCCGACGCTCGTTAACCTTTTCAAACACACGCGTGGGAGGAAAGCGACGCTCGTCTTTTTACCTACCCCCCCCCTTGTAATTGTCCGCCCCCCCAAACCCCTTGTAATTGTCCGCCTCGGGGCCTCCTCGGGGGGCGGACAATTACAAGGGTTATACTGGGTACTAAGGCCTGCAGTGCGAGTGGTTGGCCTGCGTGACAAGGGTCTCTTGATCACCCCTCGCTACTCACCCCTATCACCCCCTGGGGGGTGGTAGGGGTGAGTAGCGAGAACCCTGGCCACCCAGAGCGCACAAACACTATGGAATGTGCCTCTGTTGTGTTGTGTGCACGCTGCAGCCAGTGGTACAGGCTAATCCCTTGTAATTGTCCGCCTGACCTTGTAATTGTCCGTTTCGGCCAAAAATGCCAAAATAGGGCGGACAATTACAAGGGGGTGGGTAGGTATACAATATTAGTGGAGACACTAGTGGACACACCGAGCATCTGCTTTCGGTGAATCCGTGTCCATGAGTGGATGTAAGTCACTTATCACCCGAGCGCCGTTCGATAGACAACCGCTACTCACCGTGCCCCGCACTCACTCGCCTACAGGGCGAGAGGTGTCTCCACACAACCACTCCTGCTCATTCACTGACGTACCTCACATACACCTTCCCTTCCTGGTTGCAGACAAGGTCAAGGTCCTCCACCCAGTGGAACAGGCTGCTCCCAGAGGAGAACGCAACGCCCCACGGGTTGCACTCTATCAGGTGAGCCTCCTGGTCGTCATCCACCCACACGTCCAGCATGACACTGTCGAACGGGACCAGGCCGGATGCCCTCCACCCTGCGTAACCCCTCAGGATGGAGGCGGCGGTCGCCTCCAGGGGGGTGCGGAAGTTGAGCCGTTTATACCACTTCTGCTGCGCGATCCCTGTGACACGCCCGTTGGAGACAAACACGCGGAACTCATTGTCCTCCCTGATCCGGGTCTCCCACCGGGTGAAGCACACCGCGACGGACCACATGTTGTTGTAGCGGAGGCACTTTTCATACGCCGTATACAGCTCCCGATTCGTCAGCAGGCGCCGCATCATCTCGCCGGCCCTCGCAGGGGAAAACGACGTGTCCCGCTCAAACCCGGGATCGTTCTTCCCGCTGGTGCAGCTCAGCTTCATGAATAGCTCTCCTTCGTTGGACCCCCTGCCCGCCTCCTCCCGCAACACCACAGGGGGCGCTGGGACGCACATATCGAGTATGTCATATCCCCCCTCCTCTTCATCCCCCTCGACACCCCCCTCTGTGTGCTGGGCGGGGCTCCCCTCCTCGCCTGCAGTGGGTGCGTTCTCCGTCTGGTCGGTTGCCCCCGCCTCTGCCTCCGCAGCGGCGAGGTCGAAGTCTGGGAAGAAGGGTGCTGTCAGGGCCTGCAGCTTGCGGGACAGCCCGTTGAGGTGGGCCTCTTCTTCGTCAGTCATGTCGCCGACAGAGAGGCGCTTCAGGCTGGCGTCGCGCAGAACCGTGAGGTCTTCGCGAGAGAGGACCAGTGAGGCAAGCCGGGTGTCCCAGTTGTGTTGGTCGAATTGGTGTGTAAAGGCGCCGTATAGCCTGTTCAGGACGAGCTGTTGCAGATCGTCAACCTCTTTCGGGAGGCCTTCCGGTGCAACGTAGCTCGACCCGTACTGCAGGTCATGTGGGGTTGGCACAGTGGTCAGCTCGATGGTTCCGTTCGGAGGAAGGTTGGCCTTGAGAGCCGCGCGTGTTTCCGGGCGGAGTGACGCCTCCCACGCCTCGTCGAGCTTCAGGGTGTAGGCTAGGCTGGAGTGGTCGACATCGATCCAGTAAGGCGCGTATTCGCAGTGGTTGTTGCTGTTGCAGTGTTGCTTGCGACGCAGGGGCGTCGGTTTGAGGATGATTTCTTGCATGTGTGGTGGTGGGGGAGAGGGGGGGGGGTGGGGGAGGAGGGTGGAATACCCTGGTGTGCGGCAGTACGGCAGCAGGCAGAGTGAAGCGGGAAACGAGCAGGGCGGTGCAGGGGAGGGGTTGATGGGAAACGCAGTGCGGAGGTGAGGGGGGGGCAGCTGGGGCATAGGAGGCATCGGGCCCGTTCCGCTTTGTTATCGGACCTTGGCACTGTGCGGCGCTGGGGGGAAATCAAACCTTTTTCAATGTTGGCACGGCCCCCACATTTGTCACGCATAACGGCGACGCGTCCCCTTCGTCCCGGTGTCTTGTCTTCAGTTCCTTTCCAGGGGGGGGCCTCACAGTGGCTGTGTTTCGCCTGCATGACGCAATTCCCTGTCATAACGGTCGAGCAAGGTACACAAGGAGCAAGGGGCGTCTTAAGGCGAAACACACTCTCGATTATAGACGACTGCGGCCCGGCTGTCGAGCTTTCCCGATGACCGAGCCCTTCCTTTCGACAGCAGTATATTTCGATGATTCAGCGAATACCTGTCGAGGGGTCTCACGGGATTGGGCCACTGCACGCCGTCCACTTTGCGAAGGAAGGAAAGGTAGACAGAAGAACTCCGAACGACCCGGGTGTTGAACAGTGAGGCTCTGCTCCGCCGGGGGTGTATGGGAAAAACCAGTTGGAAAATACAAAATCAAGGCCCGAAGTTCCCCTGGGATCTGCAAATATTAAGAACCCCGCTGCAGGCTGTGCCGTGGCGCGATCACCAGACACTGCAGATGTGCCTCCTGTCTTGGGACATGTAGTCCCTCAACGAGAGCATCGCACTGGAAAGAGAAAGACTCCTGCAAACGGAGTCTCTCCGAAGTCAAAGAAAAAACAAGTAATCCGCCACACATTTCACCACACATTTCAATCCGGCATGTCTGTGTTGCCATCACAGAGAGCAGCGCCTCTGCGGCCTGAAGGAAGGCACGTGGTGTTGCCCCTGTGCATCCTCGTCGGAAGGGCGGCTGCTGCAGGCTGGATAGAAATGTGCACTGGCAGGAACAAACAAGATAGGCAGGGGCGCTGCGAGCACTGCGTCGGTGTCGTGCGGGCTGCTCTCGTGCAGGAGAGGCATCTCGATCTCAGTCGGCTCCCCGGCAGGCGTGCTTGCAGCTGGCTGCCCGCGTAGCTTCAGCACCACCAGCCACCGCACCCACTCTGGCGTCAGCTCGACTGCCAGGGTCACACTGGCAATGCAGAGGAAGGCAACAAACAGCCACCCGCCTGTCGGATCCGCTCCCTGAGTTCCGTATGTCGCGTGCACGGCGATGACAGCACCTGCAAGGGATGCGTACAGCAGCGCCAAACCGCACAGGATACGCGCAACGCGTGGCAGGTCGCGCACACCCCCCCCGCGGGCCAAGAACAAAAGTTGGAGCAGGTTGAACTCGGAGAACCAGTTCTTCAACTGGCCTGCCTGCTGCGCTGCAGAGGGCGTTACCACCCACCCTGCCTCGTGAAGCTGACTCCACAGGGTGATGTAGTCGCCATCGAATGGTCCGTGACGCTCTGAGATCTGCCGGACGATGTAGTTGTGGTCGCATGCGGTGCTCTCAAGAAAGCCCGGGCACCTGACGGCAACCTCCGAGTAGTCTGCCACGTCGCCGTTGTAGAGACAGAGCTCATGGAGCTCGTCATACAAGCCAGGTCTGTCCAGCACGCCTGACTCCTGGATGATACGCGTGACCGACTCTTCCTGGGCGGTCACCAAGAGCCACACGACAGCTGCTGCACTGGCAGGGTTCCCCTCAAGCAGGGCGCAGCACACCACATCGCGGCAACCGTAGTGCATGAAATTGTCACACAGTGACTGCAGCATCTCAGGTTCGCAGGTGGCGAGCACGTGCCGTGCGGCCTCCGCGTCGTCGTCCTGACAGGCCAGCTCCAGGAGGTGGGCAAGGTCTGAGGACACGTAGCGTGGCTTGGTGTCCACATCGACAGTGGCACCCGCCTCCAGTCCCGCCACGTCGCGCAGTGGTGTGGCATTGCGCCCGGCAACGGTCTCACTACAGAGGGCAAACCGCACCCGCACCTTCTTGCGGTCCACCTCGACGGCGTCTGCGGCACGCAGGCGCAGCATCCCGAGCGTGGCGTCGCTGCCCAGCTCCACTGGCACTAGCACACCGTTGGGCAGGCGCAGGTGCAGCAGCACGCCGTCTGCGTCGCACAGGGCAGCTGCTTCGGGGCAGCTCTCGTAGCCACTTGCTTCGTCAGGCAGGTCGTAGGCAGGACTCCCAGGCTTAGATTTGAATTGTCGGCGCATGACATCGTGGTGCCAACAGGAGCCCAAACAGGAGGTCAGAGACGTCAGAATCACAAAAGGAAACGTCACAGGGAAGATCACACGCATGCCAGGAGGGAGGGAGGACCAGGTGGCGTCCATCACAAACGTTCGGAAGTGGCTGTCGTAGAAGTAGTAGAAGGTGGTCCAGACAGCGAACCCCAGCAAGACGATGGTCAGGGCAAGGGGACAAGTCACCATTCCTCGTTCGTCAGGCATGAGGGAGCGACAGGCCATTGCCTGTGGGAGTACGCCCACCAGGTACAGCCAACCGTACTCCACGTCCTTGATCAACGACATCGTGCCAACAAAAAGCGGCACGGCAGGTGACAGCAACAGAAAAAGCCCACCAATACCGCCACACTCAGAGCAACTTTGAACATCTCTCGTCACAGCAAGCTGTGCCACACACAAGATGAACTCAAAACGGACTGCAAGCCACACCACAGACGGGAGGGTGCACACCACCACCCAGCCGCCTGCGTCATGGCCACCCTTCAGCACAGGCGGCGCCAGGTCGAACAGCATGGCAAGAGCCAAGGCGGAGCACATCCCCACCGCTGCCTGCAGGAGGTACAGACACGACTTCTTCAGCACGCCGGCATAGGCGCACCCGATCACGACGGGGCGCGCGGCTGCTGCCACAGGATAGACGAACATCCCGACGGTCCGCATGGCTGTGAGCGAACCCTCTGAGCTGCCTGTTTTGTTCAGCGCAGGGCACGTCCGGTTCGCCCCGTCCAGCCACGTGCACCGCAACAGCCCGCCCTCATGCCACGGCTCGGGCTGACGCGACGGGTCCCAGATGTTGACCACCTCTGCATCTGCGTGGTGTGCCCTGTAGTAGGGCTCATCCCTGTTGAAGCAGTACAGAATCAGCACAGGGCACGCGATGGACAGCAGCAGTGCAAGCGTGCCGAACCCACCACGAAGAGACTGGCGTGTGGCGCGCTGCCATATAGCGCCAAAGGAATCGTCGGGCATCACAGGGTGGCCTGTGGTGTGGGGGCGCCCTGTGGCGGGTGATCCGTGGGGAGACATGGGCAGGCAGCAGGCAGGGCAGGAGGGGGCCACAGAGAGCGACGGGGGGTAAAGAGTAGAATGCAGAATTGGTTGTTCCACGGTATTACCAAAATCGGCCAGTTCCCAGGCAGACACAACTAGCACTGTGAGAGAGACGGGGGGAGGGCGTCGCCAGTCCCCATGGTGGACTTGACATGGTGGTTGCAAGACGACAGCCTCCAGGAGAGAGGGGAGGGGAGGAGGTGGGTGGGGGTGTGTGTGGGTCTGAACATCCTGGCGTCTGGGATCTCGACATTTCGCGACCTGGAAGAGATGAAAAAGAGAGGGAGCATTTATGAACCACAATCGGCAGCTTGCTGTCTGTGCCTGCAGCAGTGTTTCGTGACACAGCTGTGCGAGGGGTTCTTCGGGAGCTGTGCCAGAATCACCACAACGGGATGGTCACTGCTGATTGGCAGACGGCAGCCAGAGGCTCGGCATCAGTCCTTGCTGGTGAAGGGAATGGCTGTCTGGGGGCACAACACGTCCTCGCAATTTTGACTGATTCGAAAGTTATCTTCTGTGCTTTGGGAACCTTCCCCAGCTCGCGCCTTTCGGTTCGTGCTCTGGCCATAGCAAGCAAATGTAGATGGCCAGGGTAAAGCCGCACGCATTCAACTTTCTTCCACAGGAAAAGCGATTCTCACAGCGACAACGGTGTGCTGCGACTCGTCAAGCGTACACATGGACCGCTGGTGGGACAGCCTGTGTCAAGCACAGATGGGTGGCCGTGGCTGGCATTCCCGCGACAGGTGTTTCACGGGTGTATCAGACACTGCTGGCCGTTGTGACTGCTTAAACCCTAGTACTTGGGCTGTCTTCATGTGGGGACCAGTCTCCTCGGTACTTCGCCTGCACCCCCCCTCCACCCCATCTTGACACACCGTGCTACCAGAACAACCACCCTGAATGCCGTCTCATTTCGAACCTCCGCTGCTACGTCCTAGATCATGGACACCTGAGACGAGCTCAGTCCGAGGAAGACGACACCAGGGGTGGCTCTTCGCCTGAGTTGCTGAACACAAGGGAGTACCTGACGAGCAAGGCAGTACTCCTGGAGACAAACACAGCGAGTTCTCCTTGCAACACGTTAGTTGAGCAGCTAAAATAGGGAGAGCGAATCATGCATCGATTGAGTGAAGAAGGAAGGACGCTATGATGGGCTGTGCATAGAGCACGTTTGGCTGCAGCTGTAGGAGGTAGTATTCCGCTCGCACAAGTGTGCGGAAAAAAGAGGCATTTCGGGAAAACAGGATTATTTTGGAGAGCCCCTTTGACCTGGTGGGTCGCAAGATCCAGAAAAGTCACAGGCAGGTTCCCCAGTTGGGTTGTCGAGGCCAAACTCCTCACGCGTCTGCACCACGATGCCAACCGTGGGCGTCAGGTCGGAGTTGACGAGGAGAGCACGCTCCTCCCTCTCAGCCTTCATGCGCTGCAACCTCTTGTGCCAGAAGATGGCGAAGCAGATGACAGCACACACCGCACACACCCCACCCAACACACCCAACACGATGAACGGGGTCAGGTCGATGGCCACATCGGGCAGGGGGGGTGGTGCATCGGTGACAGGCACAGGGGTTGGCGGCAGCGTGTAGCCAGGCCACACGGAGGGCGCGTAAAAATGTTCATCCCTGAATGCGGGCACGACAAGGGGGTGGTGATTCAGATCGTCAGCGATGGCCTGCCAAGTCGCGGCAGCAGAGGGAAGCTCCTCCAGCAGGGACTGCGCCAGCTCGACCCGCGTCTCGTTGCTGCCCGCCGACTGCAGAGCCTCCGCCCTGTCGGTGTACGCCTGCTTCGCAGACTGCATCTGCGCTGCAATGCTGTCCATGAGGTCGGCCGTGCGCCTCAGCACCGCAAGGCACAGGCGTGCCTCCGACAGCAGCAACTGCACCAGAGCCAGGCCACGCCCCAACCGCCCCAGCTCCTGCAGAGCCAGGGCACGCTGCGCACTCCCGACGTTGTACTGCAGGGTGTGCGGGTCTGTGTTGCCTTCAACTGCAATCCCGGTGGCGGGCATGCTGTACGTGCTGTTCTCCCAGCTCGTGTTGGGGAAAACCATATAAACGCTGCCGTAGTAGCCGGCAGAGATGAGCCCCTCCGTCAGCAGGCCCATGCGCAGCTGTGTGGCAGATGCGATGCGTGCCTCGAGCACCGACACCGCGTCTGCATCTGCTGCAGAGAGCTGCAGCACGGCAGCCCAGTCCTCCTCCAGCAGTCCGATCTGTGTCTGCACTGAGTGCTGCTGGCTGCGCACCCCGTCCGGTGACACAGGCGAGATGTTCTCGGCCATTCCCACCTGCAGCCCCTCTGCCACGTTTTTCGCATCTTCCTCGCTGCCCGTCATGGCTGTCTCGTTTGCATACTTCAGGAGGACAGGCGTAAAACTGTCGCATGCCATCTGCACATCACCCACCGACTGGCTCACTGATCTGAACACAACTTTGTTGATTGGGAACGTGATCGCTGCTTTCAGCGCCTTCTGCCTGTCCGGCAGGTGTGGCGCACCCTCGACAGGAGGCACCGAACCAGGAAGGATGATGAAGGCGTTTCCCGCGATGTTTGCCGCACGGCCGGCATGCAGCTCAAACACCTGCATGTCGTGCGTGAAGTTGTCCATCTGAGGGGCAAGCCCCGAGTCTGCGTGCACCGCAGCCAGGCATGCTGCCACCAGGGCAGCGCAGCGCTGTGCCATGTTCCAAGGTTAAGAGGTTCCTGCGTGCGGGGGGAGGGGTGCGGATGCCAAAAGATGGTGATGCGTTGAGTGGGGCAGTCATCTCGCCTTCAAATCCGGGGGCGCGCGGCTGCTGCCACAGGACAGACGAACATCCCGACGGTCCGCATGGCTGTGAGCCAACCCTCTGAGCTGCCTGTTTTGTTCAGCGCAGGGCACGTCCGGTTCGCCCCGTCCAGCCACGTGCACCGCAACAGCCCGCCCTCATGCCATGCCGAACCCACCACGAAGAGACTGGCGTGTGGCGCGCTGCCATATAGCGCCAAAGGAATCGTCGGGCATCGCAGGGTGGCCTGTGGTGTGGGGGCGCCCTGTGGCGGGTGATCCGTGGGGAGACATGGGCAGGCCGCAGGCAGGGGGGGGGGTCTTGCTCGGTCAGAGGATACTAAGGAGACAGGGGGGGAGGTCAGGTCATCCAGTTCTGCTTGTAGTATCAGTTCGCGTGCGGAGGGGCTGGAGCGGGGAACAAAGAGACACAAAGCCTGCTGTGAGTTTGTGGGCAGGAGGGGGCCACCAGAGAGCGACAAGGGGGGAGCGGAGGGTCGGCAGTCCCCAAGACGACAGCATCCAGCGGAGAGGGGTGGGGAGGGGGTGTGGGTGTGTGGGTCTGAACATCCTGGCGTTTTGAGATCTCGACATTTCGCGACCTCGACTGATAGTAGAAGAGATGAAAAAGAGAGGGAGTACATGTGAACCACAATCGGCAGCTTGCTGTCTGTGCCTGCAGCAGTGTTTCGTGACACAGCTGTGCGAGGGGTTCTTCGGGAGCTGTGCCAGAATCACCACAACGGGATGGTCACTGCTGATTGGCAGACGGCAGCCAGAGGTTCGGCATCAGTCCTTGCTGGTGAAGGGAATGGCTGTCTGGGGGCACAACACGCCCTCGCAATTTTGACTGATTCGAAAGTTATCTTCTGTTTGAGGGAATCTTCCCCAGCTCGCTTCTTTCGGCTCGTGCTCTGTCCATAGCAAGCAAATGAAGATGGCCAGGGTATAGCCGCAAGCATTCAACTTTCTTCCACAGGAAAAGTGCTTCTCACAGCGACAATGGTGTGCTGCGACTCGTCAAGCGTACACACGGGCCGCTGGTGGGACAGCCTGGTCAAGCACAGATGGGTGTCGTGGCTGGCATTCCCGCGACAGGTGTTTCACGGGTGTATCAGACACTGCTGCCCGTTGTGACTGTTTAAATCCAAGTACTTGGGCTGTCCTCTTGTGGGGACCAGTCTCTTCGGTACTTCGCCTGCGCCCCCTTCCACCCCGTTCTTGTTTTGACTATTTCTTTTCAACCATCTCGACACAACGTGCTACCAGAACATCACACGAACCCATACATGCAATGCCGTCTCATTTCGAACCTCCGCTGCGACGTGGGGTGGCTCTTCGCCTGAGTTGCTGAACACAAGGGAGTACCTGACGAGCAAGGCAGTACTCCTGAAGACAAACACAGCGAGTTCTCCTTGCAACACGTTAGTTGAGCAGCTAAAATAGGGAGAGCGAATCATGCATCGATTGAGTGAAGAAGGAAGGACGCTATGATGGGCTGTGCATAGAGCACGTTTGGCTGCAGCTGTAGGAGGTAGTATTCCGCTCGCACAAGTGTGCGGAAAAAAGAGGCATTTCGGGAAAACAGGATTATTTTGGGGAGCCCCTTTGACCTGGTGGGTCGCAAGATCCAGAAAAGTCACAGGCAGGTTCCCCAGTTGGGTTGTCGAGGCCAAACTCCTCACGCGTCTGCACCACGATGCCAACCGTGGGCGTCATGTCGGAGTTGACGAGGAGAGCACGCTCCTCCCTCTCAGCCTTCATGCGCTGCAACCTCTTGTGCCAGAAGATGGCGAAGCAGATGACAGCACACACCGCACACACCCCACCCAACACACCCAACACGATGAGCGGGGTCAGGTCGATGCTGCCCAGATCAGGCAGGGGGGGTGGTGCGTCGGTGACAGGCACAGGGGTCGGCGGCAGCGTGTAGCCAGGCCACACGGAGGGCGCGTAATGTTCATCCCTGGACGCGGGCACGACAAGGGGGTGGTGATTCAGATCGTCAGCGATGGCCTGCCAAGTCGCGGCGGCAGAGGGAAGCTCCTCCAGCAGGGACTGCGCCAGCTCGACCCGCGTCTCGTTGCTGCCCGCCGACTGCAGAGCCTCCGCCCTGTCGGTGTACGCCTGCTTCGCAGACTGCATCTGCGCTGCAATGCTGTCCATGAGGTCGGCCGTGCGCCTCAGCACCGCAAGGCACAGGCGTGCCTCCGACAGCAGCAACTGCACCAGAGCCAGGCCACGCCCCAACCGCCCCAGCTCCTGCAGAGCCAGGGCACGCTGCGCACTCCCGACGTTGTACTGCAGGGTGTGCGGGTCTGTGTTGCCTTCAACTGCAATCCCGGTGGCGGGCATGCTGTACGTGCTGTTCTCCCAGCTCGTGTTGGGGAAAACCATATAAACGCTGCCGTAGTAGCCGGCAGAGATGAGCCCCTCCGTCAGCAGGCCCATGCGCAGCTGCGTGGCAGATGCGATGCGTGCCTCGAGCACCGACACCGCGTCTGCATCTGCTGCAGAGAGCTGCAGCACGGCAGCCCAGTCCTCCTCCAGCAGCCCGATCTGTGTCTGCACTGAGTGCTGCTGGCTGCGCACCCCGTCCGGTGACACAGGCGAGATGTTCCCGGCAATTGCCTGCAGCCACACTGCCGCGGTTTTCGCATCTTCCTCGCTGCCCGTCATGGCTGTCTCGTTTGCAATAGTCAGGAGGCCTGGTGTATACAGGTCGGATGCCGGCTGCACAGCACCCACGAATATGCCCACTGATCTGAACACAGCTTTGTTGAGTGGGAACACGATCGCTGCATTCAGCGCCTTCTGCCTGTCCGGCAGGTGTGGCGCACCGTCGACAGGAGGCACCGAACCAGGAAGGATGATGTTGTAGTTTCCCGCGATGTTTGCCGCACGGCCGGCATGCAGCTCAAACGCTTGCATGTCATGCGTGAAGTTGTCCATCTGAGGGGCAAGCCCCGAGTCTGCGTGCACCGCAGCCAGGCATGCTGCCATCAGGGCAGCGCAGCGCTGTGCCATGTTCCAAGGTTCGGAGGTTCCTGCTTGGGGGGGAGGGGTGCAGATGCCAGAAGATGGTGATGCGTTGAGTGGGGCAGTCATCTCGCCTTCGAATCCAACTCACTCTCGAGCATCATGATCCTCCCCCTGGCATGGCCGTGCCGAGAAGGTGCATGAAGTCCAATTCGTTGTTCGTGCGAACAGCGCCTGGGGCAGGATATGCAGACCACCCAACGCTGCCGCAAGCCTTCCCTCTTGCACAAGTTAGTCTGCCATACAGAAGCACCACCAGGAACATCCAGCAAACCCTCTCGGGTGGGTAAGGGGGGGGGTGGGGTGGGGTGGGGGGAAGCGATCTGCAACGACAAGTGATCCCCCCGACAAATACATAGTGCCACAGATTGCCCCGTTCACCCCGCTTTCAGAGCTCAGAGAGCGGGCCTGCGTGATGCGCCTTGGCTCAAGATCACGCTTCCGGGAGAGCGGCGACAAACAGGAACTCAACGGATGAAATTGTCTTACAGGGGGGGGGGGGGCGAATAGAATTACTAAGTAATACTACAGTGCCACAGAAAAGTTTCGAACACGATAAATTTTAAGATAATTTTAAGTTTTAAGACGAAAATCGCGCTTCGCGAAAAAGTTTAAAACATTCTTTTGTTCAATACTTTGTTTCAAAGTCAAGGATCTTTCTCCGAAGTGTTTTCGGACAAAGATTTCTTGACAAGAGAGATACTAAAAATACTTCTTGACAGGACTGGACAGGTCGAGGTCATTCTATTTGCGATGTCAGCATCCAGTGGACCCGAAAAGGCCCCCATGTCGAGTGGTTTGGAGGGATGGACCGCTCGGTTGCGGAAACCACTCGACTGGAATAACGACCCTGTTGAGGTTGGACATTCCTCTTCTGGCCTCTCTGCCTGCGATCCGCAAACTCATCCGCTTTGGGCAACTCGCAGCAAACCTGGCGATAGGGGACAGATAGGAGTAACCTGAGTGAGGTTGAAGGATGCTGACACCCGCCTGACCCAAAGACTGCCTGTTCACAGCGCTGGAGTGTTGCACATGTGGCACATCATCCCACACACACCTCTAGGAAACTCCCATGATGCAGGATAGATAACTTTTAAAACAAAACAAAAGTTTTGAGACGAAAAAACTTTCGAACGGAGAATTTTAAAACTTTTGTTCGTTCGAAACTTTTCTGCGGCACTGTATTCAAAATGGCATGTTTGAAAAATCCCCAAATTTTGGGTTGGGCGCATTCCCCAGTACGTGGTATTCCACTCCACCGAAATCGAAAAAAAAGTTGATCGTGAACTGGCCTGAACCAGCGCAGTTCACGATCAACCTTTTTTTCGATTTCGGTGGAGTGGAATACCACGTACTGGGGAATGCGCCCAACCCAAAATTTGGAAATTTTTCAAACATGCCATTTTGAATAGTATTACTTAGTAATTCTATTCGCCCCCCCCCTGTAACAATTTTGAACGTGTTTTGATCGCGGGCGAGCGGCACCCCGTCTAGATTCCAGCGCCTGGTGGGCTGTCAGGAATGTGCACCGCCCCCAAGAGGGTATGGACTGTTTGCCGGCCGATGTGGAAAGAGGTTTGCCCATCAACATAATCGGGTGGGACATTTTCTTCCCAGAGACGAGTTCTCAAAAAGAAATGTGCGTGATTTGATGCCCTGCACACACCACCCCGCCCTTTTCTTTTCGGAGGAGTGATTCCGACTCGGAGTCCCCGGCTGTGCCAGTCTTTTTTTAACATGCACCCTGCGACACCCCGCCCACACAACGATGCTGTGCGTAAACAAATACGCCTGCTGCTGCTGTGTGGGCGATGCACTTCTCCATTGTGGCTTGTGGACCAGTGGGGGGAAACTGCAGAAGTGGTTGATTGGGTCGCAGGGTGTGTGTCTGCGCGCAGTGTGGCAGTGTCCGCAGAGCGGGGGGAGAGTTCCAGAAAAGGATTGCCGGGGGGTTCTTTTGTTTTGTGTAACCTTCTGGCCACCTGCACGTTGGGGCGTGGAGTGGAGGCGAACAACAGAACATCATCTCCCACCGCAACCCTTTTTTTTCGATCTCAACGCTTTCCGTGCGTTTGCCACACAAAAAATACTGCGAGCAAGGCTTGGCCTCTATGATGCACTGGAATAAAAACAGGGGAAAGACGCTTCCACAAAGCGATCGCGGCGGATCACGAGAGACGCGTGAATGAATGAGGAAGGAAAGGCACATCAACCCACCCGAGAGTCGAGCGAGAGACGCTGGGCTGTTCAGGACGCTTTGAATCACCCACCCGTGCTACAACGAAAGGGCAAAGAGGTGGGTGGTGGGTTCACACGAGTGACAAAAAAAATAAATGCAGAGCCAAGTACAGACTTCGCGGCAAATAAGTCGGTGTTAAAGCGGTACCTGGGACCCCCCGTGTATAAGTCCCCCCCCCTTACCCCCGTGTTTAAGTCCCCCCCTGGGGGTCTGGCAGGGGGGGGACTTAAACACAGGGGGACCTAAACACGGGGGTGGGCTGGTCTGGAGGGTCATCAGGTGGCCCCTAGGCCCTCCAGGTGCTGTCTGAGTCGAAAAGTGGGGTGCCAAAAGTCCATCCGGACCGGAATTACCCCCCTACGACAGCAGAGGAAGAGGTCTTCTTGGTCTGCACTGTGCCACCCCCGTGTTTAAGCCCCCCCTGTGTTTAGGTCCGCCCCCCCGTGTTTAAGTCCCCCCCGGCCGAAAATCGCCTCCAGGGGGGGGACTTAAACACGGGGGGTCCCAGGTATCGTTTTAATTAAGTCGTTTATTTTATGTCGGGCCGCCAAAATCCACCGGACCTTGCATTTTTCCGATTTATTTATTTATTTTTTCCCGGCGCCGCAGGCCGGGAAAAAATGGAGGTAGGTGGGCTTGCTCTGAGGATGTCCCGTCTCCCCTTGCCGTGTCCCTGCAATGATCATGCCGTTGTCTAGTTAGAGGCAGTTGATGGCAAGGTATTTGTCCCGACACTGGTCGAGGAAGGGATTCATAGAACCCCTTCCCTTCCCATTGTCTGTGAGAGTGGCGTCTGGGACTGGCGTATGGTCGCTTGTCTCACATCAGTTGATACTCCGGTCACTGATACCCATTCTCTGCATCTCTGCCCATACCCACGAGGTGATCAACAGGTGGACCCAGTCCTGTTCACCGAGGGCAGGTGGTACTCTGCCCTCGGTGAACAGAACCCCACGGCAAGGGCCCGACATGTACACGGTGGACTCCAGCGGGGGTAGGGTAACCCTTTTCGGGTCGTAGTGGGGTCACTTTGTGGGTCTAGGAGCCAAACACCGTCCATGAAATGTGCCTCTGGTTCAGGGGCTGGTCCTAAGGGAATGTGACTGGGAGGCAGCCACACCCACCCACCCAGCGGGACCCCCTCCACGGGTGTTCCAAAACCCCTTTCTTTTGAACGTTTGGAATTTGTGCGGATCACAGTGGGGTCACTTTGGTGGTGTGCGAGCCAAGCATCACCCATGAAACACGGGTCTAGTTCAGGGGCTGGTCAGCGTGGCTGGGAGGCAGTCAGCCCACACCCCACCCCACCCACCCAGTGGGACCCCCTCCTCGGGTGTTCCAAAACCCCTTTCTTTTGAAAGTTTGGAATTTTTGCGGATCACAGTGGGGTCACTTTGGTGGTGTACGAGCCAAGTTTCGCCCATGAAACGTGGGTCTGGTTCAGGGACTGGTCATGGGTGAAGGTGGCTGGGAGGCAGCCACCTTCACCAGCCACACCCCACCCCACCTACCCACCCAGCGGGACCCCCCCCTCGGATTTTCCAAAAACCCGTTCTTTGGGATATTTGGGATCCGTGCGAATCGTGGTGGGGTCATTTTGGCCATGGGGTGCCTATTGACACCACTTACTGGGAAATGCCAATTGGGTAAAAGTACCCCCCCCCTGTACAGGTACAAGGGGGGGGGGGGGGGTCCTTTCCTACAGGTGCGGGAGGTAGCCAGTGTACCCCCCCCTGTCCCCCACTTTGCGAGGGACCCCCCCCCCGACCAGGGTGGGGGTCACCCAAAATTTCGAGAAAATCCTGGTGTCACCCTGAAAACCTGGGTCGCCAGCCTGACCTCAGCCCGCGGGGCTGAGGTCGTCGGAGAGATCCTCGCTTCTAAACTTCTAAACTGCGACATGGCAAAAGCCACAACAAAGGAGACCGAAGAGGCCCTCAAGGAGAGGAGCACCCCACCACTTGCGGCGCCCTTGTGACGCGGCATTGCCAACAGGGCATAGTTCCCTGTGCCCTGTTGGGTGGGAAGCCCTGCCCCCATTCCCCAACGTGACAAGAAGAAAAACAAACGAAGGCCACAGAGAACCTGCCACCGGCAAACTGTGTGGTGCAAATCTGAGGGGGGCGGGGGGCCGGGGGGGGGGGGGTCAGTAGTAGAGCCGCCTCTGCCTTATAAACGTTAAGGGAAAGGCTGCCTTGGTGCACGGGGATCTGGGCACGTCCGACAGGACAAAACAGGCACCTCCTCCACGGCGTACAGCCTCGGAGCCAGGAAACATGACGGCGTGATGGCATCATCACGCCAAAGGAGGCGGCGCACGTAGCGAGGGTGCCCTGGTCGCACATAGATGAAGGAGAGGGGGACAGTGAAATAGAAGCAGAAGGAAGCACAAGAATGATCTCCCACAGGGGCTTCACACTCGCCATGCAGGAAAGAGGGGAGGGGCGGGGAGCGGTGATGAAGTTACGTAAGCAAAGAAAAACAAAGCCCCGTTGGATCGGGCACCAAGGGGCGCACACACACACAGAGAGAGGACACGTGATCCCAGGAACCCACACTGTTTCGCAGCATGGCGTGTCGGTGACAAGCGGGTCATGCCGAAAGCAAAGGAACTGGCAATAAGAACCTCCTGAAGGATGATACGATGTGTCCCCCCACCCCCCACCCCCCACCCGGATGGCAGGAGTGTTTCACCCGAAACAGTGAAATGAAGTGTGGGCTCCTCAGCGGGGAACACAGCCCAGCGCGAGGAAAGAAGAAGCACGCCACAGCACACACACCGGAGGGGGGCGGAGGGGGCAGGGGGGATGAGGGGAAAGGAACGCTAAGGCAGGGAGGGGTAGGGGGGGGGGTAGGCAGGGGTGTCGGGGCGACCATGCGTGAGTGTGAGGGCCTTCGCTAAAGCCTGGTGTCAGGAAGCAGCAGAGCGCACTGAACGCGCTGCTGAGCGGCCCGCAGCGAGCGAGAGGATCCACCGAATGGGACATCTGGAGGTGGTTGAACGAGCTCGCCCAAACCCACGATGTCACCACCCACCTCCGCTACATCCCGTCACACGTTGGGGTAGCAGGGAACGAACTCGCTGACAAACAGGCGCAAATCGGTGCCTTCCGGCCGCAGATGGAACCGGTTAGCCTCGCGTCGGCTCGTGTCGTCCTCCGCCGACACATCTACAACGACGCAACGGTGCCCCGCACGGACAGCGTGTACGCGTACCGTTCGGGAATCGGGGAGACGCGACTGCAACGCCCCGACCTCCGCATGGAGGGACTCACCCGCTTAGGGGAAACCACCATCCGCCGACTCCGGGCCGACCACCACCGCCTGGTCTACGACCATGACATCCCGGGCACGGCACAACCACCTTGCCAACCCTGCCTGAAGCATGCGCCGGGCCACCCCCCGCCTGGGGTCTCACTGAAGCACCTCTTCTTCGGCTGCCCCGCGACAGCGTCGGCCCGACACCACCTCACAGCCACAAACGTGCACAACCTGCTGTTGCACAACTGCAAGGAGGCGCTGCGCTACCTGGCCGAGGCAGGGGTAACGGAGCACGGCGAGAAGGACTACCTGAACGCGTGAACCAAATAACATCATCAGAGAACAAGGGCTTCGGCCCGACCTCCCAGCACCCCCCCCCCCCCCATCCCAGCCCCACGTCACTTACCACAGGCCGCCAGGCGCGTCAGCGTCGGCGACCGCCCGCCCCCAGTCTGAGAGGCATCAGCCGAATCTCGGTGGAGGCGGGCACAAAACAAAAGGGAGAGTCGTCACTGTGCATATCAGCACGGTCCCGCCCTCTGTGCCAGACCAACACACCACCAAAGGAAAAGAGGAAGAGGCGACGTAAGGCAATGCCTCCGTGCGGCCAGGAGAACACGAAATAGCGACCCCCTCTACGGGGAATGCTACGAGCACGGCCAAAAATCGTTCAAAATCGTTCAAGAAAAACAAAGCCCCGTTGGATCGGGCACCAAGGGGCGCACACACACACAGAGAGAGGACACGTGATCCCAGGAACCCACACTGTTTCGCAGCATGGCGTGTCGGTGACAAGCGGGTCATGCCGAAAGCAAA
Source organism: Rhynchopus euleeides (assembly GCA_963210315.1). Classification (NCBI taxonomy): domain Eukaryota; phylum Euglenozoa; class Diplonemea; order Diplonemida; family Diplonemidae; genus Rhynchopus; species Rhynchopus euleeides. The sequence goes on from OY723277.1 coordinate 205,658, forward strand.
GGAACTGGCAATAAGAACCTCCTGAAGGATGATACGATGTGTCCCCCCACCCCCCACCCCCCACCCGGATGGCAGGAGTGTTTCACCCGAAACAGTGAAATGAAGTGTGGGCTCCTCAGCGGGGAACACAGCCCAGCGCGAGGAAAGAAGAAGCACGCCACAGCACACACACCGGAGGGGGGCGGAGGGGGCAGGGGGGATGAGGGGAAAGGAACGCTAAGGCAGGGAGGGGTAGGGGGGGGGGTAGGCAGGGGTGTCGGGGCGACCATGCGTGAGTGTGAGGGCCTTCGCTAAAGCCTGGTGTCAGGAAGCAGCCCCCAGGGCGGAATTTTTTTTGCCGCACTTCTGCGTCTTCAGCGGGAGATATGGGAAGCGAACTCGGCTGGCTCGATGCCAGAGCCGACACAACCCCACCCCCACCCCCGCCTCGCTCCTTCGGTGGGTCGAGCGGGGGGTAAAGGCAGAAGGCGAAAGGCTGTCGCGAAAGGCTGCCGAATGTCAGGAGGCGTACGTGTTGGACGCCACCCAACCCACACGGTGGACTCCCACACGTCAGGGTGCACCTTTTTGGGATATCGGAATATCGGGGGTCCAGACCCCCGCTCGCGGGGGTCGTCTGGGCACCAAAAATAGCAGGGCAGACTCCCGCTAGCGGGGGTCGCCCAGACCCCCGCTCCAGGGGGTGGGAGTCCACCGTGCACTTCGCAGCCAGGGGGGGGGGGGGGGGAAGGGGAGGTTTACAAGGGGGGATCAGAGCTTCCAGGAGAAGGACTCAGCGGGGTGGCTGCCCCGCCAGTCGGGCACCGTGTTGGAGCGGAGAAGCGGCGGCGGGGTGGCGAGTGGAGGGGCGCGTGTGGAGTAGGCACGGTCCATGACGGCACGTGGGGTGTCGATAGTCTGCAGGAGTGACTCCGCAAGGCTGGGTTCCTCGCTGCATGCGAAGGGCACCATGACATCGAGGGAGGGAAGGGTCAGCAGAGAGTGCCCCACAGAGCTGAAGGCACGCAGGTCAGGCACGTCGAGGGACTCAGTGCGTGTGTGCAAGCGCAGTGGGTCGACGTCAGAGGCTGTAGTGTGTGGGACACGTGGCATGGCGACCGTGGCGTCCAGCTCGTAGGTGCACATGGTGTTGTCCATGTGGTGTGGCGGGAGGGCCTCCAGGTGGAACAGGTTGGTGCGTGACTCGATGAGGCGGAGGACGTCCTCCTGGAGGCGTGTGCGGCGGGAGGAAAGGAGGAGGTACGCTTCGCACAGCAGGTCCAGCACCACCTTGCACACAAGCAGGCATGTGGCCCCCATCAGCAGCTTCGACGCCACGCCGAAGACAGCGTGCTGCAGGTCCCCGCTGTAGAACCCGATGCACATCATCCCCATTGCTGCGGCCTGCAGCACGAGCATGCCCACGGTGACGGCGGTGTCGCGTGGGCGTGCGTGCGGCCGCAGCCACACCTCCAGCATGAGCATGACCACGAAGACAGCGCACGATGCTGCCTTCAGGTGCCCGCATCCCACAACCGTCTCCGACTCCGCGCTCTGGATGGCGCTGAGGGTGAAGCTGGACAGCAGCTCCACAACCAGGTACCACCCGTGCTCCTGGCCGTAGGGCCGTACCACTGACGCGTACCGCTGCACCCACATCTTGTCCCAGTAGTTGTTCACCCACTCTCCCTTCCCCAGCAGGAATACGGCCAGCTGGCCGCGGTCCTGCGACACGGCGTAGACGGCCTTCTCGGGGATATCCACACGCACCTCGTTGAAGACAGCAAAAGGGACACCAACACACAGCAGAAGCACAGCCAGACCCACCGCCTCGTGCCACAGATGGTCAGCATGCAGCACGAGGTGCATGCCTGCAAGCGACAGGCCTTGGTAGAAGAACTGGAAGATGAACAGCGGTGCAGAGGGCTGCCGCAGGAGGCCCTGCGTGTCCAGCCCTGTGAACAGGGCAGGCAGCACCTTCGACCCACCGCAGTGCGCCAGCTGCAGCAGCACGTAGCACAGCAGTGCGAACCCAAGCGTGATGGCACCGTTCCCCACCACGGCACCCAGCTGCTCGCTGCCGCCAATCACAAGCCCTGTCGGGTGCATCACTGCAGGCATCTCACGCAGGCACCCTGTGCTGACAAGGGCCAGCCGCATCGCAGGCCCTGCACCGAACCCTGTTGCTGCTGCTGCCACTGCGGTGGCAGAGGCGGCAGCACCCACTTTGTCGCTGATCACAGCGGCTGCTGCGTGCACGGCAACCATCGGGGCCGTGGTTTCGGGTGCGGGTGTGCGTGGCACTGTTGTTGTGGGTGATGCGGTCGGCGGTGCTGCCGACGCCTGGGCAGGCGTCGCAGGAGCCGGTGTTGCCGGTGATGGTGTGGGCGCCGTTGGCTGCGGCCCGGATGTGAGGGGAGCAGGACTCGGTGGTGTTGGTGTTGCAGGCGGGAACGTCGGGGGGCCTGGTGTTGTTGGAGCAGATGTCGCAGGCGAAAGCGTCGGAGACACAGTCGGCAGTGATGTCGGGTTGGCAGTGCGAGGTGCCGGTGTGCTGGGTACAGGTGTGGGCGGTGCAGGTGTCGCAGGTGCCGGTGTGACGGGCACTGGTGTTGCTGGGGCTGCCGTTGCCGGTGCGGGTGTTGCAGGTGCAGGTGTGCGGGGTGCAGGTGTGTCAGGTGAAATAGTTGGTGGTGCGGATGTCGCAGGTGCAGGTGTGGGTGGCACCGGTGTCGGGGGCACTGGGGTCAACGAGACCGGTGTCGCAGGTGCGGGTGTCAGAGGTACTGGTGTCTGTGGCACAGCCGTGTCTGGAACGAGTGTTGCTGGTGCAGGTGTGGGCGGCATGGATGTCTCTGGGGAAAGTGTCTGCGGTGCAGCTGTAGGGGGTACTGCAGCCACCGGGGCCGGTGTCGCAGGTGCAGGTGTCAGAGGTGAGTTCACGACAATCTCGTACACAGAGTTCGACCAGTACCCACCACAGATCTCAGACGCGTTCTCTGGGCAGGGCTTGTCACAGTTTGTCGCCACCCCGTACTTCCCATACGAATCCCCACACATGCACGCGTGCCCATTCTGCAACCCGAAGTACATCTTCGGAAAAGGGCCGAGGCTGTTCAGATCCGCCAGACACTTCTCCGCACACAGCGCTGTGCTGGTGAACGCTTTCCCATTACCCGCCTCATCCAGGTCCTTGGGCGACTTCTTGTCTGTGTAGCACCCCACATACTCCACAGTGTACGGGGTGTTAGAAGTTGGCGGGGATTGTGTCTGAGGTGCGGGCGTCGGCACTGCCGGAACCATCGGGACTGGCGGCAAAGCTGTATCCGTGGCCGGCACGGCCGTCACAGGCGCCAGCGTCCCATTCAACAGATACACAGAATTGCGGTTGCTCCCCCCACATATCGAGGCAGGCTGCAGCGTGCAGGCGGTATCACACTGTTTCTCCGGCCTGCTGCCATACTTCCCGTGGCTGTTCCCGCAGTAGCACTCCTGCCCAAACTGAAGCCCGAAGTAGGCGTACGGCCCACCCGACGCTCCACCGCAGAAGGCGGCACACAAACAGGCGTTGACCCCCCCAGCACAGAGGGCCCGTCCAGGTCACGCGCATTCTTTTTGTCTTCGAAGCAGCCCGCATAGGAATACCCTGACACACATGCGGCAAAGCCGAGCAGGGCAAACAGGCGATGGCCGTGACCGTCAAAACCCAACGCCATCCTGCAGGCCTGCGCACACAGCGCATCTGTGTGAGGTGTGAGGTGGTGTGTGAGGGGAGTCTTCGGTCGGACATAAGACACAAAACATCAATATCAAAAACGCGTCTCGTGGGAGATGGGTAACTCAGCCACCGCTTTTCCGTTGCATTAGGCACCGTTCAGTGCAAAAGCTGACGTACGGAGGGGCGAAGGCAGGGAGCAAAACACCACTCGTTGGCCTGATGAAGGGTGGTGTTTGTTCCGTTCGCCCCCCTTCCAACCTTGCAAGAAAACTGTTGCTGCAAGTGGTAGAAAAACAAATACGCACAGGGAAGTCGTCTTCTCTAGTCCTCCCTTGACTCCCTAGTCGCACCGAAGGTGCTTAAACAAGTTTACTGAATGTGGTGTGTGAGGTGGTGTGGGGTTCGGTACTGGAGCAGTGTCGCGGCACACACAATGCATGGGGGGCCAGTGCGAGGGGAGGGGAGGGGGTGGGCTGGGGGTGGGTCCGTGGCATCCATCCAGCATCCCATCGGAGAGCGTGTGTCTGTCTGTGTGCCCTCACAACTGCGCCCATCACAGCTAGCTGGCTACAGGGGCTGAAGGGGCAGTTCCCCCGCCCGACGAAGCCCCCTTCTTCTTCACCCCTCCCGGGACACGGGAAACGGCAAATAACCCTGGCGTGGCATGGCCTTCACTGATTCTTGCTTTCTTCTGCAGGAGTGGTGCTGCAGAGGTGGGTCGTGCAAGCGGGAGGGGGTGAGGGGAGGGCCGAACGGGGAGTCGGCCCAACCTTACAATATATAGGAAAGGTCTGGAAAGCAGAAGGGGGGTGGGGGGAACTGAAGCATATGCAAGAAGAACAACAAGAGGAGAAACGGCGCGATACGCAAGAACAAAATGGTGCATGATTCCTTGATGGCGTTGACGGGGGTGGGCGGGTGGGGGCGACGGGGGACTGAGCAGAGAGGAACAGCAAGGGACGAGTGGCGGTCGGCTTGGCTCGCCGAAGAGAAGGCCCAGGCCGGGCGCTCTCTGAGAGGCTAGCCGACCGTCCCCCCCCCTCGGTTGGGGGGTGCCACAGGTGGAGATTTGGCGGGTAACATTGAATTCTTGTTGGAAGAAGTGCAGCCACAGCTCAAACAGAGCTGTCAAGCTGCATCCGTGCGCCACCCTTCATCTCCGCTGTGGCTGGTTGTGTACTATTTCGATGAAAAGAGACGGAATGACGTCAACGCATCAGCAAAAAAAAAGCAAACAAGAAATGTGGGTTGGGGTCGGGTTGCGCGACTGAACAGTGTTTGCGTGCCGTTGAATGCGAACGATGTTTTGACTGTTATTATTGGTCTTGCATTACACACACAGCTCCACCATTTTTTCATCCCTTTTCTGCAGTTCCGAGCCAACATCCCAGCCATATTCGCTCAGAACGCAGACAGTGTTGAGCCACAAGGCCGCCACTGTGAGATGCGTGGCTGCTGTGTGCTGCCGCCAAGGGGGGGGTGCAGCGGGGTGTGGGGCAGTGAAGCAGAGCAAATGGAGAGAGGAGTGGGTCGAGAAGTGTGAAGCAGCCCAGGGCGTTCGCTCGGGGAGAAATAGGGGTCTATTTCGTTAAAAAAATGATTCTGGGAAAACCCTTCTCCCACCTCTCTCCCCGGCATTTCTCCCAAGGGGGAGAAATTAAATAAAAAAAGTTTCTCGGAAGTTTTTGCCTCAGGTGGGAAGGGGTTCTGAAGGAGAAGGGCAGCACCCTCTCGTACAAATTGATACCACCACGCTTCGCACGGAGCGGAAACCCAAAGAAGCGAGATCTGAACCTGCTGGGGACCGTCGGAGCTATGCCGGCATCAGCATGGTCAAAGCCAGAGGAGGCCGAAGCCAAGAGCATAGTGGCCTGCCACAGGCACCAGGTCGATGTACCTCTTGAGCATGCTGTCTCAAGGTGCACGTTGTCTGTAGGTGGTGCTCGACTATGAAGCAGACTCGGGGACGAGGCTGACAAATGTTCACTACCGTGGCCTCCGGCGGCTGGGGGGCTCCGCCCCCCAGACCCCCCTGTGACCTGTGAAGTCTGTCCAACAGGAACTAACGAGCGCATGTGACCGTGCCCTTCCTTCTCGAGAACGGGTATCGGCGACGGTCCGTGATCCTGTTTTGGGTTCGTCACCAACTCCCGAAGTGCTCACTGATTGCCGCAAAACCTCCATTTGCAACCGCGAACCGCGAAATGGGCCCCTTGCGCCAAACGTATATAGTACCCGGGTCTGGACCCTTGAGGCAATTTGTCTGAGGGGCCGATGTTGCATGAATTGATTTGAGGCGGCAATTTTACCCCTTTCTCCCACAGTCTCTGAGGAAGGTGGGAGATAGCGAACACCCTGAAGCAGCCCCTCAATAAAAAAAGCAAATCACAGTGAGTTGACCGTCCCTCCCCCCCCTCCCCGAACGCATCGCCAGCGAGTCTGCACACCGACATCTGCACGTGTGATGCGGGTGCTTCGCTGTGGAGGCGGTCGCGAAGGGGGGGATGGCCGAAAGAACAGGGGGAGCGGGGGCTGGGGGCTGGGCGATGGTAGAGCCGTGGTTATGAGAGTACTGCATGTGAACCTTGAGCAACCCTCGAAAAGACGCAGGGAGAGAGAGGGTGGGTATGGATAAGAACATATGGCCTTGTTGTTGTTTCTGATCATGATCAAGAAGCGCTCAGAGAAAATCAAGACAAGGTCACTGCAGCACAGCCGCTCGTTGCCCGTATCTTGTTTACGATGCGTTGACGCTCCACACACAACATCTCAACTCTGTGATGGCTGAGGTGGTGCACGTTTGGCTGTGCTGCCGTGACACTAGCTGATCACCGGTATGCGTCACATAAACTATCTGTGCCCCCCGCTGGATCGCGAAGTGACAGCAAAACGAATTTCCTGATGAATGCGGTTTTATTGGAACGCAGACCCCACTCTTTGTGCACACCACTCCCCGGCCAGTAAAGCCAGTTGGGGCTATGCCAAAACCACCAACAAATGAACTGGGGGAACCGATGATAGAGAGAAGGGAAACGGGCAATACAAGAACGGACAATAAACCATAGCCCGTAGGGGAGTGGGTTCTCCAGCGTTCCCAGCCGATACGAGCCATACAGACTCGAGAAGAGCGACACCACAAGGGTAACCTATCTGCACCTCCTTCGCGAAGACCCCCCCCCTCCCCCCACCCCACCCACAAGCAGGAAGCATGCCGCTCTCAGATGAGGCTCATTGAGGGGGAGCTTGTCCACACGGGGGGGGGGGAAGTGAAATAGAAGTAGAAGGAATCAATGATCTCCCTTCACTCTCCGGAAGTTTGTCCACACGGAGAGGGGCCTGGAGGTGGGGGGTGGGTGTGGTTGATCTGCCGTCCTGCCAGTCCAGCAATCTGAGAGGGGGGGGAGGGGTATTGAACGCAGAAGAAAGGGAACCCCGAGAGTTTGGCCCCCCCCCCCCCCTTCACTCGACAAGGCAGGTTGCGTGTGTTGGGGGGAGGTGTTGAGGGGTGGGGGAGGGGAGCGGCAGGGGGGGCATGTATTTGAGAGGAGTTGTGCTTCACAACAGGGCTCCTGCCGGAGTGCCAAGCCAAGAGAAGATGGCGGGGGGAGGCGGCGCGTTTGGGGGCGGCAAAAACATAAAACCCTCGCGGCGAGTTCGCCTTTTTTTGCCCCTTTTTTTTCCCCCTGCTGTTTTTCTTTGCCCCGGATTTTCTGTTTGGCGCACAAAACACAACAGGGTTCCCTTTATATGTTGCAGTGTGTCGCTGCAAGACAACCTCGCCGCATGGCACAACATCACCACTCCCATGTGGGATTTCGCATTTATTTTTTCTGGCAAGCAATAGCTTGCCCGGATATTGAAGAATAAAATAACCCACAAAATCATGCAAAATAAGGTAATATTGAATCCGGTGCCGCAGGTCCTCTCTCAGCCTCTGTAAGGGCTGTTTGCCACCGCTGGGCCCGTGCTGACGAAACTGAAGAAACTATTGTGGGGAGAAAAAACAGGACCACGCGCGCACTTTGGATTTTTTCTAATAGCCGATGCGATTCACACACAAGGTGGAAGAGCCGACCGAGCGGTGGCTCAGTCGGAGCAGGCTTTCACTCGTCACCCCACCCCGGGCCGCCCAAGCCCAAAACCCTGTACTGTGCACACACAACACAGAGTCGCGGAGCGACGGGTGACTGGATGGAATAGGTGAGTGGATCCCGTCACGTTACTCGAGAGTGTTGGGCTGGGGGAATGAAAGGTGGGTGATGCTTCCGAAGCGTTCCCCCACAAGAGAGGCCTATACTGGCTTGGTCGGGGGTGAATTCAGCTTCGACGAAGAAGAGAACTCTTCGAGCGGATGGAATGAGAGGACACTGAATGAAACACATTACAGGTGACCTCCGGGGGGAGGGGGTGTGGGGCTATCAGCGAAAAAACGCCTTTTATGGCGGGATACGGCTGAAGGGAAAGTGGAAAGTGTCAGGAAGGCACACTCGCACTCACCCCACACATCCCAATTCCTTCGATGTTCTGTCGGGCAAGATGGCGTTTCCGCCAAAGGGCTTCTGCCCCAACGCAGGTGTTGGCCGCAGGGGGGTGGGAGGAGGGCGGCGAAGAAACGAAGAAAGATCGCGGAGAGAGGATTGGCAGTGCCAAATAACAAAGAGCAACACATCCCCAATGACAGAACCCGGCCATTCTGTGCCGTCCGTGGCGAAGACACCCCTCCCCCCCCCACCCCCGTCCCTCCCCCCAACAGAGGTTTGGCAAAGAAAGACGAAGCACAATCCCCACGTTGGGTTCGCAACGGCGCCAGCAAAAAAAAAAGATGCGGGATGATCCTGTATGAACCCCCGCCGCCTCTTTGGACTTCCCTTCTATGTGTGCGTGCGCACCCCCAGAAACGCTCCAGGCTGATCGATCAGCAACCAGAGTTGGAGTGCTACACATTATCAAAATGGCGGGGGGGCTGGGCAACTGATTTCACAAGTGTTTGAAAAAAATGACAACGTCGTGCCAACGATACGTGTTCGCAGGCATTATTCCACTACACAAAGATAAGGCTGCCGTTTGTGCGCCATATCCACGACAACAACAGAAACCCCCGACGGATTCTGCGGGGTTCGCCTGGCAACAGTTTGCACAACTCTTGCCGTTTCAGAATTCTGCTGATAGCATCAGCGCCCAGCCTAATCACGGGATGGAACCCTGTCTATTTGCTACTGCTGGTTTGCAGCAGCTGCTGTTCTCTTCTTGGAACCTGCCCGTCGGTGGACCACCAGGAGGGACCCGGTGTGAGGCTTCTTTGAAATCGACATTCACGAGCCAAGGCTCGACCCATCGACACCCCCCTGCCTCCCCTGTCGCAAAGACAGGGCGGGTAAACTTCGTACTTCAATACAGGCAAGTGTTTTGACGATGCGTTTCGACAGTGTGTGTCTTCGGAAGTGTGATATGACTTGATGGGGCTTTCGCTCTGTGTCAAAGTGTGTCAAGCAACCGGGACTCTGACTATGGCGGCTCACTCTTCTGCACCTTAAGAGCGAAGGCACCCAGATGTGTTTTTCCCGGAAAGCTGCTTCTCAGCCACGTTGAGGCATGAGGAGGGGGGCATTGGTGTGGAGGGGGGCGTGTGGGCAGGTCGACTTTACATTAAAATAAAGGAAAAGCCAAGGGTGCCTGCTCAACGCAGCGCGCGCACAGTCGGAAGGGGCGAGGATGGGGGGGGGGCAGGGCTGTAAATAAGGTTTGGGGGTCAGGAGTCGGGAGTCGGGAGTCGGTTATTTACAGTCACCTAAGGTACCTGGGGTGGGGGGCTGGGGGGGACGGGCGGTCTCAAACCCTACTCAATCCTGCACGCATCCTGTAGTACGGCCACCTCTGCCGTGGAGAGTCCCATGGACCCTCCAGCAGTCGCCCACCATTCGGTCAGGGCGGACTGACTCGGCGCTTGCGGGGTCTTCCCGCGTGCGAGGTGGTCCGCGAAGAAGCACGCGACGCACAGCGCCATGTTGGCTGTCCCAGCCAACCCCCCACTTCGCCCGCAGCGCCCCACACGCTGCGAGCACCTCACTCACGGCAGCAGTATTTGGCTGCATAGCTCTCAGTATTTCCCGTGCATGCAGCGCATGCATCCACAAATTTTGTGGATGCATCCACACACAGCCTGGAGCTCCGAAGCCCTGCATGCAGGCCTGCCTGCAGTGGATGAATGCCTGTATGCCAAATCGAAAATCCATTTTTTGACATTTTCGGGCATCCCTGGATGCCGTGGATGCATGCATGGATGCATCCACACCATCCACGGCCCCACTGAGAGCTATGTTGGCTGTGAGTCAAACACTACTGCCTCTACCTGAGGCATGTTGTGTCGCAACAGTTGCGTCACATGTGTGACGCATCTGTGTGGAGTGTGTGTGGGTGTGCACGTGTGCGCTGCGGTATGCTCAACCACCTGATGGGGGCGGAACACAACTCTTCTTGGGAGCTGCCAGGATCTGGCAAAAGGGGCGGGAAAGGGGCGCCGTATTCACAGCAGTGGTTTGGCAATGAACTCACCCCAGTTCAGAGACCGGTAATGAAGAAGATGACTGGGAGGCACACACCATGTCCCACCCATCGGGACCCCCCCTCCTCGGGTGTTCCAAAAACCCTTTCTTTTGAATATTTGGAGTCTGTGCGGATCGCAGTGGGGTCATTTTGGCCATGGGGTGCCTAATACCGCACATTCCCTAAGGGAAGCAAGGCAACCCTCCCAATCCCAAAAAATCCGGCGCGAGTCGGGAGTCGGGAGTCGGCCTTATTTACACCCCTGGGGGGGGGGGGGGTGATGGAAGAAGCCCCAGAATTCGCATGAGATTGGAGGGGATCTTCGCTGAATTGGCAAATATTCGGCGCCTTTTGAACGGTTTACGACGGTTTTGAACGATTTTTTTCTGGCCGTGCTTGAAACAGCCACCCAAGTGAGAAGGGGACGCGTGTTCCGACTTCGCCTGGCCATCAAGAACGAGAGTGTGGGGATCGAAGATGATCAGATACCGTCGTAGTCCACGACTGTAAACGATGCCGTCACTTTATATCGGACAACACATCGGCGAAAAAAAATGCACCAAAAAAATACGCATTTTCCTTCCGCGAAGCCCCCCCTCAAATCCAAAGAACCAAAAAGGGGTGGTGGTGGTGGTGGTGGTGGTGGTGGTGGTGGCTGCTCCACTCTAATGTGCAGACAAAGTGAGTAACCCCTCACAGGATATATGCCAACACAAAGTGGCACAAGTATTTATTTTTGCGCACGTTGAAGCAGAAGCCCCACATCCCCTACCACCCCTACCACCCCCGACAGGACAAAAGAATCGGCTTGTGCAAGAAAAAGGATAAGGAAGGAGAAGAGAAGAGAGGGAGAGTGGAGAGGGGGGGGGGGGAGGAGGGAGGGAGGGAGACGGCTTTTTGGGAAAGACGCCTGATCACGACCATCATGGTGCAGGGCAGCACCCCACATGGGGCGCCCCCCCACCCCCACATCACCTCTGTGCGGTGGCTGGTCAGTTGACTTGTTTTTTTTATGCCACGCTAAAAACACAACAATCAGCTTCGGTGGATGATTCACTCTAGTGCCTCGGGGCGGTGGGGCATTCTCCTGACACACACACAACCCTGAGCGTGGCAGTAGGAGGGGGGGGGGCAGCCGGTCTGCTATCCAGTGAGTAAGGAGGGAGTAAGACTGCCGATCAAACCAAGAGATTGTGTGGGGGGTGGGGGTGGGGGTGGGGGTGGGGGGTGAAGGTGCACCCGCCTCCTTGCCTTCACGGTGGACTCCCACACGTCAGGGTGCACCTTTTTGGGATATCGGAATATCGGGGGTCCAGACCCCCGCGAGTGGGGGTCTGGACCCCCGCTCGCGGGGGTATGGACCCCGCTCGCGGGGGTCGTCTGGGCACCAAAAATAGCAGGGCAGACTCCCGCTAGCGGGGGTCCAGACCCCCACTCGCCCAGACCCCCGCTCCAGGGGGTGGGAGTCCACCGTGTTGGCGTAGGCCCTGGGAGGAGGGAGGAGGGAGGGCGCACTTTCAGATCTGTCTCGTCCCCACGCACCCCCCTCCCCCCGGGCAGAACTCAGCTTTGTGTGATCGGAATTTTCAGCGATATTTCTTCTTTGTTCTTTTCGGCACATTTGGGTTTCAATGGGGGGCCCTCGCTGCCAGGTGTGACTCAAATGTCCCCGCAATTTCTGATTTTTTTTATTTCGAGTGGAGAAAAAGAGGCAAGGGCACAAAGAGACAGACCTTCTCTTCATCCGATTAGCATGTTATTTGGGGGAGTGGGGGGGCTGAGAGGGGGAGAAGGGGCCGCGGGCCCGCGTAGTTACTTCGCGTCATCGTGATACTAGTAAGGAGACGACACCCTTGGGGTGCGAGTATTTTCGTTCCGGGGATATTCACACGTTAAAGCATACGAGAAGGGGAGAAGCGAGGGGGGAGAGAATGGGGAGTCGCGCGCGAATCGGCAAACTTCGGGAAATATGAGGGTTATTTTCCCTGCACCAACTTTCGCGATAACCTCCTCCCCGCACCCCACCGCCCCGCCCCGCCCCCCCCCCCCCCCCCTTTCGCTGCCCCCACGCCACTGTGTCAATGAACTATCACGAAAGCTCTTCGGCAGAGCGCCAGTTCCCGCAAGTGAGACTCAAAACCCAGCTCTCTGAAGAGAATCTCTGCTCAATCGAGCAAAAAAAATGCGATTTGGGTCGCGCGTTGCCTTTTCACTGTATGCCTGTATCAGAAGACACAACGCAAAAAAAAAAACAACCCAAACCTCTGCTCGTCGGGGGTGTGAGGGGGGGGGGGGGGGGCGCTGGGGTATCCTGAGGTTTCCCATCTTCTGTTCACCCACCCCTCTTCTGGGATCGGCAGAGCACAACAAAAAATACCCCCAAGAAGGGCGACTCGTCTGCCCTGCGTGAGATGAGATGAGCTGAGAACGAGGGGCGGGGGTGATACTGGGACGGCCAGAGGTAGTGGATAGGCTCCTATCTTCTGCCTACCCACTATCCTGCCGACCCTGAGGGGATTCTGAGGAGGATCCTCAGGGGATGTAATGCTGGCACCACACCATACGCATGCAGCACCCGTGGGGTAGCTGCCGGGGCGTGGGGAGAAGAATCTCAGGAGGAATACCCCCTCAGGAGAACAACCCCGCTCGGGGACTTTTTTCAAATATAGCAGATCCGTTTCCCCGACCGCGACAGCACGCTCTGAACCGCTGTGGTGCCTATCGCTTTCTGGTCGCCCTTGGCCTCTCTCGGCGAGCTCGCTGTGCTGCTGGCAGGCGAGGACTCGAGAGCCCTCCGCATCGCAGCGCGGGGCGGGAGCAGCTGCGTGGAGCAGCTCAGGGGGATCGGCAGCGGGCTGCCCCACGGCGCCCCATGGCTGGGCTCCTTCAGCAGCTCCCGCGACTGCAGGCAGGGCGGGTACGACCCACGCCGCGATACCAGCGTCGCAACCGAGCTGTCGCCCAGCAAGGAGTAGTCGTTGCCACACCCGTCGGTGCTGCATACGTCCCCCGCCTCCGCGTTGCCCAGCGAGGCGAGGTCCAGCGGTGCCTCGCACATCACCTCCTCGATACAGCCGCGAGTCGCGGCGTTCATCGCAGTCCTGCGGCGGCCTATCTTGAGGTCGAAGATGTACAGCGCGATGTCGTAGACACCCTTCGCAGCCAGGAGGAGGGCAGAGGCCATCAGCAGGACCCCTGCGGTGTCCGTCACAAACTGGACTGTCGCATCGCCTGGGCTGGTCTGGGAGAGGATGGCGGCGGACATCAGCAGCACGGCGAGAAACATGAGCCCGCTCATCAGCACCGCAACGATGTGGTCGAATGTGGAGTTGTAAGGCTGCAGGATGACAACCGCAAGGAAGAAGGCGAAGAGGACCACGGTGATGAGAATGTTCCGCGTGGCGCACATCGCGAATGTGGAGGGCTTCCAGGCGGAGCAGAGGGCCAGGAAGAGCATCTGCCCCATCTCCACCACGCTGAACCAGTGGTACCTCCCGCGGTACATCTCGAAGAAGAGTCCCCACTGCGCCACATAATGGTCGTGCGCCCCGTCGCGCCGAACCCACACCTCCTCCCCGAAGACAAGAATGTACATCCGGCGCTTCCACCCCTGCAGCACACGCCGCACATGCTTGTCCCCCCCGATGCGCGAGTCGAGCACCGCAGCTGCCGCCACATCGATTCTCGGGTCAGGCATGGTGAGTGCGGAGAAACGGCTGGGGCGGAGCAGGAAGTGCCACATTACCGCAGGCAGCGCCATGCAGGTGAGAAGGGCAACCCATCCCACCACGGCAACACTGGCTGGGGCGCGGGAAGGGAAGAAGGCCATGTTGGAGGCTGCCATGGAGGTGCCCATCAGGAGCCAGAGGATCGGGAGGTAGACCAGCCCGGGGGCGCGGACGTAGAAGAGGGCGTCACCCCAGGAGATGTCGAGGCAGGTGACCTGTGCCAGAGCGATGAGGTAGTTCACCCCGAGGAAGACGAGGATGATCCCGACGTTGGAAACTGCGGCGCCTAGAAAGTATTTATTGCCGTGGCTCCCCAAGGGGAACTGCAGAGGGTGGAACTCCCAGTCCAGCGGCTCGACGTTGTCGAGGTCGACGTCCTCAACCTTGCATTCGATGTCCATCAGAGCTTTGACCATTCCGCCAGAGGTGGAGACGGAAGCCGTCGCAGCGGCTGAAGCGCTGCTGGCCTTGCTGCGTGTGACACTCGAGACAGATCCGCTGATCACCTTCGGGGCAGGCGCAGGGGTCCCAACAAGGTCGAGCGGCGACGGCTCTGTGGTGGGTGCGCCAGTTGCGGGGGGCGGCAGCGGGGCCTCGGTTGACGGCAGGTCCGTCTCGGGTGTCCGGGTGGGAGGGGGTGTCGGTGCAGGTGTGGCGAGGGGAGGGGAAGGTGTTGGCGGTGCCGCGGTTGCCGGGGGGCGTGTGGCGGGTGCCTGGGTGGGTGGTGTGCCCGTCGCAGGGGCAGCAGTCGCAGGCGCCGGAGTGGGTGGTGCAGCTGTGAGGGGCACAGGTGTCGGAGGCGCAGGGGTGGGTGGTGCCGGCGTCGCGGGGGCGGATGTCAGCGGGGCCTGGGTTGCCGGTGCCTGCGTAGGAGGTGCGCCCGTTGCAGGGGCAGGGGTTGCAGGTGCCGGCGTGCTGGGGGCAGGCGTGGGCGGTGCAGGTGTCTGCGGTGCGGGGGTGGGGGGCGCAGGCGTCGCAGGTGCCGGGGTGGGCGGTGCCGATGTCGGAGGTGCTGGTGTCAGTGGTGCCGGGGTTGCGGGCGCCTGCGTGAGTGGTGCAGGTGTGGGTGGTGCTGGCGTTGGCGGAGACGGCGTAGCTGGTGCCGGGGTCCGAGGTGCAGGCGTCGGCGGCGCTGGTGTCGGAGGTGCCTGGGTCGCAGGAGCCGGGGTTGGCGGTGACGGCGTCGGCGGCGCAGGGGTTTGCGGCGCCGGGGTGGGTGGCGCGGGTGTCGGCGGTGCCGTTGTTGGAGGTGACGGCGTCGGCGGTGCTGGTGTTGGAGGTGCTGGGGTGGGTGGTGCGGGTGTCATTGGCGCAGGCGTCGGCGGTGCAGGAGTTTGCGGTGCCGGGGTTGGCGGCACGGGTGTCGGAGGTGCAGGTGTCGACGGTGACGGGGTCGGTGGCGCAGGTGTTGACACGACTGGCGAGGGAGCCCCGCCAGCACTGTACGAGCACAGATACTTATTCGAATCCGCACAAGACCTGTCCAGGAGACCGACACCCGTCGACGGGTCATACACGCCACAGTTGCTGGAAACTGTATTGGGCTGCTGCTGATCGCCCGACCCACAAGTCTTCATATCCTTCCACTGATCCACCCCCCCCGCCTTGTCCACATGCGCCTTGTCGCCGCACCACAGCTCCCTGCGGAGGACTGTTGGGCTGCTCAGCCACTTCCACAGATGGATGTCGCGTGCACTGAGGCGGTCCCGCTCCTGTGTCGCCACATACCCAACATGCAGCGGCTCTGCGAACCGCTGGGCCACCAGCAACGAGACGTACCAGTCCTGCCACAGGTCAGAGATGGAGATGAGCTTGCCCTCTCTCTGAGGTGTCCCGTCCTGGCACCCGTCGTTGGTGCCGTTGATCTTCACGCTGTGCGGCTGATCCGACGTGTAGTAGCAGAGCCCGTTGTAGTGTGGCGTACCCACATTCCCGCAAGGGTGTGGCCCGTTGTGGTAGCGGACGTCCCTCAGCATGACTTTGTCCTTCTTGGTGTCGATACACCCGATGAATAAACGGTCGAATGGCCCAGGCTTGAGCAGGGCCGCATCCCACTGGTAAGACAGCACAGCCCCGTTCACAATAAGGCTGGCCACGCCTTGAGAGTGTGCGTAGTAGAATTCGAGGTAGTGCCACTTGTCCGCCGCCACGTCCTGGGTTTCTTTGAAATATCTTCCGACCATCACGCCGACCTTCTTCGATTCGTAAACAAGGCTCAAGGAGTTGAACGAACCTGGTATGCCCCATGTGATCAGAGGATGCTTTCCCGGACCGTTCGACGGCCTGAACCACAGGGTGACATAGGTGGTTTGCATCATGTTGAACGGCCAGTCTTGGATCGCACCGCCCGTGATCGGGCTGCACAGTCTCTTGTTGTGCCGTGCCGCATGGTACTGGGATGACGCGTCCTGCGTCCAGTCGAACTGCCCCGTGGGGAAGTCATACGACCCGACTTCATCCTGGCCGCCCCCATTCTCCGAATACCACTTCGAGATTAACTGGGCGTTGGCATGCGCCACAGCACACAGCACCACAGCGACGCTGCGTGACACAGCCATGTGTGCCCCACTGGCAGCCCGGTGGTGCCTCTAGGAGACGCCACCACCTGTTGTGCGTGCGGTGGAGGCATCATCAGGTTTGCAATCGGGCGCGCCCTCCAGGCGAGACTCTAAGCAGACACCACCAATGCAGCGGGGGTTGGAGTGGGTGAGGGAGGGGGGGCAGGGCATCTCGGTGTCTGTTGGAAGAGGGGCTGCAAGAGGCACGGCCAAAAAAAGCGTCGCAACCGTGATTCCATTCCTTTTTCCGTGTTGCATGCGCCACCAACGCTACCCACCACCCCATCGTGTGAACACTGTCAGTTTTCAGCCCATTCAACTGGAAATGCGATCACCCGTAGCGAAGACCCCCTATGCGTGCTGAAAGAACCGTTCAAATGTTCACACATTCATACGTCCAGAGTCGCCCGCTCAGGTCAGTGGTCGCGCTAAATATTGGAAAAATCACCTTCTCGGTTTCCCCAAATGACCCCCGTATGCGGGCCGCTTCAGGCGCTGCGTCGCCTCAGCGGGGCTCTCTTCCCTCGCAGTGACGTGGGTGTGGGTAGGGGGGGGGGGCAATCTGGTTTCGATTTGTTTTTGTTTTGTGTGGCTGTGCAGCTGCAGCCGATGGCCGCAGGTTGCACCACCTGATCCGCAGGCCTGTCGCTAACTTTTCGATTTTGGAGATTTGGTGGGTTGACGCTCCTGTTTGGGGGGGGGGGGGGGGCAAGGCTGGCAGCAAATTTTTACTGCACTTTACTGCACTTTATTATACTGCATTTTACTGCATTTTATTGTATTTTATTTTCCGGATTTTTGGATAAAGTGCATGGTCCTGAGTGGTGCCTTGGGCTTCGCATACGTACAGCTGGGAGGACCACTATGGACAGGCCAAATGCTGGAGTCACACCCACTTTACAGAGGTGCAGCCACGTCTGCAAGTTTGCGGACAGCCGCAAACCCGCAGAAGATGGCAAAAAGTACCGCTCCTGCACGGAGGTTCTCCTGAAGGTCACAGGGACGCACCAAGGCTCCGGCAGAGAATGCAGGCCGGGATGGATGTGCCCTGCCTATGTTGGGTCGGTGGGTTAGCAGGACCTGATCGGTGCGGCCTCCGCCTGGCTTCAGTCCTGCTTTGAGTGCTTTCAGTCCGCTCTGATGTCCAGCCTCCCCGAACGGGATGGTGAAGAACCCGTACGCCAGATCAGCTCAGCTGTACAACGTCCGAGGAAGGTGGACTGCCCACCGCACACCGCCGTGCTGGTCCGCCCTGCTGCGCCTGCGGTGCTGGGGTGCGCCTGCTGCCTGATTGGCCCCGGCGCTCGGAAGCAGCATCAAGCATGCCGAACAGCAGCAGGGCGGGCCTGGCGGGGGTACTGCCTTGGTGGCCTTGTGTTGGCCAGAGTGGGCGGATCAGGGTCCCCTGGCACGGCAGGTCAGCGTCCTGCCCACCGTCACGCCGAGCCACCCCTACAACACGCTCTCCTGCACTTTATTGCACTTTACTGCATTTTACTGCACTTTACTGCATTTTATTGCACTTTATTTTATTTTATGTTTTTTATTTTTAAAATGCAGCATTTGTCCAGCCTTGGGGGGGGGGGGGGCCGGGGGCATACACGGTGGGATCTTGTAATTTTTACATGTATAAGTACAAGTATATACATGTATTATACATGTATAATAGTTGTCATGCAAGTATTATACATGTATAATACATGTATGTACATGCATTATTGGTCTGGCTGACGCCCAAAAAAAAGTCAAATTTGGGTACTTCTTGGGTACTTTTTGGGTCACCGAAAAAGGGGGGGGGGGGTGTCAAAACTTATTTTCTTGGGTGGAAAAATTCGACCTCCCAGAATCGTGATTTTCTTCCCCCATTGTACTTTTTGGACTCCGCGCGGATCGTAGTGGGGTCATTTTTGTGGTCTAGGTGACAAACTTCACCCGTGAAATACGGGTCTGGTTCAGGCAGTTGTGCCTGTGAATGCTGGGAGGAGAGGAGTGGGAGATCAGTTCAGGGGCACTTTGCTGGTTGAGGGTTACAACAAAAAGGGACCTGCAGGCAGGAAGTGAGGGGAGGGGGTGGGGGGTTTTGGGGCTGTGGCACCCGCACTCTCTCTACGGCTCTACTGGCTTACTCCAGCCTCTGGACCGTCTACGCTCTACTCTCCTTCTTCAACCGCTGGAATCTCGATGTGTTCCGTGTCGTGGTCCTGAAGCTTCGGGAGTAACCCTTCCTGACTCCACTCTGGGCGGACTACGAGTTCCCTCGCCTCCGCATATTCCCTCAGTTCCGACAGAGTAAAACACCGGTCCATACTCTCAATGAGTTCAAGAATAGCGGGTTTGTTTTTACTCTGGCAGTTGAGGATCCCGCGTGCCAGGGCTTGCTGCACCAACACCCCCTTTAACCACGACACATCACAGTGGAATACAATGCAAATACTGTCAATCAAGGCAGTCCGCTTGCGCTTGCGTTCAGATGCGTTATTGTCTGCGATCCTCGCGACTTCGAGTTCCGCAAGTCGCAGCTTGCCAATACGGAGCTTCCTCTCCTGCACCGCCTCCTGCTTTCCCCCCAGAGAAGAGATCTGGGCCTCTGTGACACCTGGAGAGGTGCCATCAACCCAATGCTGCATGCAACAGAGCTTGGCGCGGAGGACACCATCCCGGATAGCGACCCCCCCCATTCATCATCAACACCCTCCGCATCCTGCCGCAGACCCCTTCCAGGACCGCAGGTCCCAGTGCGCCTGTTCTCTCTGCAGCCATCCCTTCCGTGGACTGGGAGTATCTCTTGTACTCGGAGTAGCAACCGGAAGCAAAACGGTGGATGGATGTGCGGAGAAACTTCTCAGCGTCGGCCTTGTCCACCTTGGGGCAGAGGGTCGAACCCTGGTGAGAAGTCCACCCACCGTCCGACTTCGGCCGATGCCGCTAACCTTGGGCCGTTGAGTCGGCAGGTGCGACGGATCATTTGTTACGTATGGACAGTTCTGTGTGTGTGGCTGCCGTCCTCTTATTGTTTTCTGGTTGTCCTTGTCCACTTGGCTTTTAAGTTTACCAGCCCCCGACCGACAATTGTTTTCCAATCTTCCCTCTCCTCGCACGTGGTGGAAGCGTCAACACCTCAAAGAAGGAAGAATATCGTGGTGGGCACCATAGTATTTGGCGACACCAGATTCAGCGAGAAGAGTGGGGACAACCTCGTTCAACTGTTCCTCTGACACCTGTGCGGCGAGGAGGATCGTCAAAATTTACAGTGCAAGCAATTGTATGCATTTTCCATAGTCATCGCCAGTTCCTCGGGAACACTGCCCTTCAGTGTGCACGTTGCAGACTCGAACGAGAGGCACAGGGACTGGCCGAAGCAGTCTTCCTGGTGATCTCTCCAGCTCTGGAGGTACCCATCCTCTGCATTCGCCTCCGCTTGCCACAAGCGCCAGGCGAGGAAGCGGAACAACTCCGAGGAGAACCCGAGCTGGCAAGTGTCACTTGCCTGGGCCTCGCTCTTCGAGAACCGTGACACAAACAGAATGCAGGGGTACACGAGGTGCGCGAAGCAGATTCCCATCCTCCGCACAGTCTCGCGGTCCCCCTCCAACTCCATCACAGCCTCGTACGTCTTCGTATCCCTATTTGCAACTTCACGAAAGAAGGATGCGCAGGAGGAAATCGAGGACGTTATCGTCGCCGTCAACGAGCTGCGAGAGGGACCAACAGGCGGCCGCAGTGGTGCAGAAGCGGTCGTTCGAAGCTTTTTGCCACAGTAGCCCAGACACCTTGATTACATGCGGACATTCTCTCGCGATGAATGCGGCGAAGGCAGGGTCATGTGCCGCATATACGGTGGACTCCAGCGGGGGTAGGGTAACCCTTTTCGGGAGTCTCAACTAGCGGGAGTCTCGGACTCCCGCTAGCGGGAGTCTTTAGCCTAAATTAGCTGGAAAATAGACTCCCGCTAGCGGGAGTCTCCAGTACATACTGCAGAAAAAGACACCCTCTCAGACTCCCGCTCCCAGACTCCCGCTAGGGTGGCTGGAGTCCACCGTATAGTTGGCGGCTGCACACACGGACTTCGTCTTCACTGCACTGGAATCCATCAGGTCGCAGGTGCAGGTGGCAGTGCAGGTCGCAAGCCGACACACTGTGCTGTTGGCCACATGTGGCAGAGGCGAGAGAGCCGTGTACTGCGGCATGCTCGAACAACAGGATTGGCGGTACAGCATAGGCTGGCGGGACAGTAGGGAAGGCAGGACAGTATAGGATGGCGGTGCAGGTGCAGGGTGTGTGAGGTCGCCACCCGGCAGGCCCCCACCCCAGCCACCCACCCACCCAGCGGGACCCCCCTCACGAATTTTCCATAACCCCGTTCTTTTGAACGTTTGGGATCTGTGCGGATCGTGGTGGGGTCATTTTGGCCATGGGGTGCCTCTGACCACAAATCCAGACTGAAACCGGCAGAAAATAAGTTTTGACACCCCCCCTTAAAAAAAGTCAAATTTGGGTACTTCTTAGGTACTTTTTGGGTCACCGAAAAAGTGGGTTTCAGCCATACCAATTATACATGTATAATAGTTGTCATGCAAGTATTTTACATGTATAATACTTGCATGACAAGTATTATACCGTATACGTAAATATTTTGGAACGTAAATATTATGGAACGTAAATATTATGGAACGCTGGTGGGTTGGCGTTCCAGATTTTTTTCGTTCCATAATATTTACAGGGCTTTCTGCGACTCGGGGACTTGGACCAGGTGATCGGACGGCATACAGAGTCCCTGACGGGACCTACTCGTGCACTTTTCGTGCGATTCCTGAGGCAAACCATCCTCACCACCGAGTCCCCAACTGGCCCTGTAAATATTTTGGAACGTAAATATTATGGAACGGACCGGGCAAAAATGGGCCCGTTCCATAATATTTACGTATACGGTACATGTAAAATACAAGTAAAATACATGGGTTCGTTCATAAACACCCCCCCCCAGATTGGGCCTTTTAGCCATTTTTGGGCGAAAATTGGGAAAAATCGCATTCACCACCCTCGCAACCACCCTCGAGGTGGGAAAACAGGTTCGGGGGCACTTGGGAGGTCTTTTTCCGGCCATTTTTGTGCAAAAGACCCATAATCATGAGGGGAATGTATCATTTTTCCACGCTCCATTAGGCCGTCTCTGCGACTCTCCTGCCTTCTGGTATTTACCCGGACCAGAGCACATGTCATCCACGAGGGAACCAGGAACTCCTTTGATAGGGGCTTCGTTCGTTGCGCCTCCATTGACGTCGATACAGTTGCCAGAGTTGCGCCAGAGTGTCAGACCCCTAACAAAAGTCAGAATGAACCATCAGAGTGGAGCAAATCCTGCAGTTCCTCCCCGACGTGTGGTGGTCCTACTGGCTGCGGCAGATGTTTTCACTCCGTCTGGGGGCTGCCCTCCCGAGTGCAGTAGCCACCAGTCGGATGGCCTTGTGTGACACATGTAATTGGTCGTCGAGCTGTGCAGATGATACCCGTCTTTCACCACACTCGTCCGCCACCGTCTGGTTGTACCAGACAGTGTCCTTCCAAAGCTGCAATGAGCCCAGGTAGATGCCTGATTTGCGGGACCCTCATTTGTGCATCCGAATCAGCACACCGTCGAACACTAGTTCGTATCGATGTTGTCCTCTGTGAATCGTAGTGGGTCGACCGCCGGGGCTCACCCTTGCCTCGAGAACACCCTGTACCTACGGGCATGTTACACTCTTCTGACTATCCGTCATCCCGGAACCCGTGGACGATGTGGCGTTTGCTCTCCAGGTTGAAGTCCTGTCATCTGCTGAATGATGCTCGGTGCCAGCATACCGAGACACTGACTACGACCACTCCGCGAGCAAGCTGATCCCTCATCTGTTTCGTCGAACGAAGACTTACGCCGATTTCGGCAGCTCTTTTGTGATCCGGTACCAGGCTCGCGAGAAGGTATTTTTCCCCATTTCTCGTGCCAATGAGAGAGCAAAATGGACTCCTGGGTCCCCCGTGGCCCACCCGGACCCCCCGAAGTGCAGGTGGGGGGCAGACGAGGGTGGTGAATGCGAGTATTCCCAATTTTTGGCCAAAAATGGCTAAAAGGCCCAATCTGGGGGGGGGGTGTTTATGAACGAAGCCACATGTATTTTACATGTAAAATACATGTATGTACATGCATTATACATGTATAATACTTGCATGACAAGTATTATACTTGTATTTTACATGTAAATGCATGCAATATACATGTATAATGCATGCACTTACATGTAAGTGTCAAGTATGTGCCAGGGAATGGCAAGTAAGTGACAAGTAAACAGCTGTTTTGGCCAAGTACATGCCACTCTTTAGGATGTATATCCTGAAGAATGCCCAGTATTATACTTGTCATGCAAGCATTATACATGTATACTGCATGTATATACATGTATAGTACTGCACATGACAAGTATTACATGTATATTGCATGTATATACACGTATAATACTGTACATGTCAAGTATTTTACTTGTCATGCAGGTATTATACATGTATATACATGCAATATACATGTATTATACTGTACATGCACCCAATATGCTCAGTATCTACTGAACATGTCCAGTATTTTACTGGACGTGCACTAATGCTCAGTATTATACTGAACATGCACCGAATGTTCAGTGCTTGATCCTGAACAAAGACCTGCCTTGGGTCTGTTCCCAAGGGAACGGGATGTCACCCAAGGCATAAATGAGCGAACGGGCAGCATGCCGTTCCACATTTTTCGTCCCTGGGTTGACCCTCGATCAACAAACGAGAGCGCACCACAAGTCTCGGCATTACCTGCCTTGAGAACCTCTGCATGGACAGGAACCGGAAGCCCCCTGTGTAGCGGAGTGCTTCAGCAGAGACGAATATGTCGTCACGGTGGCGCTTCAGGCGTGTGGCGAGCTATATGTCGGCACACACCTTCCCAGTGGCGCTCCAGGCATTTGCCGAGCTAGTGTACTGTATCAACTGTTATTATAATAAGAATGAGAAAACATCCATGGGTCAGCAGGGAAACCCCTGCTGTGGGGGACAGAATCGACGTGTTTCTTTGAAGAAACAACAACCTGCGTAGGGGGTGGCAAGTTTGAAATTTGGCTGAAAATCCCTTGTAAAAAAAACCAAAATCCGTGTACAATATTATTGGTGAATTTTGGGGCCGTTTGGGCCAATACCCAGCCACCCTGGCCACAAGTCTCGGCCAAATCGGGATTTCTGGCCAGAAAGTGGGAAAACAAGCTGTATTTTCGCATTCTGAACCGGAGAAAACGACACCTCATCCGGTAGAAATGTGGTGCCGGTGCATCTCTGGCACAACTACACGTCTCCTACCCGGAGACTACTGACAATGTGCACTCTACGCCGAGAAGAACACGCAGGACCTGGTCTGCTGACTCTCAGAAACCTCAAGCCTCCCCCAGAGTGGAGGGAGCCCTGCACGGGCAAGCCACTGAAGGGGGTGGTTACCGTGGTAGGTGGGTGGTAGCAGATGTCACTCTCTCAACAGTGGTACACAGTCTCTTGCATCTGATGACATCATGTTGTAGAAATCCTGCACCTGCAGGATTGTAGGATGGGTGTGTCTCTGCACCGGCAGTTACAAACACAGACAAGAGGGCTGTTGGGGCAGGGGCAGGGGCTTGGAGGGGAGTCCTCAGTCTGTCCTCACTGTGTGCGGCTCCGCACCGAAACAGGTCGCTCAAGATCGCTCCGAGGTCGCTCACAGCTAACAGAGGTCGCTCAGCACCAAAACAGGTCGCTCAAGGTCGCTCAGCACCAAAACAGGTCGCTCCGAGGTCGCTCCTAGTAGTCCCTGCATCCGCACCAATCCAGCAGGTCTGCACGTCGCACAGCCAATCACCCACTGACACCCAGCGCAAAAAACGTGCACATCAACGCTCCGACCACACGCCACAACCCCACACCCGACGCGCTACACCTCCGCGACTTCGGCTCGCACCCGCAACCGCACAATGGTCCCACTCACGACCCGCACACAGGACGTGGCGATGGTTCCCACCCCCTTGTCCTCCACCCGCTGCCAAAACCAATATGCAAAAGACCCCGCTCCCGCCCGGTCGACTCCCGGGTCGAGCGGGAACTGCCAGGAGACCCCGGAAGTGCACGACGACCGCACGCATCGCGTCGACCAGTACAGCAAGGCGTCTAGATCATACGACGACGGAAGGGCTAACGGGAGCGCCCGGATGATGCAGCAGTCAACCCTTAGCTTGACCAGGGAACCTGCCGGAAGTCGGCGATCAGCCGAGCAGGGGGTTCTCAGAGACGGAGTGAATGAGAAAAGCAAGTCTCCCAGCACCAGCTCGCAATGTTACTTCTCCATGAAGGTACCACACCAGACATGGGAGCGGGGGCCCGGGGGTGCGCGGGGGGGCGCGGGCGGCTTCGCCGCCCGCGCCCCCACATGCCTCGTTGAAAATGGTCACAATACGCTTGCTCTGCCGCTCGCACTCAGAATCTAGTCGTCGGCTTCTCGTCCTGCCTAACACCACAAATTCAGGAGGCTGCCTCGACCCAGCCCAGCAACAGCTCGGAAAAGTCAGAAAACACCTGTTCCTGACCGTCTCCAGCGACCAGCAACCTCCAGCAACCTCTAGCAACCTCCAGCAACCTCTAGCAACCTCTAGCAACCTCTAGCAATCTCTAGCAACCTCCAGCAACCTCTGGCAACCTCCAGCAACCTCTAGCAACCTCCAGCAACCTCCAGCAACCTCTAGCAACCTCCAGCAACCTCTAGCAACCTCTAGCAACCTCTAGCAACCTCCAGCAACCTCCAGCAACCTCGAGCAACCTCTGGCAACCTCCAGCAACCTCTAGCAACCTCCAGCAACCTCTAGCAACCTCTAGCAACCTCTAGCAACCTCGGGCAACCTCTAGCAACCTCTAGCAACCTCTAGCAACCTCTGGCAACCTCCAGCAACCTCGAGCAACCTCTAGCAACCTCTAGCAACCTCTAGCAACCTCCAGCAACCTCTAGCAACCTCGAGCAACCTCCAGCAACCTCGAGCAACCTCGCGCAACCTCCAGCAACCTCCAGCAACCTCCAGCAACCGCTAGCAACCTCGAGCAACCTCCAGCAACCTCCAAACAAAGGTCGCTCAGCACCAAAACAGGTCGCTCAAGGTCGCTCCAAGGTCGCTCACATCAAACAGAGGTCGCTCAGCACCAAAACAGGTCGCTCAAGGTCGCTCCGAGGTCGCTCACATCAAACAGAGGTCGCTCAGCACCAAAACAGGTCGCTCAAGGTCGCTCCGAGGTCGCTCACAGCAAACAGAGGTCGCTCAGCACCAGAACAGGTCGCTCAAGGTCGCTCCAAGGTCGCTCACAGCAAACAGAGGTCGCTCAGCACCAAAACAGGTCGCTCAAGGTCGCTCCGAGGTCGCTCACATCAAACAGAGGTCGCTCAGCACCAAAACAGGTCGCTCAAGGTCGCTCCGAGGTCGCTCACACCAAACAGAGGTCGCTCAGCACCAGAACAGGTCGCTCAAGGTCGCTCCAAGGTCGCTCACATCAAACAGAGGTCGCTCAGCACCAAAACAGGTCGCTCAAGGTCGCTCCAAGGTCGCTCACATCAAACAGAGGTCGCTCAGCACCAAAACAGGTCGCTCAAGGTCGCTCCAAGGTCGCTCACACCAAACAGAGGTCGCTCAGCACCAGAACAGGTCGCTCAAGGTCGCTCCAAGGTCGCTCACATCAAACAGAGGTCGCTCAGCACCAAAACAGGTCGCTCAAGGTCGCTCCAAGGTCGCTCACAGCAAACAGAGGTCGCTCAGCACCAGAACAGGTCGCTCAAGGTCGCTCCAAGGTCGCTCACATCAAACAGAGGTCGCTCAGCACCAAAACAGGTCGCTCAAGGTCGCTCCAAGGTCGCTCACATCAAACAGAGGTCGCTCAGCACCAAAACAGGTCGCTCAAGGTCGCTCCAAGGTCGCTCACACCAAACAGAGGTCGCTCAGCACCAGAACAGGTCGCTCAAGGTCGCTCCACGGTCGCTCACATCAAACAGAGGTCGCTCAGCACCAAAACAGGTCGCTCAAGGTCGCTCCAAGGTCGCTCACAGCAAACAGAGGTCGCTCAGCACCAAAACAGGTCGCTCAAGGTCGCTCCGAGGTCGCTCACATCAAACAGAGGTCGCTCAGCACCAAAACAGGTCGCTCAAGGTCGCTCCGAGGTCGCTCACACCAAACAGAGGTCGCTCAGCACCAGAACAGGTCGCTCAAGGTCGCTCCAAGGTCGCTCACAGCAAACAGAGGTCGCTCAGCACCAAAACAGGTCGCTCAAGGTCGCTCCGAGGTCGCTCACATCAAACAGAGGTCGCTCAGCACCAAAACAGGTCGCTCAAGGTCGCTCCGAGGTCGCTCACACCAAACAGAGGTCGCTCAGCACCAGAACAGGTCGCTCAAGGTCGCTCCAAGGTCGCTCACAGCAAACAGAGGTCGCTCAGCACCAAAACAGGTCGCTCAAGGTCGCTCCGAGGTCGCTCACATCAAACAGAGGTCGCTCAGCACCAAAACAGGTCGCTCAAGGTCGCTCCGAGGTCGCTCAGCACCAAAACAGGTCGCTCAAGGTCGCTCCAAGGTCGCTCACATCAAACAGAGGTCGCTCAGCACCAAAACAGGTCGCTCAAGGTCGCTCCAAGGTCGCTCACATCAAACAGAGGTCGCTCAGCACCAAAACAGGTCGCTCAAGGTCGCTCCAAGGTCGCTCACAGCAAACAGAGGTCGCTCAGCACCAGAACAGGTCGCTCAAGGTCGCTCCAAGGTCGCTCACATCAAACAGAGGTCGCTCAGCACCAAAACAGGTCGCTCAAGGTCGCTCCGAGGTCGCTCACACCAAACAGAGGTCGCTCAGCACCAGAACAGGTCGCTCAAGGTCGCTCCGAGGTCGCTCACAGCAAACAGAGGTCGCTCAGCACCAGAACAGGTCGCTCAAGGTCGCTCCGAGGTCGCTCACATCAAACAGAAGTCGCTCAGCACCAAAACAGGTCGCTCAAGTTCGCTCCGAGGTCGCTTACATCAAACAGAGGTCGCTCAGCACCAAAACAGGTCGCTCAAGGTCGCTCCGAGGTCGCTCACATCAAACAGAAGTCGCTCAGCACCAAAACAGGTCGCTCAAGTTCGCTCCGAGGTCGCTTACATCAAACAGAGGTCGCTCAGCACCAAAACAGGTCGCTCAAGTTCGCTCCGAGGTCGCTTACATCAAACAGAGGTCGCTCAGCACCAAAACAGGTCGCTCAAGGTCGCTCCGAGGTCGCTCAGCACCAAAACAGGTCGCTCAAGGTCGCTCCAAGGTCGCTCACATCAAACAGAGGTCGCTCAGCACCAAAACAGGTCGCTCAAGGTGGCTCCAAGGTCGCTCACAGCAAACAGAGGTCGCTCAGGACCAGAACA
Source organism: Rhynchopus euleeides (assembly GCA_963210315.1). NCBI lineage: Eukaryota > Euglenozoa > Diplonemea > Diplonemida > Diplonemidae > Rhynchopus > Rhynchopus euleeides. Next base: position 233,631 of record OY723277.1, read on the forward strand.
GGTCGCTCAAGTTCGCTCCAAGGTCGCTCACATCAAACAGAGGTCGCTCAGCACCAAAACAGGTCGCTCAAGGTCGCTCCAAGGTCGCTCACACCAAACAGAGGTCGCTCAGCACCAGAACAGGTCGCTCAAGGTCGCTCCACGGTCGCTCACATCAAACAGAGGTCGCTCAGCACCAAAACAGGTCGCTCAAGGTCGCTCCAAGGTCGCTCACAGCAAACAGAGGTCGCTCAGCACCAGAACAGGTCGCTCAAGGTCGCTCCGAGGTCGCTCACATCAAACAGAGGTCGCTCAGCACCAAAACAGGTCGCTCAAGTTCGCTCCGAGGTCGCTCACATCAAACAGAGGTCGCTCAGCACCAAAACAGGTCGCTCAAGGTCGCTCCGAGGTCGCTCACACCAAACAGAGGTCGCTCAGCACCAGAACAGGTCGCTCAAGGTCGCTCCGAGGTCGCTCACAGCAAACAGAGGTCGCTCAGCACCAGAACAGGTCGCTCAAGGTCGCTCCGAGGTCGCTCACATCAAACAGAGGTCGCTCAGCACCAAAACAGGTCGCTCAAGTTCGCTCCGAGGTCGCTCACAGCAAACAGAGGTCGCTCAGCACCAAAACAGGTCGCTCAAGGTCGCTCCAAGGTCGCTCACACCAAACAGAGGTCGCTCAGCACCAGAACAGGTCGCTCAAGGTCGCTCCACGGTCGCTCACATCAAACAGAGGTCGCTCAGCACCAAAACAGGTCGCTCAAGGTCGCTCCAAGGTCGCTCACAGCAAACAGAGGTCGCTCAGCACCAAAACAGGTCGCTCAAGGTCGCTCCGAGGTCGCTCACATCAAACAGAGGTCGCTCAGCACCAAAACAGGTCGCTCAAGGTCGCTCCGAGGTCGCTCACACCAAACAGAGGTCGCTCTGCACCAGAACAGGTCGCTCAAGGTCGCTCCAAGGTCGCTCACAGCAAACAGAGGTCGCTCAGCACCAAAACAGGTCGCTCAAGGTCGCTCCGAGGTCGCTCACATCAAACAGAGGTCGCTCAGCACCAAAACAGGTCGCTCAAGGTCGCTCCGAGGTCGCTCACACCAAACAGAGGTCGCTCAGCACCAGAACAGGTCGCTCAAGGTCGCTCCAAGGTCGCTCACAGCAAACAGAGGTCGCTCAGCACCAAAACAGGTCGCTCAAGGTCGCTCCGAGGTCGCTCACATCAAACAGAGGTCGCTCAGCACCAAAACAGGTCGCTCAAGGTCGCTCCGAGGTCGCTCAGCACCAAAACAGGTCGCTCAAGGTCGCTCCAAGGTCGCTCACATCAAACAGAGGTCGCTCAGCACCAAAACAGGTCGCTCAAGGTCGCTCCAAGGTCGCTCACATCAAACAGAGGTCGCTCAGCACCAAAACAGGTCGCTCAAGGTCGCTCCAAGGTCGCTCACAGCAAACAGAGGTCGCTCAGCACCAGAACAGGTCGCTCAAGGTCGCTCCAAGGTCGCTCACATCAAACAGAGGTCGCTCAGCACCAAAACAGGTCGCTCAAGGTCGCTCCAAGGTCGCTCACACCAAACAGAGGTCGCTCAGCACCAGAACAGGTCGCTCAAGGTCGCTCCACGGTCGCTCACATCAAACAGAGGTCGCTCAGCACCAAAACAGGTCGCTCAAGGTCGCTCCAAGGTCGCTCACATCAAACAGAGGTCGCTCAGCACCAAAACAGGTCGCTCAAGGTCGCTCCGAGGTCGCTCACACCAAACAGAGGTCGCTCAGCACCAGAACAGGTCGCTCAAGGTCGCTCCGAGGTCGCTCACAGCAAACAGAGGTCGCTCAGCACCAGAACAGGTCGCTCAAGGTCGCTCCGAGGTCGCTCACATCAAACAGAGGTCGCTCAGCACCAAAACAGGTCGCTCAAGTTCGCTCCGAGGTCGCTCACATCAAACAGAGGTCGCTCAGCACCAAAACAGGTCGCTCAAGGTCGCTCCGAGGTCGCTCACACCAAACAGAGGTCGCTCAGCACCAGAACAGGTCGCTCAAGGTCGCTCCGAGGTCGCTCACAGCAAACAGAGGTCGCTCAGCACCAGAACAGGTCGCTCAAGGTCGCTCCGAGGTCGCTCACATCAAACAGAGGTCGCTCAGCACCAAAACAGGTCGCTCAAGTTCGCTCCGAGGTCGCTCACAGCAAACAGAGGTCGCTCAGCACCAAAACAGGTCGCTCAAGGTCGCTCCGAGGTCGCTCACACCAAACAGAGGTCGCTCAGCACCAGAACAGGTCGCTCAAGGTCGCTCCAAGGTCGCTCACATCAAACAGAGGTCGCTCAGCACCAAAACAGGTCGCTCAAGGTCGCTCCGAGGTCGCTCACACCAAACAGAGGTCGCTCAGCACCAGAACAGGTCGCTCAAGGTCGCTCCGAGGTCGCTCACAGCAAACAGAGGTCGCTCAGCACCAGAACAGGTCGCTCAAGGTCGCTCCGAGGTCGCTCACATCAAACAGAAGTCGCTCAGCACCAAAACAGGTCGCTCAAGTTCGCTCCGAGGTCGCTTACATCAAACAGAGGTCGCTCAGCACCAAAACAGGTCGCTCAAGGTCGCTCCGAGGTCGCTCACATCAAACAGAAGTCGCTCAGCACCAAAACAGGTCGCTCAAGTTCGCTCCGAGGTCGCTTACATCAAACAGAGGTCGCTCAGCACCAAAACAGGTCGCTCAAGTTCGCTCCGAGGTCGCTTACATCAAACAGAGGTCGCTCAGCACCAAAACAGGTCGCTCAAGGTCGCTCCGAGGTCGCTCAGCACCAAAACAGGTCGCTCAAGGTCGCTCCAAGGTCGCTCACATCAAACAGAGGTCGCTCAGCACCAAAACAGGTCGCTCAAGGTGGCTCCAAGGTCGCTCACAGCAAACAGAGGTCGCTCAGGACCAGAACAGGTCGCTCAAGTTCGCTCCAAGGTCGCTCACATCAAACAGAGGTCGCTCAGCACCAAAACAGGTCGCTCAAGGTCGCTCCAAGGTCGCTCACACCAAACAGAGGTCGCTCAGCACCAGAACAGGTCGCTCAAGGTCGCTCCACGGTCGCTCACATCAAACAGAGGTCGCTCAGCACCAAAACAGGTCGCTCAAGGTCGCTCCAAGGTCGCTCACAGCAAACAGAGGTCGCTCAGCACCAGAACAGGTCGCTCAAGGTCGCTCCGAGGTCGCTCACATCAAACAGAGGTCGCTCAGCACCAAAACAGGTCGCTCAAGTTCGCTCCGAGGTCGCTTACATCAAACAGAGGTCGCTCAGCACCAAAACAGGTCGCTCAAGGTCGCTCCGAGGTCGCTCAGCACCAAAACAGGTCGCTCAAGGTCGCTCCAAGGTCGCTCACATCAAACAGAGGTCGCTCAGCACCAAAACAGGTCGCTCAAGGTGGCTCCAAGGTCGCTCACAGCAAACAGAGGTCGCTCAGGACCAGAACAGGTCGCTCAAGTTCGCTCCAAGGTCGCTCACATCAAACAGAGGTCGCTCAGCACCAAAACAGGTCGCTCAAGGTCGCTCCAAGGTCGCTCACACCAAACAGAGGTCGCTCAGCACCAGAACAGGTCGCTCAAGGTCGCTCCAAGGTCGCTCACAGCAAACAGAGGTCGCTCAGCACCAAAACAGGTCGCTCAAGGTCGCTCCGAGGTCGCTCACATCAAACAGAGGTCGCTCAGCACCAAAACAGGTCGCTCAAGGTCGCTCCAAGGTCGCTCACATCAAACAGAGGTCGCTCAGCACCAAAACAGGTCGCTCAAGGTCGCTCCGAGGTCGCTCACACCAAACAGAGGTCGCTCAGCACGAGAACAGGTCGCTCAAGGTCGCTCCAAGGTCGCTCACAGCAAACAGAGGTCGCTCAGCACCAAAACAGGTCGCTCAAGGTGGCTCCGAGGTCCCTCACACCAAACAGAGGTCGCTCAGCACCAGAACAGGTCGCTCAAGGTCGCTCCAAGGTCGCTCACATCAAACAGAGGTCGCTCAGCACCAAAACAGGTCGCTCAAGGTCGCTCCGAGGTCGATCACACCAAACAGAGGTCGCTCAGCACCAGAACAGGTCGCTCAAGGTCGCTCCGAGGTCGCTCACAGCAAACAGAGGTCGCTCAGCACCAAAACAGGTCGCTCAAGGTCGCTCCAAGGTCGCTCACATCAAACAGAGGTCGCTCAGCACCAAAACAGGTCGCTCAAGGTCGCTCCAAGGTCGCTCACATCAAACAGAGGTCGCTCAGCACCAAAACAGGTCGCTCAAGGTCGCTCCGAGGTCGATCACACCAAACAGAGGTCGCTCAGCACCAGAACAGGTCGCTCAAGGTCGCTCCGAGGTCGCTCACAGCAAACAGAGGTCGCTCAGCACCAGAACAGGTCGCTCAAGGTCGCTCCGAGGTCGCTCACATCAAACAGAGGTCGCTCAGCACCAAAACAGGTCGCTCAAGGTCGCTCCGAGGTCGCTCACATCAAACAGAGGTCGCTCAGCACCAAAACAGCTCGCTCAAGGTCGCTCCAAGGTCGCTCACAGCAAACAGAGGTCGCTCAGCACCAGAACAGGTCGCTCAAGGTCGCTCCGAGGTCGCTCAGCACCAAAACAGGTCGCTCAAGGTCGCTCCGAGGTCGCTCAGCACCAAAACAGGTCGCTCAAGGTCGCTCCAAGGTCGCTCACATCAAACAGAGGTCGCTCAGCACCAAAACAGGTCGCTCAAGGTCGCTCCAAGGTCGCTCACACCAAACAGAGGTCGCTCAGCACCAGAACAGGTCGCTCAAGGTCGCTCCACGGTCGCTCACATCAAACAGAGGTCGCTCAGCACCAAAACAGGTCGCTCAAGGTCGCTCCAAGGTCGCTCACATCAAACAGAGGTCGCTCAGCACCAAAACAGGTCGCTCAAGGTCGCTCTGAGGTCGCTCACACCAAACAGAGGTCGCTCAGCACCAGAACAGGTCGCTCAAGGTCGCTCCGAGGTCGCTCACAGCAAACAGAGGTCGCTCAGCACCAGAACAGGTCGCTCAAGGTCGCTCCGAGGTCGCTCACATCAAACAGAGGTCGCTCAGCACCAAAACAGGTCGCTCAAGGTCGCTCCGAGGTCGCTCACATCAAACAGAGGTCGCTCAGCACCAAAACAGGTCGCTCAAGGTCGCTCCGAGGTCGCTCAGCACCAAAACAGGTCGCTCAAGGTCGCTCCAAGGTCGCTCACATCAAACAGAGGTCGCTCAGCACCAAAACAGGTCGCTCAAGGTCGCTCCAAGGTCGCTCACAGCAAACAGAGGTCGCTCAGGACCAGAACAGGTCGCTCAAGGTCGCTCCAAGGTCGCTCACATCAAACAGAGGTCGCTCAGCACCAAAACAGGCCGCTCAAGGTCGCTCCAAGGTCGCTCACACCAAACAGAGGTCGCTCAGCACCAGAACAGGTCGCTCAAGGTCGCTCCACGGTCGCTCACATCAAACAGAGGTCGCTCAGCACCAAAACAGGTCGCTCAAGGTCGCTCCAAGGTCGCTCACATCAAACAGAGGTCGCTCAGCACCAAAACAGGTCGCTCAAGGTCGCTCCAAGGTCGCTCACATCAAACAGAGGTCGCTCAGCACCAAAACAGGTCGCTCAAGGTCGCTCCAAGGTCGCTCACAGCAAACAGAGGTCGCTCAGCACCAAAACAGGTCGCTCAAGGTCGCTCCAAGGTCGCTCACACCAAACAGAGGTCGCTCAGCACCAGAACAGGTCGCTCAAGGTCGCTCCACGGTCGCTCACATCAAACAGAGGTCGCTCAGCACCAAAACAGGTCGCTCAAGGTCGCTCCAAGGTCGCTCACAGCAAACAGAGGTCGCTCAGCACCAGAACAGGTCGCTCAAGGTCGCTCCGAGGTCGCTCACATCAAACAGAGGTCGCTCAGCACCAAAACAGGTCGCTCAAGGTCGCTCCGAGGTCGCTCACAGCAAACAGAGGTCGCTCAGCACCAGAACAGGTCGCTCAAGGTCGCTCCGAGGTCGCTCACATCAAACAGAAGTCGCTCAGCACCAAAACAGGTCGCTCAAGGTCGCTCCGAGGTCGCTCACAGCAAACAGAGGTCGCTCAGCACCAGAACAGGTCGCTCAAGGTCGCTCCGAGGTCGCTCACATCAAACAGAGGTCGCTCAGCACCAAAACAGGTCGCTCAAGGTCGCTCCGAGGTCGCTCACATCAAACAGAGGTCGCTCAGCACCAAAACAGGTCGCTCAAGGTCGCTCCGAGGTCGCTCAGCACCAAAACAGGTCGCTCAAGGTCGCTCCAAGGTCGCTCACATCAAACAGAGGTCGCTCAGCACCAAAACAGGTCGCTCAAGGTCGCTCCAAGGTCGCTCACAGCAAACAGAGGTCGCTCAGGACCAGAACAGGTCGCTCAAGGTCGCTCCAAGGTCGCTCACATCAAACAGAGGTCGCTCAGCACCAAAACAGGTCGCTCAAGGTCGCTCCAAGGTCGCTCACACCAAACAGAGGTCGCTCAGCACCAGAACAGGTCGCTCAAGGTCGCTCCACGGTCGCTCACATCAAACAGAGGTCGCTCAGCACCAAAACAGGTCGCTCAAGGTCGCTCCAAGGTCGCTCACAGCAAACAGAGGTCGCTCAGCACCAAAACAGGTCGCTCAAGGTCGCTCCGAGGTCGCTCACAGCAAACAGAGGTCGCTCAGCACCAGAACAGGTCGCTCAAGGTCGCTCCGAGGTCGCTCACATCAAACAGAAGTCGCTCAGCACCAAAACAGGTCGCTCAAGGTCGCTCCGAGGTCGCTCACAGCAAACAGAGGTCGCTCAGCACCAGAACAGGTCGCTCAAGGTCGCTCCGAGGTCGCTCACATCAAACAGAGGTCGCTCAGCACCAAAACAGGTCGCTCAAGGTCGCTCCGAGGTCGCTCACATCAAACAGAGGTCGCTCAGCACCAAAACAGGTCGCTCAAGGTCGCTCCGAGGTCGCTCAGCACCAAAACAGGTCGCTCAAGGTCGCTCCAAGGTCGCTCACATCAAACAGAGGTCGCTCAGCACCAAAACAGGTCGCTCAAGGTCGCTCCAAGGTCGCTCACAGCAAACAGAGGTCGCTCAGGACCAGAACAGGTCGCTCAAGGTCGCTCCAAGGTCGCTCACATCAAACAGAGGTCGCTCAGCACCAAAACAGGTCGCTCAAGGTCGCTCCAAGGTCGCTCACACCAAACAGAGGTCGCTCAGCACCAGAACAGGTCGCTCAAGGTCGCTCCACGGTCGCTCACATCAAACAGAGGTCGCTCAGCACCAAAACAGGTCGCTCAAGGTCGCTCCAAGGTCGCTCACAGCAAACAGAGGTCGCTCAGCACCAAAACAGGTCGCTCAAGGTCGCTCCAAGGTCGCTCACACCAAACAGAGGTCGCTCAGCACCAGAACAGGTCGCTCAAGGTCGCTCCACGGTCGCTCACATCAAACAGAGGTCGCTCAGCACCAAAACAGGTCGCTCAAGGTCGCTCCAAGGTCGCTCACAGCAAACAGAGGTCGCTCAGCACCAAAACAGGTCGCTCAAGGTCGCTCCGAGGTCGCTCACACCAAACAGAGGTCGCTCAGCACCAGAACAGGTCGCTCAAGGTCGCTCCAAGGTCGCTCACAGCAAACAGAGGTCGCTCAGCACCAAAACAGGTCGCTCAAGGTCGCTCCAAGGTCGCTCACACCAAACAGAGGTCGCTCAGCACCAGAACAGGTCGCTCAAGGTCGCTCCACGGTCGCTCACATCAAACAGAGGTCGCTCAGCACCAAAACAGGTCGCTCAAGGTCGCTCCAAGGTCGCTCACAGCAAACAGAGGTCGCGCAGCACCAGAACAGGTCGCTCAAGGTCGCTCCGAGGTCGCTCACATCAAACAGAGGTCGCTCAGCACCAAAACAGGTCGCTCAAGGTCGCTCCGAGGTCGCTCACAGCAAACAGAGGTCGCTCAGCACCAGAACAGGTCGCTCAAGGTCGCTCCGAGGTCGCTCACATCAAACAGAAGTCGCTCAGCACCAAAACAGGTCGCTCAAGGTCGCTCCGAGGTCGCTCACATCAAACAGAGGTCGCTCAGCACCAAAACAGGTCGCTCAAGGTCGCTCCGAGGTCGCTCACAGCAAACAGAGGTCGCTCAGCACCAGAACAGGTCGCTCAAGGTCGCTCCGAGGTCGCTCACATCAAACAGAGGTCGCTCAGCACCAAAACAGGTCGCTCAAGGTCGCTCCGAGGTCGCTCACAGCAAACAGAGGTCGCTCAGCACCAGAACAGGTCGCTCAAGGTCGCTCCGAGGTCGCTCACATCAAACAGAGGTCGCTCAGCACCAAAACAGGTCGCTCAAGGTCGCTCCGAGGTCGCTCACATCAAACAGAGGTCGCTCAGCACCAAAACAGGTCGCTCAAGGTCGCTCCGAGGTCGCTCACAGCAAACAGAGGTCGCTCAGCACCAGAACAGGTCGCTCAAGGTCGCTCCGAGGTCGCTCACATCAAACAGAGGTCGCTCAGCACCAAAACAGGTCGCTCAAGGTCGCTCCGAGGTCGCTCACATCAAACAGAGGTCGCTCAGCACCAAAACAGGTCGCTCAAGGTCGCTCCGAGGTCGCTCAGCACCAAAACAGGTCGCTCAAGGTCGCTCCAAGGTCGCTCACATCAAACAGAGGTCGCTCAGCACCAAAACAGGTCGCTCAAGGTCGCTCCAAGGTCGCTCACAGCAAACAGAGGTCGGTCAGGACCAGAACAGGTCGCTCAAGGTCGCTCCAAGGTCGCTCACATCAAACAGAGGTCGCTCAGCACCAAAACAGGTCGCTCAAGGTCGCTCCAAGGTCGCTCACACCAAACAGAGGTCGCTCAGCACCAGAACAGGTCGCTCAAGGTCGCTCCACGGTCGCTCACATCAAACAGAGGTCGCTCAGCACCAAAACAGGTCGCTCAAGGTCGCTCCAAGGTCGCTCACAGCAAACAGAGGTCGCTCAGCACCAAAACAGGTCGCTCAAGGTCGCTCCAAGGTCGCTCACATCAAACAGAGGTCGCTCAGCACTAAAACAGGTCGCTCAAGGTCGCTCCGAGGTCGCTCACACCAAACAGAGGTCGCTCAGCACCAAAACAGGTCGCTCAAGGTCGCTCCGAGGTCGCTCACAGCAAACAGAGGTCGCTCAGCACCAGAACAGGTCGCTCAAGGTCGCTCCGAGGTCGCTCACATCAAACAGAAGTCGCTCAGCACCAAAACAGGTCGCTCAAGGTCGCTCCGAGGTCGCTCACATCAAACAGAGGTCGCTCAGCACCAAAACAGGTCGCTCAAGGTCGCTCCGAGGTCGCTCACAGCAAACAGAGGTCGCTCAGCACCAGAACAGGTCGCTCAAGGTCGCTCCGAGGTCGCTCACATCAAACAGAGGTCGCTCAGCACCAAAACAGGTCGCTCAAGGTCGCTCCGAGGTCGCTCACAGCAAACAGAGGTCGCTCAGCACCAGAACAGGTCGCTCAAGGTCGCTCCGAGGTCGCTCACATCAAACAGAGGTCGCTCAGCACCAAAACAGGTCGCTCAAGGTCGCTCCGAGGTCGCTCACATCAAACAGAGGTCGCTCAGCACCAAAACAGGTCGCTCAAGGTCGCTCCGAGGTCGCTCACAGCAAACAGAGGTCGCTCAGCACCAGAACAGGTCGCTCAAGGTCGCTCCGAGGTCGCTCACATCAAACAGAGGTCGCTCAGCACCAAAACAGGTCGCTCAAGGTCGCTCCGAGGTCGCTCACATCAAACAGAGGTCGCTCAGCACCAAAACAGGTCGCTCAAGGTCGCTCCGAGGTCGCTCAGCACCAAAACAGGTCGCTCAAGGTCGCTCCAAGGTCGCTCACATCAAACAGAGGTCGCTCAGCACCAAAACAGGTCGCTCAAGGTCGCTCCAAGGTCGCTCACAGCAAACAGAGGTCGGTCAGGACCAGAACAGGTCGCTCAAGGTCGCTCCAAGGTCGCTCACATCAAACAGAGGTCGCTCAGCACCAAAACAGGTCGCTCAAGGTCGCTCCAAGGTCGCTCACACCAAACAGAGGTCGCTCAGCACCAGAACAGGTCGCTCAAGGTCGCTCCACGGTCGCTCACATCAAACAGAGGTCGCTCAGCACCAAAACAGGTCGCTCAAGGTCGCTCCAAGGTCGCTCACAGCAAACAGAGGTCGCTCAGCACCAAAACAGGTCGCTCAAGGTCGCTCCAAGGTCGCTCACACCAAACAGAGGTCGCTCAGCACCAGAACAGGTCGCTCAAGGTCGCTCCACGGTCGCTCACATCAAACAGAGGTCGCTCAGCACCAAAACAGGTCGCTCAAGGTCGCTCCAAGGTCGCTCACAGCAAACAGAGGTCGCTCAGCACCAAAACAGGTCGCTCACGGTCGCTCCGAGGTCGCTCACACCAAACAGAGGTCGCTCAGCACCAGAACAGGTCGCTCAAGGTCGCTCCAAGGTCGCTCACAGCAAACAGAGGTCGCTCAGCACCAAAACAGGTCGCTCAAGGTCGCTCCAAGGTCGCTCACATCAAACAGAGGTCGCTCAGCACCAAAACAGGTCGCTCAAGGTCGCTCCAAGGTCGCTCACATCAAACAGAGGTCGCTCAGCACTAAAACAGGTCGCTCAAGGTCGCTCCGAGGTCGCTCACACCAAACAGAGGTCGCTCAGCACCAAAACAGGTCGCTCAAGGTCGCTCCGAGGTCGCTCACATCAAACAGAGGTCGCTCAGCACCAAAACAGGTCGCTCAAGGTCGCTCCGAGGTCGCTCACATCAAACAGAGGTCGCTCAGCACCAAAACAGGTCGCTCAAGGTCCCTCCGAGGTCGCTCAGCACCAAAACAGGTCGCTCAAGGTCGCTCCAAGGTCGCTCACATCAAACAGAGGTCGCTCAGCACCAAAACAGGTCGCTCAAGGTCGCTCCAAGGTCGCTCACAGCAAACAGAGGTCGCTCAGCACCAAAACAGGTCGCTCAAGGTCGCTCCGAGGTCGCTCACACCAAACAGAGGTCGCTCAGCACCAAAACAGGTCGCTCAAGGTCGCTCCAAGGTCGCTCACATCAAACAGAGGTCGCTCAGCACCAAAACAGGTCGCTCAAGGTCGCTCCAAGGTCGCTCACATCAAACAGAGGTCGCTCAGCACTAAAACAGGTCGCTCAAGGTCGCTCCGAGGTCGCTCACACCAAACAGAGGTCGCTCAGCACCAAAACAGGTCGCTCAAGGTCGCTCCGAGGTCGCTCACATCAAACAGAGGTCGCTCAGCACCAAAACAGGTCGCTCAAGGTCGCTCCGAGGTCGCTCACATCAAACAGAGGTCGCTCAGCACCAAAACAGGTCGCTCAAGGTCCCTCCGAGGTCGCTCAGCACCAAAACAGGTCGCTCAAGGTCGCTCCAAGGTCGCTCACATCAAACAGAGGTCGCTCAGCACCAAAACAGGTCGCTCAAGGTCGCTCCAAGGTCGCTCACAGCAAACAGAGGTCGCTCAGCACCAAAACAGGTCGCTCAAGGTCGCTCCGAGGTCGCTCACACCAAACAGAGGTCGCTCAGCACCAGAACAGGTCGCTCAAGGTCGCTCCAAGGTCGCTCACAGCAAACAGAGGTCGCTCAGCACCAAAACAGGTCGCTCAAGGTCGCTCCGAGGTCGCTCACATCAAACAGAGGTCGCTCAGCACCAAAACAGGTCGCTCAAGGTCGCTCCAAGGTCGCTCACAGCAAACAGAGGTCGCTCAGCACCAAAACAGGTCGCTCAAGGTCGCTCCGAGGTCGCTCACATCAAACAGAGGTCGCTCAGCACCAAAACAGGTCGCTCAAGGTCGCTCCGAGGTCGCTCAGCACCAAAACAGGTCGCTCAAGGTCGCTCCAAGGTCGCTCACATCAAACAGAGGTCGCTCAGCACCAAAACAGGTCGCTCAAGGTCGCTCCAAGGTCGCTCACATCAAACAGAGGTCGCTCAGCACCAAAACAGGTCGCTCAAGGTCGCTCCAAGGTCGCTCACAGCAAACAGAGGTCGCTCAGCACCAAAACAGGTCGCTCAAGGTCGCTCCGATGTCGCTCACACCAAACAGAGGTCGCTCAGCACCAGAACAGGTCGCTCAAGGTCGCTCCAAGGTCGCTCACAGCAAACAGAGGTCGCTCAGCACCAAAACAGGTCGCTCAAGGTCGCTCCGAGGTCGCTCACATCAAACAGAGGTCGCTCAGCACCAAAACAGGTCGCTCAAGGTCGCTCCAAGGTCGCTCACAGCAAACAGAGGTCGCTCAGCACCAAAACAGGTCGCTCAAGGTCGCTGCGAGGTCGCTCACATCAAACAGAGGTCGCTCAGCACCAAAACAGGTCGCTCAAGGTCGCTCCGAGGTCGCTCAGCACCAAAACAGGTCGCTCAAGGTCGCTCCAAGGTCGCTCACATCAAACAGAGGTCGCTCAGCACCAAAACAGGTCGCTCAAGGTCGCTCCAAGGTCGCTCACAGCAAACAGAGGTCGCTCAGCACCAAAACAGGTCGCTCAAGGTCGCTCCGAGGTCGCTCACACCAAACAGAGGTCGCTCAGCACCAGAACAGGTCGCTCAAGGTCGCTCCAAGGTCGCTCACAGCAAACAGAGGTCGCTCAGCACCAAAACAGGTCGCTCAAGGTCGCTCCGAGGTCGCTCACATCAAACAGAGGTCGCTCAGCACCAAAACAGGTCGCTCAAGGTCGCTCCAAGGTCGCTCACAGCAAACAGAGGTCGCTCAGCACCAAAACAGGTCGCTCAAGGTCGCTCCGAGGTCGCTCACATCAAACAGAGGTCGCTCAGCACCAAAACAGGTCGCTCAAGGTCGCTCCGAGGTCGCTCAGCACCAAAACAGGTCGCTCAAGGTCGCTCCAAGGTCGCTCACATCAAACAGAGGTCGCTCAGCACCAAAACAGGTCGCTCAAGGTCGCTCCAAGGTCGCTCACATCAAACAGAGGTCGCTCAGCACCAAAACAGGTCGCTCAAGGTCGCTCCAAGGTCGCTCACAGCAAACAGAGGTCGCTCAGCACCAAAACAGGTCGCTCAAGGTCGCTCCGATGTCGCTCACACCAAACAGAGGTCGCTCAGCACCAGAACAGCTCGCTCAAGGTCGCTCCAAGGTCGCTCACAGCAAACAGAGGTCGCTCAGCACCAAAACAGGTCGCTCAAGGTCGCTCCGAGGTCGCTCACATCAAACAGAGGTCGCTCAGCACCAAAACAGGTCGCTCAAGGTCGCTCCAAGGTCGCTCACAGCAAACAGAGGTCGCTCAGCACCAAAACAGGTCGCTCAAGGTCGCTGCGAGGTCGCTCACATCAAACAGAGGTCGCTCAGCACCAAAACAGGTCGCTCAAGGTCGCTCCGAGGTCGCTCAGCACCAAAACAGGTCGCTCAAGGTCGCTCCAAGGTCGCTCACATCAAACAGAGGTCGCTCAGCACCAAAACAGGTCGCTCAAGGTCGCTCCAAGGTCGCTCACAGCAAACAGAGGTCGCTCAGCACCAAAACAGGTCGCTCAAGGTCGCTCCGATGTCGCTCACACCAAACAGAGGTCGCTCAGCACCAGAACAGGTCGCTCAAGGTCGCTCCAAGGTCGCTCACAGCAAACAGAGGTCGCTCAGCACCAAAACAGGTCGCTCAAGGTCGCTCCGAGGTCGCTCACATCAAACAGAGGTCGCTCAGCACCAAAACAGGTCGCTCAAGGTCGCTCCAAGGTCGCTCACAGCAAACAGAGGTCGCTCAGCACCAAAACAGGTCGCTCAAGGTCGCTCCGAGGTCGCTCACATCAAACAGAGGTCGCTCAGCACCAAAACAGGTCGCTCAAGGTCGCTCCGAGGTCGCTCACACCAAACAGAGGTCGCTCAGCACCAGAACAGGTCGCTCAAGGTCGCTCCAAGGTCGCTCACAGCAAACAGAGGTCGCTCAGCACCAGAACAGGTCGCTCAAGGTCGCTCCACGGTCGCTCACATCAAACAGAGGTCGCTCAGCACCAAAACAGGTCGCTCAAGGTCGCTCCAAGGTCGCTCACACCAAACAGAGGTCGCTCAGCACCAGAACAGGTCGCTCAAGGTCGCTCCACGGTCGCTCACATCAAACAGAGGTCGCTCAGCACCAAAACAGGTCGCTCAAGGTCGCTCCAAGGTCGCTCACAGCAAACAGAGGTCGCTCAGCACCAAAACAGGTCGCTCAAGGTCGCTCCAAGGTCGCTCACACCAAACAGAGGTCGCTCAGCACCAGAACAGGTCGCTCAAGGTCGCTCCACGGTCGCTCACATCAAACAGAGGTCGCTCAGCACCAAAACAGGTCGCTCAAGGTCGCTCCAAGGTCGCTCACAGCAAACAGAGGTCGCTCAGCACCAAAACAGGTCGCTCACGGTCGCTCCGAGGTCGCTCACACCAAACAGAGGTCGCTCAGCACCAGAACAGGTCGCTCAAGGTCGCTCCAAGGTCGCTCACAGCAAACAGAGGTCGCTCAGCACCAAAACAGGTCGCTCAAGGTCGCTCCAAGGTCGCTCACATCAAACAGAGGTCGCTCAGCACCAAAACAGGTCGCTCAAGGTCGCTCCAAGGTCGCTCACATCAAACAGAGGTCGCTCAGCACTAAAACAGGTCGCTCAAGGTCGCTCCGAGGTCGCTCACACCAAACAGAGGTCGCTCAGCACCAAAACAGGTCGCTCAAGGTCGCTCCGAGGTCGCTCACATCAAACAGAGGTCGCTCAGCACCAAAACAGGTCGCTCAAGGTCGCTCCGAGGTCGCTCACATCAAACAGAGGTCGCTCAGCACCAAAACAGGTCGCTCAAGGTCCCTCCGAGGTCGCTCAGCACCAAAACAGGTCGCTCAAGGTCGCTCCAAGGTCGCTCACATCAAACAGAGGTCGCTCAGCACCAAAACAGGTCGCTCAAGGTCGCTCCAAGGTCGCTCACAGCAAACAGAGGTCGCTCAGCACCAAAACAGGTCGCTCAAGGTCGCTCCGAGGTCGCTCACACCAAACAGAGGTCGCTCAGCACCAGAACAGGTCGCTCAAGGTCGCTCCAAGGTCGCTCACAGCAAACAGAGGTCGCTCAGCACCAAAACAGGTCGCTCAAGGTCGCTCCGAGGTCGCTCACATCAAACAGAGGTCGCTCAGCACCAAAACAGGTCGCTCAAGGTCGCTCCAAGGTCGCTCACAGCAAACAGAGGTCGCTCAGCACCAAAACAGGTCGCTCAAGGTCGCTCCGAGGTCGCTCACATCAAACAGAGGTCGCTCAGCACCAAAACAGGTCGCTCAAGGTCGCTCCGAGGTCGCTCAGCACCAAAACAGGTCGCTCAAGGTCGCTCCAAGGTCGCTCACATCAAACAGAGGTCGCTCAGCACCAAAACAGGTCGCTCAAGGTCGCTCCAAGGTCGCTCACATCAAACAGAGGTCGCTCAGCACCAAAACAGGTCGCTCAAGGTCGCTCCAAGGTCGCTCACAGCAAACAGAGGTCGCTCAGCACCAAAACAGGTCGCTCAAGGTCGCTCCGATGTCGCTCACACCAAACAGAGGTCGCTCAGCACCAGAACAGGTCGCTCAAGGTCGCTCCAAGGTCGCTCACAGCAAACAGAGGTCGCTCAGCACCAAAACAGGTCGCTCAAGGTCGCTCCGAGGTCGCTCACATCAAACAGAGGTCGCTCAGCACCAAAACAGGTCGCTCAAGGTCGCTCCAAGGTCGCTCACAGCAAACAGAGGTCGCTCAGCACCAAAACAGGTCGCTCAAGGTCGCTGCGAGGTCGCTCACATCAAACAGAGGTCGCTCAGCACCAAAACAGGTCGCTCAAGGTCGCTCCGAGGTCGCTCAGCACCAAAACAGGTCGCTCAAGGTCGCTCCAAGGTCGCTCACATCAAACAGAGGTCGCTCAGCACCAAAACAGGTCGCTCAAGGTCGCTCCAAGGTCGCTCACAGCAAACAGAGGTCGCTCAGCACCAAAACAGGTCGCTCAAGGTCGCTCCGATGTCGCTCACACCAAACAGAGGTCGCTCAGCACCAGAACAGGTCGCTCAAGGTCGCTCCAAGGTCGCTCACAGCAAACAGAGGTCGCTCAGCACCAAAACAGGTCGCTCAAGGTCGCTCCGAGGTCGCTCACATCAAACAGAGGTCGCTCAGCACCAAAACAGGTCGCTCAAGGTCGCTCCAAGGTCGCTCACAGCAAACAGAGGTCGCTCAGCACCAAAACAGGTCGCTCAAGGTCGCTCCGAGGTCGCTCACATCAAACAGAGGTCGCTCAGCACCAAAACAGGTCGCTCAAGGTCGCTCCGAGGTCGCTCACACCAAACAGAGGTCGCTCAGCACCAGAACAGGTCGCTCAAGGTCGCTCCAAGGTCGCTCACAGCAAACAGAGGTCGCTCAGCACCAAAACAGGTCGCTCAAGGCCGCTCCAAGGTCGCTCACACCAAACAGAGGTCGCTCAGCAGCAGAACAGGTCGCTCAAGGTCACTCCAAGGTCGCTCACATCAAACAGAGGTCGCTCAGCACCAAAACAGGTCGCTCAAGGTCGCTCCAAGGTCGCTCAGCACCAGAACAGGTCGCTCAAGGTCGCTGCGAGGTCGCTCACATCAAACAGAGGTCGCTCAGCACCAAAACAGGTCGCTCAAGGTCGCTCCGAGGTCGCTCAGCACCAAAACAGGTCGCTCAAGGTCGCTCCAAGGTCGCTCACATCAAACAGAGGTCGCTCAGCACCAAAACAGGTCGCTCAAGGTCGCTCCAAGGTCGCTCACAGCAAACAGAGGTCGCTCAGCACCAAAACAGGTCGCTCAAGGTCGCTCCGATGTCGCTCACACCAAACAGAGGTCGCTCAGCACCAAAACAGGTCGCTCAAGGTCGCTCCAAGGTCGCTCACAGCAAACAGAGGTCGCTCAGCACCAAAACAGGTCGCTCAAGGCCGCTCCAAGGTCGCTCACACCAAACAGAGGTCGCTCAGCAGCAGAACAGGTCGCTCAAGGTCACTCCAAGGTCGCTCACATCAAACAGAGGTCGCTCAGCACCAAAACAGGTCGCTCAAGGTCGCTCCAAGGTCGCTCACAGCAAACAGAGGTCGCTCAGCACCAAAACAGGTCGCTCAAGGTCGCTCCAAGGTCGCTCACACCAAACAGAGGTCGCTCAGCACCAGAACAGGTCGCTCAAGGTCGCTCCACGGTCGCTCACATCAAACAGAGGTCGCTCAGCACCAAAACAGGTCGCTCAAGGTCGCTCCGAGGTCGCTCACATCAAACAGAGGTCGCTCAGCACCAAAACAGGTCGCTCAAGGTCGCTCCGAGGTCGCTCACACCAAACAGAGGTCGCTCAGCACCAGAACAGGTCGCTCAAGGTCGCTCCGAGGTCCCTCACATCAAACAGAGGTCGCTCAGCACCAAAACAGGTCGCTCAAGGTCGCTCCGAGGTCGCTCACATCAAACAGAGGTCGCTCAGCACCAAAACAGGTCGCTCAAGGTCGCTCCGAGGTCGCTCACAGCAAACAGAGGTCGCTCAGCACCAGAACAGGTCGCTCAAGGTCGCTCCGAGGTCGCTCACATCAAACAGAGGTCGCTCAGCACCAAAACAGGTCGCTCAAGGTCGCTCCGAGGTCGCTCAGCACCAAAACAGGTCGCTCAAGGTCGCTCCAAGGTCGCTCACATCAAACAGAGGTCGCTCAAGGTCGCTCCAAGGTCGCTCACATCAAACAGAGGTCGCTCAGCACCAAAACAGGTCGCTCAAGGTCGCTCCAAGGTCGCTCACAGCAAACAGAGGTCGCTCAGCACCAAAACAGGTCGCTCAAGGTCGCTCCGAGGTCGCTCACACCAAACAGAGGTCGCTCAGCACCAGAACAGGTCGCTCAAGGTCGCTCCAAGGTCGCTCACAGCAAACAGAGGTCGCTCAGCACCAAAACAGGTCGCTCAAGGTCGCTCCGAGGTCGCTCACATCAAACAGAGGTCGCTCAGCACCAAAACAGGTCGCTCAAGGTCGCTCCAAGGTCGCTCACATCAAACAGAGGTCGCTCAGCACCAAAACAGGTCGCTCAAGGTCGCTCCAAGGTCGCTCACACCAAACAGAGGTCGCTCAGCACCAGAACAGGTCGCTCAAGGTCGCTCCGAGGTCGCTCACATCAAACAGAGGTCGCTCAGCACCAAAACAGGTCGCTCAAGGTCGCTCCGAGGTCGCTCACACCAAACAGAGGTCGCTCAGCACCAGAACAGGTCGCTCAAGGTCGCTCCGAGGTCGCTCACATCAAACAGAGGTCGCTCAGCACCAAAACAGGTCGCTCAAGGTCGCTCCGAGGTCGCTCACACCAAACAGAGGTCGCTCAGCACCAGAACAGGTCGCTCAAGGTCGCTCCGAGGTCGCTCACATCAAACAGAGGTCGCTCAGCACCAAAACAGGTCGCTCAAGGTCGCTCCGAGGTCGCTCAGCACCAAAACAGGTCGCTCAAGGTCGCTCCAAGGTCGCTCACATCAAACAGAGGTCGCTCAGCACCAAAACAGGTCGCTCAAGGTCGCTCCAAGGTCGCTCACAGCAAACAGAGGTCGCTCAGCACCAAAACAGGTCGCTCAAGGTCGCTCCGAGGTCGCTCACATCAAACAGAGGTCGCTCAGCACCAAAACAGGTCGCTCAAGGTCGCTCCAAGGTCGCTCACAGCAAACAGAGGTCGCTCAGCACCAAAACAGGTCGCTCAAGGTCGCTCCGAGGTCGCTCACACCAAACAGAGGTCGCTCAGCACCAAAACAGGTCGCTCAAGGTCGCTCCGAGGTCGCTCAGCACCAAAACAGGTCGCTCAAGGTCGCTCCAAGGTCGCTCACAGCAAACAGAGGTCGCTCAGCACCAAAACAGGTCGCTCAAGGTCGCTCCAAGGTCGCTCACACCAAACAGAGGTCGCTCAGCACCAGAACAGGTCGCTCAAGGTCGCTCCACGGTCGCTCACATCAAACAGAGGTCGCTCAGCACCAAAACAGGTCGCTCAAGGTCGCTCCGAGGTCGCTCACATCAAACAGAGGTCGCTCAGCACCAAAACAGGTCGCTCAAGGTCGCTCCGAGGTCGCTCACACCAAACAGAGGTCGCTCAGCACCAGAACAGGTCGCTCAAGGTCGCTCCGAGGTCGCTCACATCAAACAGAGGTCGCTCAGCACCAAAACAGGTCGCTCAAGGTCGCTCCGAGGTCGCTCACAGCAAACAGAGGTCGCTCAGCACCAGAACAGGTCGCTCAAGGTCGCTCCGAGGTCGCTCACATCAAACAGAGGTCGCTCAGCACCAAAACAGGTCGCTCAAGGTCGCTCCGAGGTCGCTCAGCACCAAAACAGGTCGCTCAAGGTCGCTCCAAGGTCGCTCACATCAAACAGAGGTCGCTCAAGGTCGCTCCAAGGTCGCTCACATCAAACAGAGGTCGCTCAGCACCAAAACAGGTCGCTCAAGGTCGCTCCAAGGTCGCTCACAGCAAACAGAGGTCGCTCAGCACCAAAACAGGTCGCTCAAGGTCGCTCCGAGGTCGCTCACACCAAACAGAGGTCGCTCAGCACCAGAACAGGTCGCTCAAGGTCGCTCCAAGGTCGCTCACAGCAAACAGAGGTCGCTCAGCACCAAAACAGGTCGCTCAAGGTCGCTCCGAGGTCGCTCACATCAAACAGAGGTCGCTCAGCACCAAAACAGGTCGCTCAAGGTCGCTCCAAGGTCGCTCACATCAAACAGAGGTCGCTCAGCACCAAAACAGGTCGCTCAAGGTCGCTCCAAGGTCGCTCACAGCAAACAGAGGTCGCTCAGCACCAAAACAGGTCGCTCAAGGTCGCTCCGAGGTCGCTCACACCAAACAGAGGTCGCTCAGCACCAGAACAGGTCGCTCAAGGTCGCTCCGAGGTCGCTCACATCAAACAGAGGTCGCTCAGCACCAAAACAGGTCGCTCAAGGTCGCTCCGAGGTCGCTCAGCACCAAAACAGGTCGCTCAAGGTCGCTCCAAGGTCGCTCACATCAAACAGAGGTCGCTCAGCACCAAAACAGGTCGCTCAAGGTCGCTCCAAGGTCGCTCACATCAAACAGAGGTCGCTCAGCACCAAAACAGGTCGCTCAAGGTCGCTCCAAGGTCGCTCACAGCAAACAGAGGTCGCTCAGCACCAAAACAGGTCGCTCAAGGTCGCTCCGAGGTCGCTCACACCAAACAGAGGTCGCTCAGCACCAGAACAGGTCGCTCAAGGTCGCTCCGAGGTCGCTCACATCAAACAGAGGTCGCTCAGCACCAAAACAGGTCGCTCAAGGTCGCTCCGAGGTCGCTCAGCACCAAAACAGGTCGCTCAAGGTCGCTCCAAGGTCGCTCACATCAAACAGAGGTCGCTCAGCACCAAAACAGGTCGCTCAAGGTCGCTCCAAGGTCGCTCACAGCAAACAGAGGTCGCTCAGCACCAAAACAGGTCGCTCAAGGTCGCTCCGAGGTCGCTCACATCAAACAGAGGTCGCTCCGCACCAAAACAGGTCGCTCAAGGTCGCTCCAAGGTCGCTCACAGCAAACAGAGGTCGCTCAGCACCAAAACAGGTCGCTCAAGGTCGCTCCGAGGTCGCTCACACCAAACAGAGGTCGCTCAGCACCAAAACAGGTCGCTCAAGGTCGCTCCGAGGTCGCTCAGCACCAAAACAGGTCGCTCAAGGTCGCTCCAAGGTCGCTCACATCAAACAGAGGTCGCTCAGCACCAAAACAGGTCGCTCAAGGTCGCTCCGAGGTCGCTCAGCACCAAAACAGGTCGCTCAAGGTCGCTCCAAGGTCGCTCACATCAAACAGAGGTCGCTCAGCACCAAAACAGGTCGCTCAAGGTCGCTCCAAGGTCGCTCACAGCAAACAGAGGTCGCTCAGCACCAAAACAGGTCGCTCAAGGTCGCTCCGAGGTCGCTCACATCAAACAGAGGTCGCTCAGCACCAAAACAGGTCGCTCAAGGTCGCTCCAAGGTCGCTCACAGCAAACAGAGGTCGCTCAGCACCAAAACAGGTCGCTCAAGGTCGCTCCGAGGTCGCTCACACCAAACAGAGGTCGCTCAGCACCAAAACAGGTCGCTCAAGGTCGCTCCGAGGTCGCTCAGCACCAAAACAGGTCGCTCAAGGTCGCTCCAAGGTCGCTCACATCAAACAGAGGTCGCTCAGCACCAAAACAGGTCGCTCAAGGTCGCTCCAAGGTCGCTCACAGCAAACAGAGGTCGCTCAGCACCAAAACAGGTCGCTCAAGGTCGCTCCGAGGTCGCTCACATCAAACAGAGGTCGCTCAGCACCAAAACAGGTCGCTCAAGGTCGCTCCGAGGTCGCTCACACCAAACAGAGGTCGCTCAGCACCAAAACAGGTCGCTCAAGGTCGCTCCGAGGTCGCTCACAGCAAACAGAGGTCGCTCAGCACCAAAACAGGTCGCTCAAGGTCGCTCCAAGGTCGCTCACACCAAACAGAGGTCGCTCAGCACCAGAACAGGTCGCTCAAGGTCGCTCCACGGTCGCTCACATCAAACAGAGGTCGCTCAGCACCAAAACAGGTCGCTCAAGGTCGCTCCGAGGTCGCTCACATCAAACAGAGGTCGCTCAGCACCAAAACAGGTCGCTCAAGGTCGCTCCGAGGTCGCTCACACCAAACAGAGGTCGCTCAGCACCAGAACAGGTCGCTCAAGGTCGCTCCGAGGTCGCTCACATCAAACAGAGGTCGCTCAGCACCAAAACAGGTCGCTCAAGGTCGCTCCGAGGTCGCTCACAGCAAACAGAGGTCGCTCAGCACCAGAACAGGTCGCTCAAGGTCGCTCCGAGGTCGCTCACATCAAACAGAGGTCGCTCAGCACCAAAACAGGTCGCTCAAGGTCGCTCCGAGGTCGCTCAGCACCAAAACAGGTCGCTCAAGGTCGCTCCAAGGTCGCTCACATCAAACAGAGGTCGCTCAAGGTCGCTCCAAGGTCGCTCACATCAAACAGAGGTCGCTCAGCACCAAAACAGGTCGCTCAAGGTCGCTCCAAGGTCGCTCACAGCAAACAGAGGTCGCTCAGCACCAAAACAGGTCGCTCAAGGTCGCTCCGAGGTCGCTCACACCAAACAGAGGTCGCTCAGCACCAGAACAGGTCGCTCAAGGTCGCTCCAAGGTCGCTCACAGCAAACAGAGGTCGCTCAGCACCAAAACAGGTCGCTCAAGGTCGCTCCGAGGTCGCTCACATCAAACAGAGGTCGCTCAGCACCAAAACAGGTCGCTCAAGGTCGCTCCAAGGTCGCTCACATCAAACAGAGGTCGCTCAGCACCAAAACAGGTCGCTCAAGGTCGCTCCAAGGTCGCTCACAGCAAACAGAGGTCGCTCAGCACCAAAACAGGTCGCTCAAGGTCGCTCCGAGGTCGCTCACACCAAACAGAGGTCGCTCAGCACCAGAACAGGTCGCTCAAGGTCGCTCCGAGGTCGCTCACATCAAACAGAGGTCGCTCAGCACCAAAACAGGTCGCTCAAGGTCGCTCCGAGGTCGCTCAGCACCAAAACAGGTCGCTCAAGGTCGCTCCAAGGTCGCTCACATCAAACAGAGGTCGCTCAGCACCAAAACAGGTCGCTCAAGGTCGCTCCAAGGTCGCTCACATCAAACAGAGGTCGCTCAGCACCAAAACAGGTCGCTCAAGGTCGCTCCAAGGTCGCTCACAGCAAACAGAGGTCGCTCAGCACCAAAACAGGTCGCTCAAGGTCGCTCCGAGGTCGCTCACACCAAACAGAGGTCGCTCAGCACCAGAACAGGTCGCTCAAGGTCGCTCCGAGGTCGCTCACATCAAACAGAGGTCGCTCAGCACCAAAACAGGTCGCTCAAGGTCGCTCCGAGGTCGCTCAGCACCAAAACAGGTCGCTCAAGGTCGCTCCAAGGTCGCTCACATCAAACAGAGGTCGCTCAGCACCAAAACAGGTCGCTCAAGGTCGCTCCAAGGTCGCTCACAGCAAACAGAGGTCGCTCAGCACCAAAACAGGTCGCTCAAGGTCGCTCCGAGGTCGCTCACATCAAACAGAGGTCGCTCCGCACCAAAACAGGTCGCTCAAGGTCGCTCCAAGGTCGCTCACAGCAAACAGAGGTCGCTCAGCACCAAAACAGGTCGCTCAAGGTCGCTCCGAGGTCGCTCACACCAAACAGAGGTCGCTCAGCACCAAAACAGGTCGCTCAAGGTCGCTCCGAGGTCGCTCAGCACCAAAACAGGTCGCTCAAGGTCGCTCCAAGGTCGCTCACATCAAACAGAGGTCGCTCAGCACCAAAACAGGTCGCTCAAGGTCGCTCCGAGGTCGCTCAGCACCAAAACAGGTCGCTCAAGGTCGCTCCAAGGTCGCTCACATCAAACAGAGGTCGCTCAGCACCAAAACAGGTCGCTCAAGGTCGCTCCAAGGTCGCTCACAGCAAACAGAGGTCGCTCAGCACCAAAACAGGTCGCTCAAGGTCGCTCCGAGGTCGCTCACATCAAACAGAGGTCGCTCAGCACCAAAACAGGTCGCTCAAGGTCGCTCCAAGGTCGCTCACAGCAAACAGAGGTCGCTCAGCACCAAAACAGGTCGCTCAAGGTCGCTCCGAGGTCGCTCACACCAAACAGAGGTCGCTCAGCACCAAAACAGGTCGCTCAAGGTCGCTCCGAGGTCGCTCAGCACCAAAACAGGTCGCTCAAGGTCGCTCCAAGGTCGCTCACATCAAACAGAGGTCGCTCAGCACCAAAACAGGTCGCTCAAGGTCGCTCCAAGGTCGCTCACAGCAAACAGAGGTCGCTCAGCACCAAAACAGGTCGCTCAAGGTCGCTCCGAGGTCGCTCACATCAAACAGAGGTCGCTCAGCACCAAAACAGGTCGCTCAAGGTCGCTCCAAGGTCGCTCACAGCAAACAGAGGTCGCTCAGCACCAAAACAGGTCGCTCAAGGTCGCTCCGAGGTCGCTCACACCAAACAGAGGTCGCTCAGCACCAAAACAGGTCGCTCAAGGTCGCTCCGAGGTCGCTCAGCACCAAAACAGGTCGCTCAAGGTCGCTCCAAGGTCGCTCACATCAAACAGAGGTCGCTCAGCACCAAAACAGGATCCACCGAATGGGACATCTGGAGGTGGTTGAACGAGCTCGCCCAAACCCACGATGTCACCACCCACCTCCGCTACATCCCGTCACACGTTGGGGTAGCAGGGAACGAACTCGCTGACAAACAGGCGCAAATCGGTGCCTTCCGGCCGCAGATGGAACCGGTTAGCCTCGCGTCGGCTCGTGTCGTCCTCCGCCGACACATCTACAACGAAGCAACGGTGCCCCGCACGGACAGCGTGTACGCGTACCGTTCGGGAATCGGGGAGACGCGACTGCAACGCCCCGACCTCCGCATGGAGGGACTCACCCGCTTAGGGGAAACCACCATCCGCCGACTCCGGGCCGACCACCACCGCCTGGTCTACGACCATGACATCCCGGGCACGGCACAACCACCTTGCCAACCCTGCCTGAAGCATGCGCCGGGCCACCCCCCGCCTGGGGTCTCACTGAAGCACCTCTTCTTCGGCTGCCCCGCGACAGCGTCGGCCCGACACCACCTCACAGCCACAAACGTGCACAACCTGCTGTTGCACAACTGCAAGGAGGCGCTGCGCTACCTGGCCGAGGCAGGGGTAACGGAGCACGGCGAGAAGGACTACCTGAACGCGTGAACCAAATAACATCATCAGAGAACAAGGGCTTCGGCCCGACCTCCCAGCACCCCCCCCCCCCCATCCCAGCCCCACGTCACTTACCACAGGCCGCCAGGCGCGTCAGCGTCGGCGACCGCCCGCCCCCAGTCTGAGAGGCATCAGCCGAATCTCGGTGGAGGCGGGCACAAAACAAAAGGGAGAGTCGTCACTGTGCATATCAGCACGGTCCCGCCCTCTGTGCCAGACCAACACACCACCAAAGGAAAAGAGGAAGAGGCGACGTAAGGCAATGCCTCCGTGCGGCCAGGAGAACACGAAATAGCGACCCCCTCTACGGGGAATGCTACGAGCACGGCCAAAAATCGTTCAATCGTTCAAACAGGTCGCTCAAGGTCGCTCCAAGGTCGCTCACAGCAAACAGAGGTCGCTCAGCACCAAAACAGGTCGCTCAAGGTCGTAAGAGACGTTTGAGACGTAAGAGAAGTTTGGCACCTCGACCACTAAAATGGCCCCACTACGAGCTGCACAAATTCCAAACGTTCAACAGAGCTGGGTTTAGGAGCACCCGAAGAGGGGGTCCCACTGGGTGGGACCCCCGCTGGGTTTTGACTCCCGCTGGGTGGGACCAGCCCCTGAGCCAGACCCACATTTCGAGATGAAACCGGTTGACACCTCGACCTCCAAAATGCCCCCACTACGAGGCCGCACAGATCCGGTGACTCGGAGGCACACTGCTGCGACGCTGTTGTGGCAAGAGCCCGTAGAAGCAAAGGAGAACCTGCTGCGCTCGCCCCACAAAGCAGCCACAGGACGACAGGGCCGGGCCCCCCCCCTCTACAAAGGGTGGTTCCATCCTTGTGGCCTCTGTGGACAGAAAATGCGACAACGGGGGTGGGGCAGTGGGGCGCGGGGTGCAGTTGGACCGCGTCAGCAGTGCGCAGGTCGTGCTGGGGCTTGGAAATGGGGAACCCGGGAAAGGGAAAATAGGTGAAAAAAAAAAAGAGGGTCCTCCCCACTAAAGAACTACGTAAGAACTACGTAAAAACTACGTAAATCGGCCCTTTCAGGGGCACCAATACATGTAAAATACATGTAAAATCATGGTATGACAAAGATCTTGCAAGAAATGTTAAGAAATCTCGAAATTTCTTAAGACGTCTTAATGTAATGCCGAAAGGGCTATTTCTTAAAGATTTCTTACTGATTTCTTAAGACGTGTTTCTTAATGCCTAGCATTTTAATGTCCATCATTCTGAAAAAGATCTTAAAAGATCTTTTTCAGAATGATGGACATTTTTAATGCTGGGAGATATGGAAATAATGTCCATCATTTCATTACAGGGGGGGGTCAAATAAACGTACTTAGTTGAATAGTAGTACTTAGCCGAATAGTAGTACCTATTTTTTTGGGGCTCTGGGGCACGTTGGGCCGTTGAATAGTAGTACTTACTTTTCACCCTTTTTTTTGGGGAAATTTTTCGTTTTTTTTGAGATTTTTGCCCAAACAAGCTTGCTTGTCACAGCGAAAGAGTCAGTGGGAGCGTACCCGCGCGCAGTGTGTTTTGAGTGAGCAACACAAAACCACTTTTATCACAGCAACGCCCTTCACAGGGGCCACAAC
The DNA here is from genome assembly GCA_963210315.1 of Rhynchopus euleeides. Taxonomy (NCBI): domain Eukaryota; phylum Euglenozoa; class Diplonemea; order Diplonemida; family Diplonemidae; genus Rhynchopus; species Rhynchopus euleeides. The sequence continues at coordinate 259,754 of OY723277.1, forward strand.
ACACTGCCGCTCGTGCGCACAAACAAAACCCGGACTCTTTCTTTTTGGAGACACACAAATCTGCAAACGTTGGGGCAAGGAATGGGGACAACGGGGTCTATTGGTGCCACTTAGGGGAACCAGGGTGCACGGGGTCCGTAGAGGGGGGAAGTGACCTACGCTCAAAGATATGTCGTGACGAAGGGAATCGGGGCATCCCCCCTCAGACACATACGGACGGGAAACCAGCGAACCCGCAAACTCCTGCGGTCCAGAGGCATCAGAACCACTGCTGAAGACCGCAAAACCGGAAACCCGCAAACTCCTGGGGTCCAGAGGCGTCAAAATCACTGCTGAAGAGCGGCGCGCATTAAACGACTCCTCATCTACGGCGTCCGCAGTCCCTACCACCAACGAGAAGATGTGGACGGATGGCCCCAGACACACCTCACCATAGATGTAGCCTTCGAGGACCAGCTGCGGAAAAACACATGCCAAAAGAAAGGCGGGGAGGGGGAGGTCGTGTTTCTTTCCTGAGGTGGAGGCCCACGTGCTTAAAGAAGTGGGAGAACGGCGGAAGAACGACTTGCCAACGACGCGCCGCAAAATCAAGGAGCTTGCCATGTCCTTTGTTCCCTTCCCGAAAGGCTTCCAGGCTTCGGTGGAGTGGATCGACGGTTGGGCCAGGAGAAACAAGTTTCAATTTCGTACTTCGCGCATTGCCAAGCTTTCTCTTGAAAAAGCCCGGGTCCAGTTGCACAGCTTCTGGTCCACCATCAGACGCCTCTCCATCGGGTCCGAGCTGCTGCACAACCCCTTTGGTACTTTTGACCTGGTTGTGAATGTGGATGAGTCTGCCTTGTACAAGAGCTCTACCCGCAGGAACAAACTGTTGTGCTACACCACTGACACCAACATCGTGGTCGATACCGATGCTGGAAAAAATAGATTTGCCACGTTGATTGGTGCTGTCACGTTCAGTGTGAAAGACAGGACCATTCTTGCGACAAAGCAGTCGATCGTTTTTAAAGGTGCGGGCGAGAGGATAAAGAAGGAGGAGCATCAGATTCACAAAGACTCGGGGGTTAACTGTACTTTCCAGAAAACCGGCTGGGTCAAAGAAGCCGAGTGGCGGTGGTGGATTGACAGCGTCTTGGCCCCCATTTGCAAAAACAAAAACGTGCTTGTCATTTATGACTCGGCGACAACACACATTGCACCAAAAAATGTTGCGTACTTGCACAGGAAGACGGGGGCGAAGTCAGCGGTCATTCCAGGTGGGTTGACAGGAACAGTGCAGTACCTTGATGTGCATGCATTTGCACCATTCAAGGCTGCCTTCCACACTCACCTGGAAGGGCTCAAGGACAAAGCCCGTCTCGAGATAAAGAAATCAACAGCCGAAGGTTTTCGCCAGGATTGTCGCTTCACAGAGAGGTGGTACCGCGAGGCCATGTGCACCTCTGTTGGAGCTGTTTGGGGAAAGTCGGTGGAAAGTGTGAGGGGGGAGGTGGTAGCCCAGCGCTTGCGGGATATGGGGTACGTGCTGAAGGTGTCGGGTGAGGAGGACGGGTTCGTGAAGAGCTCCCTTTGTCCGGACCTCACCTTCGCACCAAGCACAGAAACATCCCCTGAGGCTGGTGGTGCGGACCTTGAACCTGGGTTGGACGGGAAGGCAAAAGAGAGCACAGAGAAGCAGTCCACCCAAAAGAAAGTTGTGTCTCAGCCAACCCAACAGACAAGCATCTTGGCATGGGCGAAGCCGGTTCGTGTGAACTCTCTCACACAGACACAGCCTTCCCAGTCCTCCCAGTCCTCCGAAAAGAAGCGCGCAGCGTCCCCGACCACCCAGACTCCCAACAAACACCGCAGGCTCTGCAAAGGGTGTAGGAAGCCTGGGCACAACATGCAGACTTGCCCCAGCAAGCCCAAGAAGAAGTAAGTTGGGGCGTGCTGGTTGTGGCTTGCCCTTTTCACATCTTTTTTTAAGCATCAACGCACCAACCAACCACCGACAGTGAAGCTGACAGCTCTGATGAACTGTGTATGCTTTCACTAACTCAACAAGAATGTCAACCAGGGGGGGCACCAGAGGGGGGGGGGAGGCAATACAAATCAAAACGGTACGAAACCAAATGAGGGGCGAGTGGTAGGACGAGAACAGAGCGGATACTCGACCGGAAGGCAGAAGAAGTGAGAGACGGACGACAGCAGTGACCAGCGCGCCCCTGGTGGACCAAACAGCCCCGCAGAGCCCCTGCAAACAGCGTTTTTAGGAAAAGTTGAATAGACGTACTTAGTACGTCTATTCGCTCGCAAACTATTTATTAATTTTCTGGCGAGGTCGATTTAGGCCCGCGCGTTCGCCGAATAGTAGTACTAAGTACGTTTATTTGACCCCCCCCTGTAAGAAATCTTAAGAAATCCTGCATTTCTTAAAAATAATGGGGGTCATTAATTTAAGAAATTTAATGCAGCACCTGCATTAAGACGTCTTAAGAAAGAAGTGAAAAGATCCTTTTCTTATTAAGACCTTTGTCATACCATGTAAAATACATGTAAAATACATGTAAAATACATGTAAAATACATGTAAAATACATGTAAAATACATGTAAAATACATGTAAAATACATGTAAAATACATGTAAAATACATGTAAAATACATGTAAAATACATGTAAAATACATGTAAAATACATGTAAAATACATGTAAAATACATGTAAAATACATGTAAAATACATGTAAAATACATGTAAAATACATGTAAAATACATGTAAAATACATGTAAAATACATGTAAAATACATGTAAAATACATGTAAAATACATGTAAAATACATGTAAAATACATGTAAAATACATGTAAAATACATGTAAAATACATGTAAAATTGGTCTGGCTGACGCCCAAAAAAAAGCCAAATTTGGGTACTTCTTGGGTACTTTTTGGGTCACCGAAAAAGGGGGGGGGGGGGGGGGGGTGTCAAAACTTATTTTCTTGGGTGGAAAAATTCGACCTCCCAGAATCGTGATTTTCTTCCCCCATTGTACTTTTTGGACTCCGCGCGGATCGTAGTGGGGTCATTTTTGTGGTCTAGGTGACAAACTTCACCCGTGAAATGCGGGTCTGGTTCAGGCAGTTGTGCCTGTGAATGCTGGGAGGAGAGGAGTGGGAGATCAGTTCAGGGGCACTTTGCTGGTTGAGGGCAGGTGTGTTTTTAATCCCCGGTCTTCCCAGCCAAAAATCCCCGATTCATCCCCGCTTTTTTCCAGCAAAAAATGGTACCCAATGTCCCTCCTCCCCAGTGTGGGGCCCTTGGTCTTGTACCAAATGGGTTCCTTCCACGGTGCCTCCCGCTCGCGCCATCCTCGGGTGCTGGAGGAAAACCCCAAAAAAAACGGCTTTCGGGACCGTTATTCCGACGATACCCCCCGATATGCCAGCTGAAACAGCCCAAGGACTTGCTGCGGTTACTAGACGGGCAAACACACGCTCCACGGGGGGTCTGGGGGGCGGAGCCCCCCAGCCGCCGGAGGCCACGGTAGTGAACATCTGTTCATTGTGGGCGTACAGATTCTGTGTGAGTTGGCTGCGTCCTCCTGAGACTACCGGAGCTGTTGGATTCCTGACCTGATGGGAATCGAAGGACTTGGGTACGAGATATCCGCCACAGGGGGGTCTGGGGGGCGGAGCCCCTCAGCCGCCGGAGGCCACGGTAGTGAACGTCTGGATCTTGGCTGGAAAAAAAACCAGATTTTGGCTGGAAAAAAACCGGCTTTTTGCTGGAAAAAAGGTAACTTTCAATGCAGGCACCCACATTTTGAGGGAAAGCCGGAATTGAAGGTTCTTTTATTATCGGCTAGTCAACCTCCACGACCGGGTTGGAGAACCCGCATTTGGTTCGATCAACGTACCTCGGTACAGAACCAAATAGTTTTTCTCCATGGACGGTTTTGGAGGCTAGCCACGTTCTCGTTACCCCCCAACTACCCCCCTTTCTTGTGACACCTAAAGCACGGTCGACTCCTCCCTAGGTACAGATGGTATAAGCAGAATTCGGATGCACATCGCGCCCACTGTGGCGCACGTTAACGCTAATGACTGTGTGATGAGCAACCGGCCCCATAAACAGGCGCCCGGCTCTGCCAATGACCGTGTAGTGTGCAACCGGCCCCATAAACAGGCGCCCGGCTCTGCTGGTCAACGTGAGATGAGCAACCGACCCCTTAACTGGCGCTCGGCTCTGCCAATGACCGTGTAGTGAGCAACCGACCCCTTAACCGGCGCTCGGCTCTGCTGGTCGGCGTGAGATGAGCAACCGACCCCTTAACTGGCGCTCGGCTCTGCCAATGACCGTGTAGCGAGCAAACGACCCCTTAACTGGCGCTCGGCTCTGCCAATGACCGTGTAGTGAGCAACCGACCCCTTAACCGGCGCTCGGCTCTGCTGGTCAGCGTGAGATGAGCAACCGACCCCTTAACTGGCGCTCGGCTCTGCCAATGACCGTGTAGCGAGCAACCGACCCCTTAACTGGCGCTCGGCTCTGCCAATGACCGTGTAGTGAGCAACCGACCCCTTAACCGGCGCTCGGCTCTGCTGGTCAGCGTGAGATGAGCAACCGACCCCTTAACTGGCGCTCGGCTCTGCCAATGACCGTGTAGTGAACAACCGACCCCTTAACCGGCGCTCGGCTCTGCTGGTCAGCGTGAGATGAGCAACCGACCCCTTAACTGGCGCTCGGCTCTGCTGGTCAGCGTGAGATGAGCAACCGACCCCTTAACTGGCGCTCGGCTCTGCCAATGACCGTGTAGCGAGCAACCGACCCCTTAACTGGCGCTCGGCTCTGCCAATGACCGTGTAGTGAGCAACCGACCCCTTAACCGGCGCTCGGCTCTGCTGGTCAGCGTGAGATGAGCAACCGACCCCTTAACTGGCGCTCGGCTCTGCCAATGACCGTGTAGTGAGCAACCGACCCCTTAACCGGCGCTCGGCTCTGCTGGTCAGCGTGAGATGAGCAACCGACCCCTTAACTGGCGCTCGGCTCTGCTGGTCAGCGTGTGATGAGCAACCGTCCCCTTAGCTGGCGCCCGGCTCTACTAACGACCGTGTAGTGAACGACCGGCCCCTTCACAGGCGCTCGGCTCTGATGGTCAGCATGTAATGAGCAACCGGCCCCATAACAGGCGCCCGGCTCTGCTAGTCAACAGGAGCAACTGGCCCCGGCACGGCCTCACACCTCATAATTCCCGAGGCACGGAGGTGACGCCCTCCTGACGCACAAACGCCCGAGACAATGAGGAGACGCCCTCACATATCCTGTTCCCGACACAAGGAAGTGGTGCCTTCCCTCGAATACGGATCTCCGCGACAAGGAGATTTGAAGAGCCCGCTCGGCGTTCAGAGGCCCCCTTTGGTATGTGAACGCTCGACGACTGGAGGGGTCACCCCCTCCTTCATGTGGGAACGCTCGGCATTCGTCAGCAACGCCCTCCTTGGGTATGGGAACGCTCAGCGTCTGGAGGAGGCATCCCCCTGTGTGTGACTACTCGGTATTCGGAGATGACACTTCCCTTTGCATGTAGGCGTCCAACATTCGAAGACGGGAGACCCTTTCATGGCAGCATTGGAGGCAGGAAGTGTCATCGCCTCGTGCCCATGTGGTAGACAGATGTAGATGGCAACCCTCAGGCAGTGTGGGTGCCCGCACGGCTCTCGGGGGCTCACCACGCAGGAGTATAAAGGAACCCCCCCCCCCCCGGTCGTGCACGCGCCAAGGGGACGATGAGGCTGCGCCCGCCCCCGCCTATGTCCCAAGTACGCCTGACATGGACAGATCATTGAGTGCTATCATAATGGGGCACCGAGTACACACCTCCGTACGGATGTACGCGATCTGGGGTCTCCTGAGCAAGAGCCATAAACAACGGCTGTGCCCCGAGTCTTCAGATGAGAAGCTGTTAGCGAATGTTACCACCTGTCACAATCGTCGGATACCCACGGGTACCGCCCACCTGGCGTATGCGTGCCCGTAAACCGGTTCAGACGCGCTCCCCTCTTGGTATACACGACAGGTCAGAGAGAAGATACCCTCATTGTACTCGGACGCCCGGGGTATGGAGATGCCAGCGCAGTCGGCTATCTGACAGAGCACCCAGGCAGGTGTGTTATTGGCCCCGACGTCGAATGGAGCCATGGCAGGCACACAGCGAAGGACGCGTCCGGCTCTCCACTCACAGCGTCCGTGCCCGCGGGTCCACCTGTCGCTACCGGCTGCGTCCACTCAACACGCCTTACCCCGGCCACATGAGTATGCCTGACATGTACGCCCTGGAGAGCTACGCCGATCTCGCTGTCGATGGCAGGTGCTGTGTCGCAGAGCGACCTACCCAACCCCTCCGCCACCTGCTGGAGGCGTCTCGGGAATCACACCTCAAGCTCATCATCCGATACGGCTAGCCTACTCCCTGGATACCCCCTGCTGCGCCCCCCTACAACTCCACTTCGACTCCCCCACTACCTCTGATGTTCCTAGCAGTACCGCTGATGTCTCTTCGACACCCACGTATAGAAACCCGAACCACCGCGCCCTCTCAGCCTGTCACATGGATGAATCTTTCCCCCGATCGGCTCGGTCAGTATGCCCGTCACACCCTGCAAGTGAGATAGGAGCCTTTAGCAAGCTCTCGTCACAAGCGCCCATCAGCTGACCAGTAATAGGGCTGTGCCAAGACGTCATGAGCCTGGGGCTTCAGACACGTGCTGACCTAGACTATCCCCGTGTTGAGACAGTAGCGATCACGGGCAGGCGCTCAGTGAAGTCTGCGCTGCTTGACGAAGATCCACGCCGTGTCCCTCCCGTGGCTGCATCTCTGGGGACCGAAAAGGAACCATCATGCCAGGGTAAACCCGGGCATCACCGGCGCGCTGTTCCCGGCAGCGACCCCTCTGCTCTTAACGACACGTCAATTGCTGCCTAAGGCATCTACGACTCCCGCCGATGCACCTCCGATATGGTGATTGAACGCCGCAAGGGATACGGGATGCCACATCATGCGTGTACTAAGGAATGACAGGTCAAACGCAACAGACGCCTCGCAACCCCAAAGACGCTGAGGTGCTGACATGTAGGGAGGAAAACTCATCCCTACAGGAGAACGCCTTCGACCCCCTCTCGATCGCCGCTTATCCGCCGATCTCGCAGATGCGTGGCCATCCGCGGTGGCGCCGACCTCTGCACGGCTGTCGGACGACCTCCCACGACCTCTCACGACGTCTTCATCCGCAGGGATTGCCCCCTCCCTTTGTGGTCCCTCGGCTGCGGCCGGATGCTCAACTGTGCCCTCATCCACGCCGACCCCAGGGTTCGCACAAGGCCGCCCTGCGGTGGCGCGTGACCTGTCATGGCGTCAGTAACCTCCCGTTGTATCTGACCCCTTAGACGAGGACCGTAAACCCCGAGATAGAAACCCTTCGCGGCCAGGCGAACGAGGATGTCGAACAACCCCAGGCCTCACAGGGAAGTTGCACGAAGCGTCTCCGCCACGAAAGATACCCGCAACGTATGGACGTGCAGAGCACCGCGCGCAGGCTGCGGAGATCCAACGCGAGGCGATTCTCTGGGACGGAGGGCCGTCGAAGAGACAGGGTGGCGATGCTCGCCTCGATGCCCAGCTGAGCGTGAGGTTCACTCCGACGCACTTCGATGTGCACCCTCACACCTGAAGAAGGACGGGGAGTTGGTACTGGCAGAGGATTCGTGATGCCGCATATCAAGGTGCTGGGATGCGCCTTGGAGTACGCCGATGACGGATAACGGTAGACTGATCAAACGTCCCTGCTCGACACACAAGACGAGGCGAGAAAGACAGCGATCGGTCCAATGAGGCTCATTCCTCGACGTATGGCGCAGCGCATAGCGCGCTGCGGATGCTGACGATCCGAAGTAGGTGGGTTTGCTGCCCCGCGTCAGAGGCGACAGATGTGGAGCTGGCACACAACGCAACGCCCCTCGACACCAGAATACCGTAGGAACCACACCCGTCGAGCAGGCCGCGTATCAACAAACAAAGGGATCTCAAATCACGGAGACCCTCAACACCTACCTCGTGTGCAGCCCAGGACCGGAAGCTGTCCACGGCCAGATCAGCTCCCTAAAGCAACTATCGACGCATCCTTGTGCATGATCTTCGACCCTGAGGAATAGCAGCCTAGGTATCGCAGTTGCACAGATACATCGTAGCCACGCACCAGACATGCGTGACCTCCATCGGTGACGACTCCTTCTGCTCTGATGCCGAGACAAGGAGGCGACCTCCGTCCGGGAACGCGGAGGTGAAGCCATCCTTTTTTGTGACCGCGCCCACGACACGAAGGTGACGTCCATCCTTTGCAATATGAGCGCCCGAGGTGCGGACGTGAAGTCCTATTGAGAACACCAGGGACGTGAATGTGACGCCCCTCTCTTACGATAGCTTCCTAGGCATGGACGCGATATCCGTATTATGAGTATCTAGTACGGAGGCGACGCCCTCCTTTTGATAGTACCCGATACGCGGAAGTGCCGTCCTCATTTCCCGACAGGTATGTTCTCGTCCCTACATCGACCTCGAAGCAACTCTCCGGGCAATCAGGCATGAGGATACCTGTTTCACGCGCACAACCGGTTCCTCTTCCTTATACCGGCAAATGTCTCATCCCGATCGGGCATGGAGATGGACGCCCCCCCCCCCCCCCAGTTGTGTGTATAACATCGGATCCTCGCGCTGATGGTTTGAGCCAGTGCACCCGCTGCACTAGATACTCCCACCACAATGAGGCAGCGGCGACCAGCAGTGCACTCTCGGCCACGACAAGCCCGAAGCTGCGGACGACAGCGAACAGGTCAACCCGGCGCATGAATAAGGAAGCACCCGCCGGGAGAGGCATGGCAGGCCTAGCGACATGCTCGACACCAAGCCACTGCGCAGCAATTTGGATCCGCTGTATACCGAGCTTCTGCAAGAAACCCTCAGGTGCACGGAGGTGATGAGGATAGACAACAGACGAGCAGATACTCCGCATCGCAGCACCCGGGGGCCTTGTCTTGAAGGACTCGAAACGGACTACGTGTGTTGACCCCTTCGTCACCGTGTCAAACACATTCAGCTTAAGAGGGACCTCGCAAAACAGCTGGTGATGCCTGCGTTCACGCCGAATCTGCCCGCGTCGTGGCCCCCGATACAAAGCTGGGTGATGTGACGAGTGTATTCACCGATGTGCGCTCCTCAATGCTGACATGAGAGGCGTGAAGCGTACCATGTCAACCCACACGATCCGCTGTCTCATGCAGGCCTGCATAGGCTATGAAGTGAAAATCACTGGAGATGCCTCCATGGTGGCCTTCGTCAACCCTGCGTCCGGTGTGAACTCCGCCATCCGTACGCGCCCTGCTGTCTGCGAAGGCCCAGGCGCAAGAAGCCGAGTAGCGATACAATACGAATTACCGCCACTACATCATGATGATCAGAAGCTGTTGAAAACATCGCACCCGTACCTGGTGCGAAGTGGAGAAGTTGTCTGCGATTGACAGTTCGTCCACGGTGGAGGCTTCCTGCTCTCTGAGACGACTGCGCGGGACCTGGACAACGGTGCATGAATCACGCGGTCACCTGGGCGAACGGACCTCTCAGATCGTCCCTACGTGAGTTCATCAGCTGTCCCAACTGTCCGCTAAGCCTGCTCAGCCTGCGCAGACCGACAATGTGACCTACGCGATCGGTGCGATATCACAGCGCAGGATGGTATCTACTACTCCTGCATCCTGCGTTGAGACACATGGGTCTGGACTCCAACCGCCGACTACGTCTGCTGGAGATCGGATGTCTCAAGGCCAGATCCCGACCCTGACAACACCTGATGACTACTGCGCTACTCCCTTGTATGAGCGAGACTGCGATGGGATCAGGTCGCCCATAGAGAGCAGCGAAGGGATGACAAGTCTTCTCTATGGGCCACCTGTATGTCCTCAATATCGATCGAGCCAGGCGGCAACTAATGACAATCCACGGACCGCCTGGCTTCTCGATATGTCCCATCGCAGACGAGGTATCAGGTGCATACCAATGCATATATGTATTATCTTGATGGATGTGCATACCGAAAGATGTCTATCAATATGTTGGAACAACCTTACGTGTGCGGTAAAGGATGTTGAGGATAGAGAGATCCGAAACATCAACAAGCTGGAGTTGACCCTCGATAATAAAGGTAACTTTCAATGCAGGCACCCACATTTTGAGGGAAAGCCGGAATTGAAGGTTCTTTTATTATCGGCTAGTCAACCTCCACGACCGGGTTGGAGAACCCGCATTTGGTTCGATCAACGTACCTCGGTACAGAACCAAATAGTTTTTCGACCTCCCACCCGCCCTGCAGGATCCTGTGAACTCACCAACACTTCGTTCCTCCCATGATGGATCTGTTCCCTTCTGCAACACCTACATCTGATACAGGAGACTAGCGTATTCCAAACAAACAAAGATCGGCAGCTCTCAGAGTGCTGCGCATCGTGACATCACTCTCCAAACCTTTAAAAAAAATAGGCTTTTGACCGCCCACCTATGATGACGGAAGGAAGGGGCTTTGCTTGCTTCACTTTGACGTTTCGCAAATTCGGGCGATGTGTCCTTTCCAATAGCATGATGAAAATCACAGATGGAAATAATTCACATGTGTCGTGATCCGTGGTACATGACCTTTCGGGGTCAAAATGAACAACAAAGCGTTGCGAGAAGACTGCATCTACGGGTTATCCCACCACCCTCCCCCGGGATGACAAGTCTTCTCTATGGGCCACCTGTATGTCCTCAATATCGATCGAGCCAGGCGGCAACTAATGACAATCCACGGACCGCCTGGCTTCTCGATATGTCCCATCGCAGACGAGGTATCAGGTGCATACCAATGCATATACCGTCACTCAAGTTATGTTGGTGGGGTAATATATTGGTGGGGTAAATATGTTGGTGGGGTACTAATTTGGTGGATTTGGGGCTCTGAAAAAAGTTGGTGGGTTATTACCCCACCAACATAATTACCCCTGGGGCGCATTGTACTTGGCGATTTTTTCACCCGGGAATTTTGGAGCAGCCCCCCCAGCCCCCCCCCCCCCCCCCTGGAAATTCCAGAATATCTGTCCAACCGTGTACGGCTGGTTCCGCACTGCCCACCTACATTGAACAGATTCATACCCCCCCCCCCCCGGTGCATGCATGCTGGTGCACCTCCTCCCGGGCCTCTCCCCCAGCACCCGAAACCCACAAGATGAGCCGCCTCGTGACTGAAACGCGCAAGAGGAAGCGTGAGTCGTGGACGTGGGAGGACTACGAAAAGATGACGAACTACTATGACAGCTGCGGTACAATTGCTGGTGCTGCCAGAGTCTTCAACAAGAAGCACCCCCAGCACCGTGTCTCAGAGACTGTGGTGAGGAGGGCCCGGGATGAGGTGCACAAGCGGCGCAGGGAACAAACCACATCCTCTCTCAACAACCACCCTGAACCACCCCAGCCGACGAATTCCGCTGGACCAGGGAGGCCTGCCTCTGTCACCGTGCAACAGAAGGCGGCGGTGATAGTGCAACTCGATGAGCTTCGGGGGGAAGGAGGGACGGTCACGCTGGAGCGAGTCCTCTCCGTGACAAAGAAGATCACCAAGCAGAAGATGAGCATAGAGTGGGCCCGCCTTCTGCTCAAGACGGCCGGCTGGAGGAGGAAGCGCGTCACGTCATCTGCTATCCTCAAACCGGAGATCATCGCTGAGAAGAGAGCTGGGATGATGCAGAAGCTGACGGAGGCATTTGCGTTGTGCGGTGAGGACCCGGACCTCGTGGTGAACGTTGACCAGACGTTCATGCCGTATGTGTGTCAGTCCCAGCACACGTACGTGGCCCCCGAGGAGAAGCGGGCAACTGCTCGCACGGGGAGCCTCAAGGAGGGCCCCACGGTGGTGGTCGCTGTCAGCATGTCTGGCACTCTTCTCCCTTGTCAAGCCATCTACAAGGGCAAGACAAGGAGAAGCTGTCCCGACCACCGCCCCGAGCACGACGAGTACATCACGAGGCCGTGGGTGCTCACCCAAAATGAGACGCGCTGGGCTAACACCGATACCATGATATCGTGGGCGCGCGAAGTACTGTTCGTGTACCGCGAAGATCTCGGCTACGATGCCGACGTCCCCCTGGTCCTCGTCTTGGATCACTTTCCGGGGCAGTCAAATGAACGTTTCTTTTCTTTTTTGGATGAAAATAATGTCATCCCAGTGTGCGTGCCCGCCGGATACACCTCGGTGTTGCAACCGTTGGATGTATCCGTGATGGGGGAGTTTAAGCGCGGGGTCAAGAAATCATTCGGCAAATGGTTTGCCAGGCAGGTATGCACATTCATCAGCTCAAAATACAAACACTCGCAATACCAGGTGGAGAAGAACAGCAAGGCACGCAGGAAAGTGCAGAAAACGAACAGGCGCCGGGAGAGGAGAAGGACTGATGGGGAAGAGGACGTGACCTCCGACGAGGCCCTCCCCGACACCGCCCCCCGCCTCACTGCAGTCGCCCTTCGCCAGAGACACTTCAAGTGGCTCTTGAAGGCGCTGCACGGTGTGAGTGAGCGCACCGTGAAGAGCGGCTGGGACGCTCTCACGGGGTGCGATGACCTCACGCCGCAAGAGGAGGAGGAGGAGGACGACGACGATGAGGACGACCGGGCTCAAATAGCTGACCTCGAAGCGGCACTGGAAGCACTCCACGATGAAATTTAACCGGCCTGCTGTGTTTCCCCCTCCTGTATCCTGATGTATCCTGGCCCTGATGTCTCCCATCCCCCCCCCCCTAGCTAGGCTGGATTATTCCTAGCCCCCCCTGTACTCTTCCTCACTTGTGTTGTTTTACCAATTTCAATGTACGGATGTCGGTGGGCAGCGCAGCTTGGGAGCAGGGTTGGCACTATTTCGACGCCATTCCAGCTTTGCGCAAAGCGACTGCCAGATGTTTTCCTTTTCTCCCCTCGTTGGTGCCTGATACGGCGCTGTGCCGTCTCTGCTGTCACCCATTTTCCCGCTGGATGTGCTTTGTTGCAACTCAGCCAGCCTGTGACTTTCTGTTTGTACTCGATCGAAGCTGCAGTGGAAAGAGGACTCGTGACACCACCGCAAAAGTGAAGACATCATGCCGCCCCCCGCCCCCCCCCCCCCCAGCCCAGGGCCAGGCCCCCCCCCCCTAGGGGGGATCAAATGCCACCCTTTTACGTGGACAAACACGATTTTTCAAAAAACCGGCGCAGAGGCCCCAAAGCCCCCGTAAACCCTCCAAACCCCCCCAGATCGGTCCGGAAACCCATCGAACCCCACTTTTCCACCATTCCGGGCACCTCAGGTGCCCGAATTGGGGTACCTAAATTTTGTGCCACCGTTTGGTACCGTACAGTGCCACTGTGTGGGAGGTTGGAAAAGAAAATGCCCCAACACACCACATCTGAGGGTTGCAATGCATGTTGCTTGCCAACCACGTCATCCGGTGGGTGTCAGGCGCTATGTAGGTGGCATTAGCCAGGTCTTCGATGAGTTCTGGCTTGTATATGTACCTCCCTGCCACCATGCACCGGGAGGCTGCCTGTAGGTACGGAACAAGTCCAGATGGTCGTGTGATTCCTGTGCAGCAGTGCTCCACAACCGGGATGTGTTGACAACGACTGTTGCAACACGAGCTGTACATTCCGGGAACACACGAAGTGCGCTGTCGTGGTACCCATTGTGCCAGAATTGGTAGTTGCTGCGGTCTACTTTGCCTGGCCCAAGAGCACTGGTACTGAACGGTGCAATATGCGTGGCGAGGTGAATGCAACGGAAGGGCGCAAAGTCAATACAGCTCTCGGATGGCGGGTGGTGGTGCCACTAGTGTGTGACGTTCACTCGAGGATACAACGCATCACAATGAATCAGCAACCGTGGACCGAGTACAATACGCTCTCTGTGGCTGGTGTGGGGGACAAAGGCAGTGCCTGTGCCGCAGGCAGGGAGGTACATATACAAGCCAGAACACATCGAAGACCTGGCTCATGCCACCTACATAGCGCCTGACACCCACCGGATGACGTGGTTGGCAAGCAACATGCATTGCAACCCTCAGATGTGGTGTGTTGGGGCATTTTCTTTTCCAACCTCCCACACAGTGGCACTGTCCGGTACCAAACGGTGGCACAAAATTTAGGTACCCCAATTCGGGCACCTGAGGTGCCCGGAATGGTGGAAAAGTGGGGTTCGATGGGTTTCCGGACCGATCTGGGGGGGTTTGGAGGGTTTACGGGGGCTTTGGGGCCTCTGCGCCGGTTTTTTGAAAAATCGTGTTTGTCACCCCCATTTGACCCCCCCTACCCCCCCCCCCCCCATATGTCGCCTCGAAAACGGTAAACACCTCTGCGCATTGGGGTAATAATTTGGTGGGGTACAAATGTTGGTGGGGTAAATATGTTGGTGGGGTAATAATTTGGTGGATTTGGGGGTTCTGGAAGAAGTTGGTGGGTTATTACCCCACCAACATTACTTGAGTGACGGTATGTATTATCTTGATGGATGTGCATACCGAAAGATGTCTATCAATATGTTGGAACAACCTTACGTGTGTGGTAAAGGATGTTGAGGATAGAGAGATCCGAAACATCAACAAGCTGGAGTTGACCCTCGATAATAAAAACCTGGTTTTGGCTGGAAAAAAACCGGAAAAAGGGCGGATGCCAAAAAGACTCATCCTCATCCCCCACTAGAAATACACCTGGTTGAGGGTTACAACAAAAAGGGACCTGCAGGCAGGAAGTGAGGGGAGGGTTTTGGGGCTGTGGCACCCGCACTCTCTACGGCTCTACTGACGTACTCCAGCCTCTGGACCGTCTACGCTCTACTCTCCTTCTTCAACCGCTGGAATCTCGATGTGTTCCGTGTCGTGGTCCTGAAGCTTCGCGAGTAACTCTTCCTGCCACTCTGGACGGACTACGAGTTCCCTCGCCTCCGCATATTCCCTCAGTTCCGACAGAGTAAAACACCGGTCCATACTCTCAATGAGTTCAAGAGGGGGTCCTCGCTACGAGTCACTGTGAGTCACGAGTCGTCAGTTTTCAGCCAAACATGGCTCACTTCTCACTTTTTCTCACTCAGTCACACTTGGTAGCGAGGGCCCCCAGAATAGCGGGGTTGTTTTTACTCTGGCAGTTGAGGATCCCGCGTGCCAGGGCTTGCTGCACCAACACCCCCTTTAACCACGACACATCATAGTGGAATACAATGCAAATACTGTCAATCAAGGCAGTCCGCTTGCGCTTGCGTTCAGATGCGTTATTGTCTGCGATCCTCGCGACTTCGAGTTCCGCAAGTCGCAGCTTGCCAATACGGAGCTTCCTCTCCTGCACCGCCTCCAGCTTTCCCCCCAGAGAAGAGATCTGGGCGTGACACCTGGTGAGGTGCCATCAACCCAATGCTGCATGCAACAGAGCTTGGCGCGGAGGACACCATCCCGGATAGCGACCCCCCCACTCATCATCAACACCCTCCGCATCCTGCCGCAGACCCCTTCCAGGACCACAGGTCCCAGTGAGCCTGTTCTCTCTGCAGCCATCCCTTCCGTGGACTGGGAGTATCTCTTGTACTCGGAGTTGCAACCGGAAGCAAAACGGTGGATGGATGTGCGGAGAAACTTCTCAGCGTCGGCCTTGTCCACCTTGGGGCAGAGGGTCGAACCCTTCGAGATGCCCTGGGCACCATAGTATTTGGCGACACCAGATTCAGCGAGAAGAGTGGGGACAACCTCGTTCAACTCGTTCCTCTGACACCTGTGCGGCGAGGAGATAGTCAAAATTTACAGTGCAAGCAATTGTACATGCATTTTCCATAGTCATCGCCAGTTCCTCGGGAACACTGCCCTTCAGTGTGCGCGTTGCAGACTCGAACGAGAGGCACAGGGACTGGCGGAAGCAGTCTTCCTGGTGATCTCTCCAGCTCTGGAGGTACCCGTCCTCTGCATTCGCCTCCGCTTGCCACAAGCGCCAGGCGAGGAAGCGGAACAACTCCGAGGAGAACCCGAGCTGGCAAGTGTCACTTGCCTGGGCCTCGCTCTTCGAGAACCGTGACACAAACAGAATGCAGGGGTACACGAGGTGCGCGAAGCAGATTCCCATCCTCCGCACAGTCTCGCGGTCCCCCTCCAACTCCATCACAGCCTCGTACGTCTTCGTATCCCTATTTGCAACTTCACGAAAGAAGGATGCGCAGGAGGAAATCGAGGACGGTATCGTCGCCGTCAACGAGCTGCGAGAGGGACCAACAGGCGGCCGCAGTGGTGCAGAAGCGGCCGTTCGAAGCTTTTTGCCACAGTAGCCCAGACACCTTGATTACATGCGGACATTCTCTTGCGATGAATGCGGCGAAGGCGGGGTCATGTGCCGCATAGTTGGCGGCTGCACACATGGACTTCGTCTTCACTGCACTGGAATCCATCAGGTCGCAGGTGCAGGTGGCAGTGCAGGTCGCAAGCCGACACACTGTGCTGTTGGCCACATGTGGCAGAGGCGAGAGAGCCGTGTACTACGGCATGCTCGAACAACAGGATTGGCGGTACAGGATAGGCTGGCGGGACAGTGCAGGGATGGCAGGACAGTGTAGGATGGCGGTGCAGGTGCAGGGTGTGTGAGATCGCCACCCGAGAGAGAGATGGCAGGACAGTGTAGGATGGCGGTGCAGGTGCAGGGTGTGTGAGCTCGCCGCCCCACCCCAGCCACCCACCCACCCAGCGGGACCCCCCTCACGAATTTTCCATAACCCCGTTCTTTTGAACGTTTGGGATCTGTGCGGATCGTGGTGGGGTCATTTTGGCCATGGGGTGCCTCTGACCACAAATCCAGACTGAAACCGGCAGAAAATAAGTTTTGACACCCCCCCTAAAAAAAAGCCAAATTTGGGTACTTCTTAGGTACTTTTTGGGTCACCGAAAAAGTGGGTTTTAGCCATACCTGGGACCCCCCGTGTTTAAGTCCCCCCCCTGGAGGCGATTTTCGGCCGGGGGGGACTTAAACACGGGGGGGGCGGACCTAAACACAGGGGGGGCTTAAACACGGGGGTGGCACAGTGGAGACCAAGAAGACCTCTTCCTCTGCTGTCGTAGGGGGGTAATTCCGGTCCGGATGGACTTTTGGCACCCCACTTTTCGACTCAGACAGCACCTGGAGGGCCTAGGGGCCACCTGATGACCCTCCAGACCAGCCCACCCCCGTGTTTAGGTCCCCCTGTGTTTAAGTCCCCCCCCTGCCAGACCCCCAGGGGGGGACTTAAACACGGGGGTAAGGGGGGGGGACTTATACACGGGGGGTCCCAGGTACCAAAAATACATGTAAAATACATGTAAAATACATGTAAAATACATGTAAAATACATGTAAAATACATGTAAAATACATGTAAAATACATGTAAAATACATGTAAAATACATGTAAAATACATGTAAAATACATGTAAAATACATGTAAAATACATGTAAAATACATGTAAAATACATGTAAAATACATGTAAAATACATGTAAAATACATGTAAAATACATGTAAAATACATGTAAAATACTTGTCATGCAAGCATTCTACATGTATTATACTTGCATGACAAGTATTTTACATGTAAAATACTTGTCATGCAAGTATTTTACTTGTACATTGAGAACAATGCAAGTAAAAATAGTTGCATGACAAGTACATGACTTGTCATGCAAGTATTTTACTTGACATGACAAGTATGTGTGAAGTAAACCTGGATATGTGACATGTTAGTGTCAAGTAAGTGCTAATAAAATGAAAGTATTCACTGCCCACGTACTGCCATGTGACCAGTAAAAATCAAGTATATTGGACCCTTTATACATGTAGGTATACATGTAATAAATTACAAGATCCCACCGTGTAGACCCCGATAAGAGGGGGTCGGGGGTCGGTGCTAATGAAAACCCGGTTTGCAAACAGGCATGTAGCTTGGGGGGTCCAGCTGGTCTCGAGACCAGCAGTTGCCTATGTTGCTGGTCTGGGGGAAAAAAAAAAGTGTAAATCCGGGCAGGGTTTTCGCTAGCACCGGGGGGGTCAGGCGGTAAAAATATCGGTGCGGTGCTCTTCGAACCGAAAATCAGAGGGGGAAAAAAAAAAATTCCGCGGTGGTGCTTTGCACCGAAAAATCCCTACCCCATCGGGAGCGCACCACGCGAACACACGTTCCGCTCTGTGCTGTAGTGTAGGTGCACTGATGGTACACCGCAGCGCGGTGTACCATCGGTGTACCTACACGAGTGTATGGGCACTGGGTGCCACTGACCCCCGATTCGAATGGCTTCGGGGTCGTTTTGTCCAACGACGACCCTTTCTCGACATGTTGCCGTCGCATCCACGCAAGGTGGTGGCGATCTCGTAGACAGGCACACGGCACAGGGGGGTCTGGGGGGCGGAGCCCCCCAGCCGCCGGAGGCCACGGTAGTGGACATCTGTTCCTTGCAGTCTCGGGCAGTCGGGATTCCCTCGGGTTTGCGATGCTCGTAAGTAGGCTTCGCTGTTTCGCAGCCCGACCAGCAGGAGATCACCGGTCCTGGGTGACACCAAAAAAAAAATCGGGGAAAAAAAAAAACAAAACGGTGCTTTGCACCGCTCCCAAGGGCGGTGCTTTGCACATTCCGAAAAACCGAAAAACCCCCAGAAAAAAAACAATTGGTGCAAAGCACCGGTTTTCGGTGCTAGCGAAACCCCTGAATCCGGGAAACAGGGCTAATCCTAACTTCATACCCAAACCCGGGGGTCAGGAATTCCCAGATTTCTCCCCTGTTTAGCGCGTTTTTTTACCACTGGGAGCCCCATGCAGGAACAGGTGAAATTTTTGGGCCTGTGTGGGAAAAAACATACTCGTGGAAACCGCTGTCGCGAATCTTACACTGCGACCAGAAAAAGTCCGAAAAACTGGAGGTGCGGTCTCCCAGCGAGGGGTGAGGTCGAGACCTATTTATGGGAAAATGGGTGGACCAGGTGTTTCTCGTGGGGGATGACGTCTTTATGATGAATCCTCTGGACACCCGCCCCTTTTCCTGTTTATTCCCAGCCAAACCCCCCAAACCCGCTACACGGGTTAGCCAAACCAGGTTTTCTTGCAGGTAACATCCAAACGCTCACCACCGTGGCCTCCGGCGGCTGGGGGGCTCCGCCCCCCAGACCCCCCCGTGGCGTATGCCTGTCCAGGACCCAAGTCCTTTCGAGTCACATGCAACAAGCCTTGCAGTGTTCCTCTATCCCGGTCCGTCTGGGGCTATACGAAAGGTGCGCAGATGTGCCTGAGCCGCAGCGCCTCCCCGTCAAAACCTTTGCCTTTGAGTGATGCATCGACGGAGGCATGACGAGACGAGAGCGGAACAGTCCAAAAACGCACATTTTCGTGCATCTTTCTGGACACCGTGGGTGTGCCCCTCCATGAAAACCACCCACAAACAGGGATCCCTGTTTAGCGCGTATTTTTGACACCCAAAACTGGATTTTGGCCCCGACCCCCCCCGGATTTAGGATTAGCCCTGCCGGGAAACCCCAGAATTTTTTTTGGTGGGGGGGTTTTCCCTCACACCAGGCCGAAGATGTACCCTGCAGCAGGCCCGAACCACGAGGATTTCGGCTCCCGATGACTGCTTCCTGCGCAGGACTGGGTTCCGACCTGATGTCGGAGAGATCCACACCGTGTTCAGCCCGGAAGGAACAGATGTTCACTACCGTGGCCTCCGGCGGCTGGGGGGCTCCGCCCCCCAGACCCCCCTGTGGCTTGTGCTTGTCAATATGCGACTGTGGGGTTCTTCGCTACCGTCAAGTTTTCGTCAAAGTTCGGCGATTTCTCCCTCTGCGTACACATAGGAAATGCACCAACACACCGTTTCGGCACCGTAGCGAAGACCCACGGTGGCGCTGTCTACTCCGTGCCTCCGGACGCGCCCCGGAGAACCCGGTGTTCGGTCAGGACGGGATTTTGGGGGGAAGCGCCGGAAAATACCCCAGACCAGCAGAACCAGCAAAAATCTGAAAATCCAATTTCAAGCTACGTGCCTGTTTGCAAAACCGGTTTTCAAAAAAAAAACTACAAAAATTTTCGGGAAAATTCCACTTTTTTCCCGACTATGCCCACCCTGCTTAGAGGGTACACAGGACACCTGGACACCAATAATGGCCCCACTACGAACCGCGATTGACCCAAAGAGTCCAAGAACGCGAAGGAGAAGGCCAGATGTTCGCTACCGTGGCCTCCGGCGGCTGGGGGGCTCCGCCCCCCAGACCCCCGCTGTGCTGTGTGCCTGTCGAGTAGACATATGTACCGTTGGTGCACCATGGCAAGTGAGAAACGGCACAACACCAGGAGTACCACATGGTCGTGAGTGAAGACGGAGTACGTGCAGACTACCCCACCCCTGCACACAAGTCTGTACGACTTCCTCGTTGTCCACTGGCGATCGACATTGCCTCGCCGGCGCTGTTGGAGCACGAAGTCCGGGGATTCCCCTTCAGCCCCCCTGTCCAGCAGTGGTCTCTCAAGGGCGTGGCGTGCACCTTCTGGCACTCCTGACGTTGCCCTACAGTTCCTGAGACAGATCCATGGCTGGAGGCACGGCCGGATGGTGTTGTAGCAAAGGACACCTGCTCTCCCAGCACCTCACACATCTCCAACAGGGTGTATGTGGGGTGCTGTGTGAGGTGTCCGTCGGCTTTATGAAGCAACCAAAGTCGGGATGCGGGCAGGTGCCCCGCTCACCCCATACATGGACAGGAAACACCAAAACGGCGCCAAAAAACGAAAAACGGGAAAACCGGCAAAAACCGGCTTTTTTGCAGAATTTGGAAAGTCACCCACTATCCCTGTCCTGAGGAGTTCCTCAAAAAAAATTAAACCCTGTGGGGGTCTTCGCTCCATCCGCCAAAAAAAACCAAAAAAAACCGGAAAAACCCCGTGAAAAAGTCGGAAAAAAAGAGTGTGGGGAGTTGGGTCCAGTTTAGCAAAGTGAGCTTATTTTTCGAAAATTGAAAAATTGGGGACACCAAAAGTCCCCAGAAAAATCTTCGACTTGGCCCGCAGAGTGATTTTTTTGGTGAAAAACGATTTCAACAGTTGTCCAACAGTTGCTGTACAAGACGGCACACCGTTCTCTGCGCATGGGCTGCTGCACGTGAATCATTTGGATGTCCGAGGGGCTATCCGGAACGAGGAGGGCCACGAGCCTGAACTACCCGCCAGCAGCGATCCCGTGCCAGGGCTGGCAGGGGGCCGCGGCCCCACCTCCCTTTTTCTGTAATTGTTTGGGAGGGTGGGCCGCCAGGGGTGGCATGGCCCTACCCTCGGCCCTACCTCCCGGGTCAGATTTTGGGGCTTTTGGGTTCGGCCTTGTGGCCGAGTTTTCATGCGCCGCAGCGTATGAAAACCCAACGGCATGCTGGGGGCTTGATGGTGTTCATCGAAGCGCACCTCATCATGCCCCAAGCGAAGGACCATCCCCGCCTGGAATGTGCAACAGCACCAACCGGTGTGGGGACTAGCCTTCGAAGACTTTCAGGATGTTCACTACCGTGGCCTCCGGCGGCTGGGGGGCTGGATTCCTGATTTTTGATCCAGCAGGACGACCAAAGGCAGCAACATCCGGTGCTTCTCGAATTGGGTGAAAATGTTCTGTGGCCGTGCATTCGATCCTGTTTGCATCATACAACGGGAAGTCGGGGCGGGGTTGGGCTGCACTTTTTTTCTCGCGAGCTCGGCCACCCTGTGCCCGACCTCTTTTTTGGTTTGCCCGACCCCCAGCGAGATCACTGGCAGCCAGACCTTGTTCAACATAAACAGCAGACAAGAGAGCAGAATGGAGTGTGGGGCAGCTGCCGTGCTCCCACACATAAACAGCGCACCTCTCGCGCTGCCTGCACGAAAGGGACGGGTAACCTGCAGGTCACCCACAGCAGCCTACTGCCTACGTTCTATACAAGATCAGCGCCGACCACACGAAAGGCTGGTCGACCTGCGGCGCAACAAGAAGCTCCGGTGGGAACAGAACTGAGCGGCAACAGGATGCAATGCAGGCCCACATCCGATGCCCTGCGGCAAGAGCAGTCACATCGATATCTTTGACAGGGCCTGCCCACTGGTGTGTGACGGGGTGACCTGCAGATGGTGACCTGGCCCACGGCAGAACACCTGGGTCGGGGGATGGCTGCGACTCGGCATTACCTAACTCTTCATGATGCAGGACTGCGGTCAATTGGTCCAAAAGAGCAAGTATGGCTCCCGCTCAGCTCTCACTGAAGCTGAACCAGATGCAAGTGGTGGGAGGAGGAGGGTGTCCCGGGGGAGGACACACCGGCCGGCAACCCACGAGGACTGGCCCGTCCCAGTCGACAGAAGAACAAAGCAGGAACACGGACTCACCTGAAACGACATACTGAAGTGAGGGAGGAGGAGGCGAGCACAAAAGGGCGTCGGCTACCGCACGCCCTTTGAGCGCAGCCGACGACGACCGAACCGGCCACCGGCCGGGAGGTGCGTGTGGCGTGGGGGGCGAAGCCCCCCACGCAAGGGGGGTCCGGGGGGCGAAGCCCCCCGGAAAAAAATTTGGGGTTTTTTGGCCTATTTTTGGCCATTTTCCGCTGCATTTGTTTGATTTTGGGTCGGGAAAGGTATGGCCAGGAAGTGGGAAAAATTGAGGAAAAAGTCGGAAATTTTCAGGTTTGCCCATATAAACCATGGGTCACAGATTCCGATTTTTGGGTCAGACTCCAAGTTTGACACAAGGGAACATAGGCAAAAATTTTCACCTATTTTTGGTCACCTAAGGGGGGGGGCTTCGCTCCGGGTCACTGACCCAAGCTGACCCAGATTGACCCGGAGCGAAGCCCCCCATTTTCCTAAGGTGAAAAGCCCCAGGGTGACCCAAATTGACCCAAGTTGACCCAAATTGACCCGGAGCGAAGACCCCCTGTGCCTGGAATTTTGACCGAGTTAGATAAAATTTTCAGTGCAATCCTTCAGCACCTCCCCCCTAGATTTTTAGGTTTTCTTGACCCAATGGTCGAAATCTGCGACATAGTGGAAATCCCGGGGACATGTCGAATTCGAAAATTTTGGGTTAAAAAACCCCAGGGGGGACCCTTTGGTTTCACCCCCTGTTGGGGGGCCTGGTGGGCGTTCAGGTGAGCTGCGACCCTTGGTTCTGACAGAGTGCAGCAATGGTAATCAACCGTCGTGAACGTACTTTCGTGCCGGCATGGCTATTCATGGGCACCGTGGCATGTCGCCGCATCCGTTCCGATCACAAGTGCCAGAGGCAAATCAGGAGTCCTGGTCCAGTGCAGGCACCTGCGCTGCAGATACCCAAGGGACTGTTGTGCACAAAAATGCACACACAAGGACATCAACTGACCGAGGCAATGCAGCTCGCAGCCTATCGATTCGATTCGGGGCACAAGCCTCACGAGCTGGTCACGCGATACCACGTTACTCTGCGTGGCGTATTCCGTGCAGCCGAAATGGCTTGGGCAGCAGTGCACAGGGGACCTTCTGCTGCACTGCGACAGGACAACCCAAGCACGTGCCGCGTACATCCAGAGGTGAAGTTGGATGAGGAAGATCAGTGGCTTCTGGGAGGAAGAGGGCGACCGCATCCACGTCGCGGATAACACACTCAGCACACGAGCGGGCGTTGCAAGAAATCCCCCATGTGTAAACAGGGGAAATCGGGCTTTTAGGGGATCCTGGTCAGGAATAAAAATTTCCACACATATTTTTCGACTTCCTGAGGCCAAAAACCGGTGTTCCTGGACCCAGATGTGACATCTGGATGACATAATAAAAATCCAGAGTGCCTTAGAGGCGCGCGGGACATTTTTTTGGGGTTCGTGACTGGGGACCCCCTATTTTGGGGGATTTCCCGTAGGTGGAAAATGTCGATTTTCCAATTTTAAATCACTCTGGGGGCACCTGCGGGGCCATATTTTGCATTTTCAGACAGGGGACATATACCCTACAAACCCGATTTTCGGGTTTTTTGACCATTTTATGCCTTGTGCGAAAACGTGATATTTTTTGGACAAAATTCCAGGCACAGGGTTTTAAAAAATCTGACGCCGGAGGAGTGGAGGAGTGGAGGAGCTCCTCCGGGAAAAATAATATTTGGGACCTGGCTGCGGAGGAGCCCTTTACAGCAGTCATGAAACCGTTTGCCGCACCGTATATTGCTCTCATGACGAAAGAGCAACACCAACCGCATGTGACTCTCCACTTTGCTTCGACTATGGAGCGTACTCGGGGACCAGGCGAACACATGTTCACTACCGTGGCCTCCGGCGGCTGGGGGGCTCTGCCCCCCAGACCCCCCTGTGACATGCATCTCATAGCCAAGTCCTTGTACGCGATCATGACACCTCGGGAAAGAGGTGTCATCTAGGAACGGAACGCTTCGGCATCCTCCTTCTGGCCAACTCAGACGGAAGCTGTTGCGTCGCATTGCATGCGTGTCGCGTCGCATGTGTGTGACTGTCGTTCGCACCCGGCTCAGGATCGAGGTCTCGCGCGCCGAAGGCGCGCGAGAAAAATTTTCAGGGTGGAAAAAAAATTTCCAGGTCCAAAAAAACGCAAAGAAAAACTCCTCCGCACTTTCTGAAAATCCCAAAAGTCGCGGGAACACTGGGGGGAAACCCAAAATCACTGGGTCGACGGTCGACGCTTAGCGACATGCCTGCCTGATCCGGTGGGCGGTGGGGTGAGCATTCCTGTTGGCATTGTCTCCCCGTGTGTCAGAAGCACAACACACAGACCTGCTGAAACGGGGGTGAATACCTTGGGCTATTACTGTGTGTGAGTCCTTCGGGATGCGTCTACCTGTCTGAAGCACATAAAAGTGGCGGAACACGAAAAGAGAGAGAGGAGAAGTAGATCGTATGGCAAGCAGTGGTCAGGAGGGTGGTGACCCGCTCACCACTAGCTGAAGACCCCTTCAGAAAGTGTGGAGGAAAAAAAGGGGGCGCTAAGGCGACTCGATTCCCGGGTTCAGCCACTGGAGGAGGGTGGAGCCCGCTCGCTGGAACGCGTCTCGCACTGAGTCAGGATGCTCATGATTGATGATGGTCCTTCCGTGATGAGGATGCGCAATGCGTCAGCATGTCCGTTCTTAGCTGCAATGAAGCACGGCGTCGCACCGTGGTCCACGGTCTTGTTCACATCAGCTTGTCCTTCCGTGATGAGGATGCGCAACGCGTCAGCATGTCCGTTGTCAGCCGCAATGAATCACGGCGTCGCACCGTCGTTCTCGGCCTTGTTCGCATCAGCTTGTCCTTCCGTGATGAGGATGCGCAATGCGTCAGCATGTCCGTTCTTAGCTGCAATGAAGCACGGCGTCGCACCGTCGTCCACGGTCTTGTTCACATCAGCTTGTCCTTCCGTGATGAGGATGCGCAATGCGTCAGCATGTCCTTGCTGAGCCGCAATATTACACGGCGTCACACCGTTGTTCTCGGCCTTGTTCGCATCAGCTTGTCCTTCCGTGATGAGAATGCGCAATGCGTCAGCATGTCCGTTGTGAGCCGCAATGAAGCACGGCGTCGCACCGCTGTTCGCGGCCTTGTTCGCATCAGCTTGTCCTTCCGTGATGAGAATGCGCAATGCGTCAGCATGTCCGTTGTAAGCCGCAATGAAGCACGGCGTCACACCGTTGTTATCGGCCTTGTTCACATCAGCTTGTCCTTCCGTGATGAGGATGCGCAACGCGTCAGCATGTCCGTTGTCAGCCGCAATGAAGCACGGCGTCGCACCGTCGTCCACGGTCTTGTTCACATCAGCTTGTCCTTCCGTGATGAGAATGCGCAATGCGTCAGCATGTCCTTGCTGAGCCGCAATGAAGCACGGCGTCGCACCGTCGTTCTCGGCCTTGTTCACATCAGCTTGTCCTTCCGTGATGAGAATGCGCAATGCGTCAGCATGTCCGTTCTTAGCTGCAATGAAGCACGGCGTCGCACCGTCGTCCACGGTCTTGTTCACATCAGCTTGTCCTTCCGTGATGAGAATGCGCAATGCGGCAGCATGTCCTTGCTGAGCCGCAATGAAGCACGGCGTCGCACTGTTGTTCGCGGCCTTGTTCACATCAGCTTGTCCTTCCGTGATGAGGATGCGCAATGCGTCAGCATGTCCTTGCTGAGCCGCAATATTACACGGCGTCACACCGTTGTTCTCGGCCTTGTTCGCATCAGCTTGTCCTTCCGTGATGAGAATGCGCAATGCGTCAGCATGTCCGTTGTGAGCCGCAATGAAGCACGGCGTCGCACCGCTGCTCGCGGCCTTGTTCGCATCAGCTTGTCCTTCCGTGATGAGAATGCGCAATGCGTCAGCATGTCCGTTGTAAGCCGCAATGAAGCACGGCGTCACACCGTTGTTATCGGCCTTGTTCACATCAGCTTGTCCTTCCGTGATGAGGATGCGCAACGCGTCAGCATGTCCGTTGTCAGCCGCAATGAAGCACGGCGTCGCACCGTCGTTCTCGGCCTTGTTCACATCAGCTTGTCCTTCCGTGATGAGAATGCGCAATGCATCAGCCTCTCCGTTCTCAGCCGCAATAAAACACGGCGTCGCACCGTCATCCCTGGTATTGTTCACATCAGCTTGTCCTTCCATGATGAGAATGCGCAATGCCTCAGCGCCTCCGTTCTCAGACGCAACAACTCACGGCGTCGCACTGTTGTGTGTGCGAAGTGGGAAGCCTGAAGGCAAGCTGGAGAACAACAACCCTGAAGGGGCAGACCTGAGGTGTGTGTGATGCACGGGCCGTGTGGGTGTGTTTGAGGAAGAGGGTGGGGGAGGGTGCAGCAGAGCACGACATCAACGCTTGCCCTGTTCTCTTCTCAGATGCTGCCTCCAACAGATCATGGGTGAGGAGGTGCTCTGCTCGGGAGGCATCTGCCCGGAATCAAGCAAGCCGGCAAGCAAGGCGGTGTGAAAGAGTTCTGAGCTGCTGTACATCACCCATACGAAGTTTCTTTGGTGTGAAGATCAAAACCTCTGATGGCAACTACCGGCCCGACCCTAAATGCGGTCGGACAGTGCGCCATATCCGCAACACATGCGCCACATCCAGACCAGCTTTGGAGAGAGGTAAGATCGCTTGTCTGATGTTCGGGTGTGTGCTGGGGCCGCCTTCGGATATTGGGATATAATGTAGGCAGGAAGTGGTTAAGGCCGGATACGCACCCGGGATATTTGAGTCCTGGGGCTGTACGGTTGGCTTTGTGAACCAGGAAAGAGGGAGGACGGGTGAATGAAATGAAATTACTGGAAGAGGTGCCGCTGAAGGCACGCCAGAGCAAAAGCCAAATCAAAGGCAGAACAGAAACGGCGGCAACAATAATAATGAGGCAATGTGGCGGCACGCACCGAGCCCGTAGGCAGCAGTGCACCACGCGCACATTTTTCGTCCCTCTTGGTGCAATCACCAGGCCCTGCCGCGTGTGGAGGTTGGTGATAGAGCGGCTGCCCTTGCTGGAGCTGATGAGGAGGTAGGACGCAACGCAGTCACAAACAGCTCGTGCGACCCCCCTGTCGTGCTTCATAACGCTGAGGAGGACGGCCTGCAGGCTCTCCACTAAACCTGGGCTCTTTGGGGGCGCCTGGTCCAGCCCAGCGCCGGTTGATCGCGCAACGGAGACACACTTGTCACCAGAGGAGTGGCAAGAGGCCACCCCCCCCTCTCATGACGGTGGCGGAGCCGCTGCCCGTTCCGAAGAGTGTCATGACGATGCGGCACACCTCCAGCTTCGCTCTGTTGAGCATGGCGTTGCCGGTGCTCGCGTTGCCTCCCGGCGGCTTCTGCCTCATGAGTGGTGCTGCCGTGCCGCACCGTTGCGTGGAGGAGCGTCAGCGGGGTGGCGGCACGCACCGCAGTGTTGAGGCTGGCGATCGTTGCCAGGCCTGCACCCGAGGCGGAGGCGGGTGACACGACGGAGGGCTGGCGGACGCAGAGGCTCCCCACCGACTGCTACTGATTACACGAAGGGCGCACACCGCAAACATGCCACACAAGGCTCAAGCTTCACACTCTCTAGCAAGCCACTTTTTGACAAACGCTTCCTTGTTGTAAGACATTACGCAGGAGTGCAGTGCTTCCACGATACCAGCCTCGACGGCAGCGGAGAAGCAGGGATTTCCCCCAACGGCGCCAGGGCTACACAGTGTTGCATGAGGCTCCCCATCCCCTCCAGAACCAGGCAGACAGTCTTCACACACGCTTCGGGGTGTGCCAGACACGCGACGAAGGCCGGAACAAATCCTTCGTTGAAGAATGTGGGTCGCTGACCACCGGTGCCACTCTCCACAGCATTCGCCAGCACCCAGGCAGCCTCCCGCATCACTCCTATGGGCAGTGTCCGCGTTGTCACGAGATCCACAACCAGCGCTATGGTGTCGAGATCGATAAGCTCTTGCAGAAAATCTGCCTGTCGAGCGACATTGCTGATGGTCCACAGGCACATCATCGTCACCCGGTCCTTCTGGGGAACTGACAGCAGGCTCTGCAGGGCCGGTGCAGCACCGGCAGCCAACACGGACCGTATCTGCACGTCGCTGCCTGTCATCATGTTTCCCACGACACGCAGAGCAGGGCAGCAGACACGATTGTCTTCCTTCAGCTTCGAGATCACACAGGGTAGCACGCCGCTGCCAGCACAATTTGGATGTAATCTACGGGGCCATCGCTCGCACAGCTCAGACCCCACAGCGCGTCGATGACGGTGGATGTGTCTCCAACAGAGACCAGGTGAGACAGAACGGGCACTGCAGCGCGCAGCGCGCTCTGCCGCACAACCGGCTTACCGCGCAGCAGGTTGGAAAGCGCACCTGCACCGTTACGCTTCACCGTGAGTGGGGCACCCACGTGCAGGCCGGACAGGAGGGGCTGCAAGGCACCTGCATCGAGAAACATGTCGCGCATGGTGGCGCTGTCACCCGCAATGTTGCGGAGGCACCACGCTGCCTGCTCCCAAAGGTCGTTGTTCGGGCTGGACAGCATGCGGACCAGGGGAGGCACCACGCCGTGCTGCACGACAACAGCTGTCTGCTGGGGGGTGCCGGACACGATGTTGGTGAGTGCCCAGGCAGCGTCGTGCTGCAGCTGTGGGATGGAGTGCGAGAG
Source organism: Rhynchopus euleeides (assembly GCA_963210315.1). Taxonomy (NCBI): domain Eukaryota; phylum Euglenozoa; class Diplonemea; order Diplonemida; family Diplonemidae; genus Rhynchopus; species Rhynchopus euleeides. The sequence goes on from OY723277.1 coordinate 288,960, forward strand.
CAACTCCACCAGCTTCGGCACAACAGGAGGCGATGCGGCAAGCACCATGTCGATCGGCGGCTGTTTGGGTTCGGCCAGCATCCGCCGCAAGAGCATCGCAGCACGGAGCTGATCTTCCCCACCAGCGGAGAGCTGCACCGCAAGCCCCCCGATGACACTCGGTGTCGGCACGACAACGGTGCGATTCCTGTCCCTCCTGTGCTGCATGACAGCCTTCTTATTCGCACGCAGGGCAGCGGCCTCCTTTCCCGCATCCGTGAGAGAAGCAGCAGCAGGGCTGGTGGCAACACACGCCATGGTGTGGCGTCGTGTCGCCACGAAGAGACGCCTGTGGGGGTTTTAAGAGACAATATTCTGGAACACCGGCCCCATCCCAGTAATCCCCATACAAGGGCAGCTGGGCTCAGGAGCAGCTGTGGTACACCACCGACAGGTATGTGTCAAAGCAAGCCCTTTGCTTGCTGGCTGCAAGCAGCGTCCCAAGCTATGGGGGTACCAGGTGAAGCTCACCAATCACCTGCGCCGTAGCGCGCATCGTTGCTGCGCCTGGTCGGGGGGCAGTGGTGGGAGAGGCACTACTGGATAAAAGACATGCAGCGTGTCGGCCCTTCCCTCAGAGGATCACTTGGCGGGTGGAGAGGTGAGGAGGTGAGGCGACGTTGTTGCCAGAAAAGCCCAAGATGTGTGCAAAGGATGTGTGTTGCGTGGGGTCAACCGATCGACGAGATGCACGACGGAAAAAAGATTTCCGGGAAAAGCGTAGCGACCGTGCTTCCTTCTTCCTTAATGATGCGTTGACGCTTCCACCTTCAATCACACTATGACGTTGCTAAGGTGGTTACTCTCAAGCGCGTCGGCTCGTCTCAGGAGAAGTGATGTTGCGTCTTCACCAAAAATATTTAAGTTTGCGTTGACGCTTCCACCACCCTAGCCTGCTGCTTTGATGTGGGTGTGGAGCACATGTGAACACGAAATAGCAAGACACACTGAAAAGAAGCAGGTCGTCGGAAGCACTCCTACACTTTTACGCATCATGCATGTGCTTAAAAAACCCGGGATGGTGGTGGAAAACTGGTGGCGGCTGGCAGCCTCGCAGATGAGAGTGGACTCATGCCCACAGACTGCGAGCAACTTACCCGACCGTTTTTCTGTCCAGTTTCTTTATCAAACCCCGAGAAAACGCAGGCCGCGAAGGGACGGACGTTCACTACCGTGGCCTCCGGCGGCTGGGGGGCTCCGCCCCCCAGACCCCCCTGTGCTGTGTAACTGTCTTGGACCAAACCCTTTGGGGTCACATCAGGGAATGGGATGCAGCCCACCCTGTGTAGCCCCAGGAGGATGCAGCCAGCTCATGCGGAATCTGTCCGCCCGGAAGGAACAGATGTTCACTACCGTGGCCTCCGGCGGCTCCCCAGACCCCCCGTGGCATGTGCCTGTATGCATCCAAGTCCTTGCGCGTCCGGGTCTGCGGCAGATCGGTCCCGAAATCCATTTTTTGGACGTACCTCCGGCACCCGAGGCTGGACCCGAGCACGGATCCCTGAGAGAGGAACCGGGAGGTGACCCATTCAGTACAAGACTCGCTTGCCGGGGGGTCCGTCAAAAAATTGGGGAACGCCTCACATGTAAGCCCAAATGAGCGTAGATTTCGCCCCTATAAAATGCCCTGCCTTGGTCCGAACGAAAAAAAACATTTCTTTGCCCCGCCTTCCGAACAGCCTCGGTGCCAATGTTTCGTCATCTTCCTAAGGAAGCAAGAGAGCAGCGGCGTAGGTGTGGAGAGGTGGGGGGGGTGGGGTGGTGAGGTGATTCGCACACAGGATTCGCAGAAGTGTTGTAGTGATTCGCACACAGGTCATCCTGAGGCGAACTCACGCCACCCACCTCGCTCTGAGAGGTGTTGTTGGGAGGCAGGAAATGGAGGCATTCACAGGCAGGCAGAGAGACGGCACCCTAAGCGCTGCCCTCGCGGATCACGTCACACACAGCGTCCACATTGGCCGAACTGCCAGTTGATGTGAAGAGCCATCTCGCGCATGGGCTGAAGGCAACACATTCGCCATCTGTATCCGACACCCTGCCCAAGCAATCCAAGGTGTTGAAGTCGAACAACTTGGTGTGGTTGGCAAAGGACACCGCCACCATGCCACCTGACTGGGACACCGCAACCTGGTAGGGCGTGTCTGTTGTGCTCACAGCACGGACGCAGGTGAGGCCGGATGTGCACCACACCTTCAGAGACCCGTCGTCAGTGACGGAAATCAGGTGATTCTCATCGCTGGTCAGGGCTATGTGGTACACACTTGCCGGATCACGCAGGGTGTCAGTGTGGTTGAGGGTGTTAACGTCATACACACAGATGGTGTCGTCTAACCCGACGAAGATGCTCTCCGCTGACACTGCAATACCATAAACAGCGTGATCACGGCTGCGTGCCCCCAGGGCTGTGGGGCGCGGTGTGCCCTTCCACTCCCACACACACACGTTCCCCTCCGTGTCACCCGACACGAGACGTCCACAGTGGGTCCACGCTGCACTCACTATGTGTGTGTCGTGATGCGACAGACACGCCACCTCCTCCCACGTCGTTGTCAGCCACACGCACATGGTGCCACTATCAGAGCACGTTGCAAGCCACGTCCCACAGATTGAGAACACTGTGCACCACGTCCGTTCGCCGTGTGCGATGGTCGCCACAACATCAGCAGTCCTCGTGTCAAACACAGTGGCGTGCCCGTTGGCACAGTTACCCATTGAACACAGTGTGCCGCACCTCGACAGTGCAATGTGCTCAATCTCACACTCAGTGGCATAGACTGTGGGCGCCTTGATATCCGGCCAGCACCCCACCAGCTGCACGCTGCCTCCGTCCTCCAGACCCGTGTCGGCAACGCGCTCTGCATCGACCAGATCCTCCTCGCGCCCTTCGATGCGCGCCATCAGACATGCAGCCGCGCGGTCTGCGTCGATGGAACCGGCGAACATCGCCTCCAGCGCATCCGCCTTCAGCCGGGACACGCTCCCGTCATCCGGAACACCGACGACACAGCAGCGCCCGCTGTCGACATGCCGCACCGCCACCTCCATAGTTCCCACTCGTCGTTGCTCGTTCTGCGTGGTGGTTGCATGTGTCGCGTTGGTTTGGCCCCTATGCCCCCCCCCCCCTCCCCCCTTCCCCTCCCCACAACCGCAAAGGCGTCTCTTTTGACCAATAGACCACGAGAGGGGGGTGGTGGTGGGGTAGTGGGGTGTGGGGCTTTTGCCGCAGCCCTGCATGCTTCTGACACCGATGTCCCTCCGACCCTCCATTGGTCCCCGCTGTCTGTCGCACAGGGCAAAAGCTCTTCGCCATTCTGTGACCTCCTTCACGCAGACAGCATGAGGGTGAAGGGAGGTAGAATGCGGAAGGCGTGTGCAACACACAGCGGATACTACACCCAAGGGTAGATGCTCGGTGTCTGCTCGACACTATAAACAGATGTGTAGTGGGTGAAGGGTGCCCCCATGGCGGCAGGGCCACAATGGGTGGGTGGGGGCTCAGCTGAGGCGAGAGCAGGAACTCAGCGTGTGCAATCGGCTGGCGATGGGGTTGGGGGTGGTGGGGTGGGTGGGCAACGGAGAGGTGTTGTCGCGGAGAGGGAGAGAGAGAGAGAGACCACGAGAACGGTGGGGGCGGAGCCGCATTTGTTTCGTTTGGAATCGACGGGTCACATAAAAGCCTGTCATGAGAAGGACGGGAGCAGGCTGTGTCTGTGTGGCGCCGCGATGATCCGGCTAAGGGGGGTCTTTCGCTACGGGGTGGTCGTCAGTGCATTCTAGTGCATTTCCAGTTGAATTGGCTGAAAACTGAATAACGACCAAGCGAAGACCCCCTGACTCTTCTTCGAATAGGTGATCTCTCAGAGACTCTGTGGGGTTTTTCCCCTCTCCACCGAGACCCGGAGGGCTAAAGTAGTGTTTCGCACAAAACCGGCGTGAGCTGGGGATTTTCGGACCCACAGTGCCGGTGCGGCGTTTACTCAGGCGTCATTTTGAACAGTCCGTGGCCGCGATGTGTCGCCGAGTGGGGGTGTGGGTGGGTGGGTGGGTGGGTGGTGAGCACGGAAGGAGGTGATCCACCCCTCCCACTCGCCCCAACACATCTTTGGCAGATGAGCGTTGTTGGCGGGCGCACTCACAGCCACACTGCGACACACATGTTGCGGCCCACGAACCGTCGGCACTGCTTCTGCAATTGGGACACTTTCCTCCAGCAGAGCTCGTTCTGCGTTGTGCTCATGTTCTTTCGAGGGGGATCTTCGCTGCCGGCAGGTTTACGGAAAAGCTCAGCGTTCTTCTCACCAATGGCAGGTGAATATGACGAAAAACGCACTAGTTTCGGCACCGGAGCGAAAAACCCCCTCATCTCGCATCTAAACAGGATCGCTGCTGTAGGGTTCGTGGACAACCCCGCAGCCTGTTTAGGCAATATGGGTTGGGATGTATTTTGAGTTGGTTTTCGCGTATTAACGAGCAACAGGCTTTTCAGGCTTAACCTCGGGTGGCGATTTGACACACGATGTCCCACAGGAAAAAGGCGTTGTGATGTTGGATTCTTTCGTTGTTTCTCCCCCCTCGCGTGGCACTCCCACTCGAAGAGGACATGCGCATGCAGATGGGCGGGTGTCCTGAGTTCGAGACCCCCACACCTCACATGCAGCTTCGCTCATTCAGAACAGGGCAGTCGGGGGAATAACAGACCTTTTTAAAACAGGGATTCCGCGTTGTGTTTTTAACATTCTCTTTTCGTTTACACAGGAAGGAGGAATCCCTACGCGGTGTTTTTTTCCTGTGGGTTGGGTGGGGGGGTCACAGAAACACGGCTGGAAGAGAGGGGTGGCGCAAAATGCGCTAGTGAAGGCATAAAGCCAGAGCGAGTGGGAAACATGCGTGCTGTTTCATCAATAGGCGATTCGGTGGGGGAATATCCCACCCAATAGCGGATTCACAGCACAGCCGGTGCGGGTGGGATGAAATAGGCAGGTTGTGTGGAATGGTATAAGCAGATCGGTCGCCCTGGGTCAAGAGATTGTGTGGGTGGGATACCTGTTCGCATTTTTGAACAATTGGATGCTGATAAATTTGGTAACGGGGAGAGGGCGGAGGGGGAAAGGGTGTTGAGGGCGGGGTTACATCTTCTCTCCGTGTGTGTGTGTGTGTGCGGCAAGCAGCGGTGTCTGTTCGACACGAAAACTTGACAGGGGGAGAGGGGGTTCATGTTTCTTCACCTTTTGAAATCACAGCTCAGTCAGTCAGTCAGGGAAAGTCGGGCCCCCCTCACCTTTCTCACTCAGGGGGTCTTCGCTTCGGGGTGGTCGTCATTGCATTGTAGTGCATTTTCAGTTGAATTGGCTGAAAACTCACGGAGATTGACGAAGGATAACGACCAGCGAAGACCCCCTCAGCCGTATTTCAGTTTGGGTGAGCGTGCTGGCATCGCAGAGTGTCCCCTAGAGTCCACCCGTTGAGAACCGGGCCCGCTATCCTACTCCTGCTCTACGTGACACCACACGGTTTCGCTCTCCGCACTCACTCACATCTGGGAGGGAAGACGGGATATATCGCAACGCCGCCATAGCACAGACCGAGCTGGCACAACATAAGGTTTGCGCCCCCAGAGGGAGAGGCCGGAGTCAGAATGCACGTGATCCCCGTGGCCGAGCGGGTTCTTGTGTTATGTCATCACTGAGCCCGATAATCCAACATAATATGAAGCGTAAACCCCACTCGCCGACACAGGCACTGTGGCCTCGTGGCAACGTGATCCACTCCTTCATTCTTGATAGCTGGCGCTCCCACCTGGGTGAGACAGCTGGTTTTCTGGCGTGGATCTGTCAGGGAGAAACAAAAAAAAAGTTCCCAGAGATGCATCGATGGATCCCACCACCCGCATCCCTGCAAAATGGTGGTGTGGACGTTCTGCTCGCATCAGGCAAAAGTGCGCGGGAAAAAGGATGGACATAGTAATGGAACGCCCGTCACCGCGTATGCAGAAATTTCACCAGAGCACCACCGTCGTGCCCGTGAAAAAAAAGCCATCACGGCCGTGAAAAAAAGAAAGGTAATTTTAACGGCCGTGAAAAGAAGTCAGAGAAAATTCACGGCCGTGAAAAAACTGGAAAAATTGGAGGGAAATTTCTGGTGCCAGGCAGGGATCATCACCACTGTGAACGGCTTGTTCTCCTATTACCTGGGACCCCCGTGTTTAAGTCCCCCCGCCTGGAGGCGATTTTGGGCCGGGGGGATGCTGCAGCTGCTCCCGCACTGCCCGAAGGCTCGCCTCCAGCGTCGCCGCCCTCCCGCCGAGGGCCGCACCCCTGCGGCGCTCTTCCCCGAGGCCGCTCTCCGCGTCCTTGCGCAGGCCAACAAGCAGGCCGCGCAGCTCCGTGCACGCGGGCGTGATCCACGCCCTGCCCCTCCAGCTGTGCCTTCAGCTCGCGCACAGCCTTCGGCGTGCCAGGCTGAGGGGGGGTCGCGGGCGGGACGCTCCTGGAGGTCGTCCAGCTGGCGCTGCTGGGCTGCCAGGCGCTGCAGGAGCTCATCCTGCCGGGCCTGCTGCTCCCCGAGCTGTTGTTGGAGCCTCCTCGGCGTGCTCCTCTTGCGCGGCTGCCCTCTGCTCCCCAAGCTCCTGTTGAAGCCGCCGTACTTCGGTGCGCTCCCCTTGCGTGGCCGCCTGTTGGTGGCCTTGTTGTATTGCGAGTTGCTGCTCAAGGCGCTGCCGCTGCTGGACCTGCTGCCTCTGCTGCTTCTTGAGCAGATCGTGCAGACGTTTGCACCTCGTGCTGCAGCGCGGGCACGCCGTCCTGCGTGGGGGCACTGGCGCCAGGGTCGGCTGCGGTGGCGGCGGCGGTGGCTGCGGCAGGGTCATGGCCAGGGTAAAAGATAGGGTTCCGGGCTGCGCGCCGAAAACCGGGGGTAATCGGGGGGTGAAATTTCGGCCATTTCCCCAAATGGAAGGACTTTCCCTTCCCACAACACCCCACCCCACGCCACTCAACTGGGATGGGCAGGGTGGCTCCTCTACCCACAGCCACAGGGGGGTCTGGGGGGCGGAGCCCCCAGCCGCCGGAGGCCACGGTAGTGAACAGCTGATTCTGCCCCATAGTCGCACGCCGCATGGAGTCAACGTGCACCTTGTGCTCAACAGGTTCATCGGGGCCCTTCCCTTCAAGGAGGGGGCCAGGGTAAAAAGGCGGGGGTTAGGGCAGGAAAGTTCTTCCAGAGTGCTGGCGCCATGGTGCAGAGAGCATCTCCGGATTACCCCCACCTCTGCCACCCCCAGAACAGCCCCTGCACTTTCCCTGGAGGAAGATTCTGAAGGTTCGAGAGGCACGGGGAATTCGAACTGCCGTTGTGCCACCTCTGAGGCTTGGAGAAAGTGCCGGGACCGCTCAACTTTTTTTGGTCGAAATGGGTGCTGCAGCTAGGGGCCACCCAACTCCCTAGCCTTTTCTTTTACACAAACAATCTTGCTTGGGGGTCCTCGCTACCAGTCACAGCTCGTCACAGCTCGTCAGTCAGTGAGGGGAAGTGGGCTGGAGCTCACTTTTTCTCACTCAGTCACATCTGGTAGCGAGGGCCCCCATGAACAGATATATTGCGTAGTGCGGCACCAGGTGTGTTTTTAATCCCCGGTCTTCCCAGCCAAAAACCCCCGATTCATCCCCGCTTTTTTCCAGCAAAAAATGGTACCCAATGTCCCTCCTCCCCAGTGTGGGGCCGACGATACCCCCCGATATGCCAGCTGAAACTGCCCAAGGACTTGCTACGGTTACTAGACGGGCAAACACACGCTCCACGGGGGGTCTGGGGGGCGGAGCCCCCCAGCCGCCGGAGCCACGGTAGTGAACGTCTGGCTCTTGGCTGGAAAAAAACCAGATTTTGGCTGGAAAAAAACCGGAAAAAGGGCGGATGCCAAAAAGACTCATCCTCATCCCCCACTAGAAATACACCTGGTAGTGCGCACAAACAAAAATGTCCGATAGGGCGAAGTTCGACCTGGAGCTGGTTGACTGGAGTCGCATCCCCGCGGTGGAGTACCCGGCTGACGCCGCCCCGGCCTCCACCTCGACGGACTGCATCCTCGTCCCCTCGTGCGAGACCCTCCACGATGTGTGTCCACATTGCAACCGGTGTGGATGTCGTGGTTCGGTGGAGTGCCTGGAGAAGAGGATCCCCGACCGCGACGACCGCGCTCGCCTGCTGCCGCGGGAGGGGACGAAGTGGGTCTGTCCGCCCTGCGCCTGGGAGGTGCAGCAGAAGGAGCCTCTTGTCCGGAGCGGCGACTTGGAAGCTTCTCCGGTCGCGGATGATGAGGACCTGAGGGAGGCCATTATGGAGACGGTACCCCCTGTCGGGGACGAGACCAACGCTGCTTCCCTCCGCAAACAGGTGCGGAACAGGCGAAGAAGATCGCCTTTCTGGAGGCGCAGAAGGAGGCCGAGGAGGTCCCGTTCGACCTCGAGCTTGGTCGGGTGGCCCGTTGGGAGAAGCATTTGTGCTTCTCCCAACTCCGGTAGTGCGCACAAACAAACAGCCAAGCCTATTGTTTGCCTCCGATTGGGGGCCCTCGCTACCAGTCACTGCTCGTCACAGCTCGTCAGCCAGTGAGGGGAAGTGGGCCGTGGCTCACTTTTTCTCACTCAGTCACACTTGGTAGCGAAGGCCCCCATTGACCCAAATTTCGCCCAATTTTGGCCTGCACTCACCGGTTTGAAAACAGTAACCGGTTCTGGAACCCAAACCCGGAAGGAGACCACCGTCTGTTCACAGATGGTCTTGAGCGTGGTAGCCATCTTTGCTATGGAGTCACGATTAAGTCTTTGTGGTCACATGTGCCCACGATCAGCGGATACACTTGGAGTCGAGGGAGGGGTGCGGTTCTGGATCACCGGGTCTGAATCTGGTCAAGGACGACTGAGGGCTTCAGTTCGAGTTTAATGTGGGGTCCAAGGGTACACAGGAGATCACTGCTTGCATATTCAACCTGCTTGTCATCCTCTGGTCCGAGGAGGAAATTTTGCCTTTTGGTCAAAAAGGCGTCTTTTAAAATTTTTAAACCCCCCCCCCCCCGCATAATATTAACATACATTGGGCGTTATTCCGTTACCAGTAACGGTAATAACGTTATTTTTGCGTTATTTTTTGACCCCAAAAAAGGCAGCATTTCCCGGTGAATCTGACCCGAAACTCGGGTCCCTACCCCCCCTAAAAGAATTTTCTTGGGTAAAATATCACTCCAGGGGGCCACTCCGTGATGTCAAAAAATTGGAAAACGTTTTCTCCTAAAATAACGCGTTATTTTTCCGTTATTTTCATGAAAACTTGCGTTATTCGGACAATTTTGCGGGCGGATGGTGTAGTTTTTGGTGGAGATGGCTCCAGAATACCCCCCTGGGACCATTTTTTGGATAATAACGCACGGACATGTCGAGTTTCGTGAAAAAATCATGTTTTTTGGCTTTTTCAAGGCAAATACTGCAGAAACCCCTGCAACCTTGCAGCATCCAATGTTCCTGGAGTGAAATTTGGAGTGAAAATCACTCCAAAATCACTCAGTGTGGACGCAGAAGTGAATCCTTCAGGAATACACCCGCACACCTCACATTGGCGGTGTATAAACCACCTGATATTTTTACTCGTTACGAGCGACGAAGTAGCGCGAAGTAGCGACGTGCCCATTTTTTCCCGGTCCGTTCTAAAATAGTTACGTTCCAAAAGTCCGTTACTGGTGCTGTCAAAGACGCTTCGCACAATATACGCACGAACTACCCAAAGTACGCTCGGGCTACGCACGAAGTACGCAGGAACTACACAATTTGAACTTTCTTGCACCCCCCAGTCATTATTTGCACGCACTCCAGGTCCCATATTTGCACCAGTGCAAATATGAGACCTGGAGTGCAAATATGAGGAATTTCCGAGTTCGTCGTGATGTGCAAAACATGACTGGGTTGTGCAAGAAACCATCATCTGCACCCCGTATCGGCCTCAATTGCACCCTCGTGCAGGTAAAAAAAGGCCTCGGGCCTCCGGCCCTCGGACCGTTTTTTAATTACGCACACGACCTTCGCGCGGAAAGTGTCATTCAGCCCTGCCAAACGTGCTCTACACACCACCCCCTTCATCAGGCAAGTGGGTTTGTAAGGGTGTGTGGAAGCGTCAACGCTCGGGTGCAGGAAATTTACATTTTGGTCGCAAATGGCGTTACACATGCACTATGCACAACGTGTGCACGATTTCGGCAGAACTACGCACAACCAACGCAATTTGGACCTTTCAACAACACCATTCACGGTACTTCGATTTTGGGTGGGAAAGATGGGGCAAGGAAGTGGCAAAAACTGCGAAGAAGGTCGAAAATTTTCACATTTTCATCAGAAACCATATTCAACGGATTCCAATTTTCGGGTGAAATCAAGCAGGTTGGCACAATGGCTCATGTTCACCCAAAAATGCACCTACCAAACCTCTTTTGCTTGATTTTTGGGACGGCATGGGTGATCCAGAGGCCAAAAATCACGATTTTTTCACCAATTCCTTCGACAACGGACAGTTCCAGACCACAAGGACCACATTTTGGGGTCAGAATTTTCTCGGTCAAAAAATTCGAAAAATCTGAAATCTCTCGGAATTTTGAGCATTTTTTGAGATTGGCATGCCCATTTTAGACCCTTTGCGTGGCTCTAAACCCAAAAATTTGCTCGAAAATGGCCTCAAATAGCCTAAAACAGCCCATTCTGGCCACCCCGAAAAAAAAATTCGAAAAGGGTCCCCCTATAGAAGTTGCCCAAAAATACCGAAAATAACGCGGTATTACCGGTAATAACGGTAATAACGTTACCGATAACGTTATTACCGTTACTGATAACGGTATTACCGTTACCGATAACGGTAATAACGGTAATAACGTTACCGATAACGTTATTACCGTTCCTGATAACGGTAATAACGGTATTACCGTTATCGATAACGGTATAACGCGGAAAAATAACGTTACCGATTTTCGGATAACGTTATTCGGCCGTTCTGGAACGTTATTAACGGTAAGTTATTTTACCGAAAAAATAACGGTATTACCGTTACTGGTAACGCAATAACGCCCGATGTATGATATTAAATATACCTGGGACCCCCCGTGTATAAGTCCCCCCCCCTTACCCCCGTGTTTAAGTCCCCCCCTGGGGGTCTGGCAGGGGGGGGACTTAAACACAGGGGGACCTAAACACGGGGGTGGGCTGGTCTGGAGGGTCATCAGGTGGCCCCTAGGCCCTCCAGGTGCTGTCAGAGTCGAAAAGTGGGGTGCCAAAAGTCCATCCGGACCGGAATTACCCCCCTACGACAGCAGAGGAAGAGGTCTTCTTGGTCTCCACTGTGCCACCCCCGTGTTTAAGCCCCCCCTGTGTTTAGGTCCGCCCCCCCCGTGTTTAAGTCCCCCCCGGCCGAAAATCGCCTCCAGGGGGGGGACTTAAACACGGGGGGTCCCAGGTAGAATATTTAATAAAACATGGGTACCCAGCCATAATTGATGAAATGCAGTTGACCGGAATTTTTCGATGGAGGGTGTATGATTTTCCGGATTTTCCTGTTTTTTCCCGATTTTCCGAAAAATTTGCCACTGGTTGACACAAGGGCGAATTTCGAGAAAAATCCGAAAATCAGGAAAAATCAGGTTTTTTTCGGATTTCCGGGATGGTCACCATACACCCTCCGGAAAAAAATCCGAAATTTTTGGGTCGAAAAAAATTTTTTTTTCTGACCCGAAAATCTGTGTCTGCGGACTGCCACACTGTGAAAAATCGGAAATACTACGAGAAACACTTGGCCTCTATGCTGTGAGTGTTGCATTGGACGCTTCCACCTGTTGAACGGGCTCCACCTCTTGCACTTTGAAAAAACCCCCCCCCCATATTTTTTTTTGATTTGACAACTCCGGTTTGGTGTACCTCGATGAGCTTACCTTACCTTGTCGTCGGACACAACATATCATCGTTGTCCCAAACCCCGTAACCCACGTGAAGTGGATCATCTGAAGTGCAGAATGAGGTGGAGCAGGTGGAGCACGAAACATAAGTAAACCATAGCAAGAGAGGCCAGCAGCAGTCCCGAGTCCATCGCGTTCCTCGTAGCATTTCCCGTACCACACAGGTGTGTTATGTGCAAAATACTACGAGAAACACTTGGCCTCTATGCTGTGAGTGTTGCATTGGACGCTTCCACCCAGGACCCTTAGGACCCAAGGACTTAGGGACGCCGCGCGAACGGTCTACTATTGAAGTGATCAGGCTCCGTCGCCCATCGTATGCATCCCTCCGATGGTAATGTACCGCTTTCTACGTTGTCACGAGCACCTTGTACGGAAAACGATCGCACCTCACTCGCTGAGGGGATCCGCCTGCCTCGGCCGTGTGCCGCCGTCGTGTGGTCAGCCTCGTGATTCTTGGTGTGCCCTATCGACAACATGCCTGTCTCTCCAGTTGCCGCACCCGGCGAGAGAGTTGATGCGTCTCAACCCGGCGAAACTAAGGGGGCAAAGGTTGCACACAGCCCCGCCTGTGCTGCAACCACCCGCTCTTGGCTGACCCCCGACGTCTGGTGCGTTTCCCACTCCGGGTATTTGAATCCTCACCCTGTACCTCTTCGGGATCCTCCATCCCCTGGGGAACCCTTCCCCTCGAGGCTTCTTCACGTCTCCGACATATTGGTGTGTGCCCACATGACCCTTCTTCCTGACATCCTCGATGTCGTTTTGCACCCCGGGCGATGCACTGAGACGGCCGTATCCAGGTAGTCAGTGGCCATGCCCAGCCCCTCAGCGTGACAGTCCTCTGGTGCGCTCCCAGCACCACCACCGCGACGCTCGTGCATATTCAGCCACCATGACCCGGCAGCTCTCGCCTGGGGACAGGGCTCGGCGGATCGAGAAATCACAGTCTGAAACTCGCCTCCCAGCTCCTCCGCAGCAGTCTACTGTCCGGCCGTCTTAAACTCTCGCCCTTCGGGAGCCCGGCCAACACCCGGTGCTTTCCGGCGTGATCTCGATCGCTCTGTGGCTCTCTGTGTCCTCTCCGGTCTTCGCTGGCTGCGAGCGAGTTGCGGGGTGAAGCCCAACGCGCCTCTTCATGGCGCACTGGAGACGCTGCATGGAGTGCCCAGGGGTAGGTGTGAGAGGTGCCGGCCCTTCTGGGTGAACGAGGGCGATCGCGCGCACTGTCGTCTCCTGAACTCCGCTCGAGCGGTGGACAACACGTTCCTGCGGCCCCCTTCCCACTGGGCTGATCCCCACTGTACCTGCCCCATCGCCCGCCTCGTAGACAGCGCATCAAACGGAGGCCCTGTGGCCCCACGTGGCGTCGATTCAGTGGTAACGCCCGGACTCAGTGTGGAGGGCGTATTTCCCGGTGCGTGAGGAAATTCGAGGCCCTGGAGGTGTGGGCATGCCAGAAGGATTCTCGGAGTCGCCTTCTTAATGAGAGAGGTGAGTCCCCGCGGACCGGAGCTTGTCGCACGCTGCAGTCGCTGTTCGGGCTTGTCGAGTAGGCTGCTGGGTACTCGGGAAGACTGGCCGACTGCCCCCCAACCTTGTGGAATGATCTCGGCCCGCTGCCATGGCTGCGGTTTCGGTGGACCCCCTCAGCGGCGGCACCGCTGACACAGGCGATGCGGACGCGTCTCTCAGTCGCTGCTTCTTTTGCTCCCCGAGCAGTGCAGCTTGGGAGAGCGTCTCGGCTGTGTTGGATACCTGATCTCTGTGTATGTCCCACGGCACCTCGCAGGTGTCCAGTCAGCAGCTCCCCTTCCCTGCATGGAACTGTGAGGTCGTACGTCTCAACACCGGGCCACAGACGCCCGGAACTCCCCCTGACCCCTGTGAATAATGCAGGCTTGAATGTGTGTCCCCCGGCAGGGAGACTATGCTTCGACGGAGTATGCCCCGCTTGGGGCGTGTGCGGGCATCCGCTTGACGCCGGGGTGCGCGTAGTCGGCATTCGCGCAGATAAGCTGGGCACGACAGACGTGCCGGCTTCTCGGGGGCGTGTCCGGGGGCGTTGCATTGGTACACGAAAACTGTCGCCCTCGGAAAGCTCACGTCGCGTCACCGTGCTCGAGCTGGATCTGGCAGGCTGTGTGTGACAGGCCACCCTTCCGCCTTCAGGTGCCGTCGCTCGGGCAAAAAAGGTGTATTTCTCAATCAAGAGAGTATGCCCCTCACGATTGTGGCACGATTGTGTCTCCCCGGGTCAGGCTCGGTATTCCAGTCGAAAGCGTAAATGCCCCTCGGCACTGTGCTGGGCGGGGTTGTGTCTCGGTCAGGAGAGGAGGTGCCCCTCAGGCAAAATCCTGCGTCTCGCGGTCGGGAGTGAGTGCCCCTCGGCAGGAATGTGTCTCGGCCAGGTGTCCCTCAGGCAGGGAATGTAATTTTTTTTTGATTTGACAACTCCGGTTTGGTGTACCTCGATGAGCTTACCTTACCTTGTCGTCGGACACAACATATCATCGTTGTCCCAAACCCCGTAACCCACGTGAAGTGGATCATCTGAAGTGCAGAATGAGGTGGAGCAGGTGGAGCACGAAACATAAGTAAACCATAGCAAGAGAGGCCAGCAGCAGTCCCGAGTCCATCGCGTTCCTCGTAGCATTTCCCGTACCACACAGGTGTGTTATGTGCAAAAATTTCCGAAAAAAGTCGAAAATTTTGGCCTTTCCTGGCCTATGTGGTCCCAAAGGGCCCGGGTTGCCCGGATTTTCACCCAAAAACACCCCAAAAAATTTTCCGCCGCCCTTCGGGCGGCGGATTAGCCGCCTTCGGCGGCGTCGTCGTTTCACTCTGTACGAAGGACGTCGGTAAAGCCGAGCCCTTTGTACAACCGTTTCACTTCGACTTCTTTTCGGCTGTCTGTTTGTTTGCGTTTCCAGTCCCGTGCCTGTCTGTCGTCCGGACGCCCTGTTTTTATGGTTTTCTCTTGTTGCTCCGTCACGGCGCCTCATGTTCTGGGGTTGCACGTGTTCTTCTCGCTCGTGCGGCGCTGCCTGAAAGAACCCCCGTCCGCCCCTCTCGGCTCCATCTCCGAGTGCCTACCTCGTTCTGTTCGCTTTCCCTAGGAGGTACAGAGAGACCCCCTCTCCCCGCCGAGCATCTCAGAAGATGCCGTGTCCCGCATCCAAATGTAGTTGCAGGTGCCCTCGGTTGCGGTGTTGTAGCGCAGTCCGCGCCGGTCGGAGGCCACACGCCACTCTGGAGTGCCTCCCACCGTCTGAGACCCCGGGCCCCCCATGGGCTGGGGGGGCCTTCCATCGGCATGGCAATGCCTACCAGGTGTCGGACGCGATTCCGACTGTAAAGTGTCACAGTCTGTGGCTCGTCGATGCCAAGATCCTCGTTACGGTCCGATGAAACTGGGTGTTATTCGGAGCCCTACAACTGCAACACGGGAGGCTTGACAACCGGCTCCTGATGCAGGGAACGTATGCTGCAATTTTATCTGCGTTCATGCAGGCGTTGCCCCGCCTGCAAGGTGACCGTCTTTTGCTGTCCTCAGGTGTACCGTACCCTGAATGGGAACGGGAAGAACGTTCCTCTCGGGCATGCTACGTTGTCGAAAACTTTGCGATACACGGCCAGCTTCCTCGTGGCCTCATGTTCTTCTGTCCCTTCTGTTGTGATGCGTCTCATGGATGTGCCCTGCAGGGCTTCCACACAGTGTCGAGGAGTGATCCTCGCACGGAAAAACAATTGGCTTGGTCTTCCCGCTTTCGGGCTCCCGTCTCCGAGAGCCCAGCACAGTTTTGAGTCGGACCTGGGATAGCGGTTCGAACGGGAATTTCGGGCCGAACCCTGAAATTCTCCAACACCCCATATCCAGTGGTTACGCTCCGCATGCGGAACATGCGGATTTCCGTAGGGTATTTTTTTTGGCGAAATCCGTACGTACGGTTTCCACATGCGGATTTCCGCATGTGCCTGGGTAATTTTCCCCGCCTCCCCCTCCGAACGTCAACCAAGCGTCAAACCATATACACTGGGGCGACGCTAAACTAGCGTTACACCGGGTCGATGGTCGACGTCGATGAGGTTTTGCAGGAACAGATGCTCACTACCGTGGCCTCCGGCGGCTGGGGGGCTCCGCCCCCCAGACCCCCCTGTAGTGTGCGTCTCGTACTCCGATCTCATAAGGTCAGGGAATCCAACCACTCCAGTAGTCTCAGGAGGACGCAGCCAATTCACACAGAATCTGTACGACCACAATGAACAGATGTTCACTACCGTGGCCTCCGGCGGCTGGGGGATCCGCCCCCCAGACCCCCCATGTAGCGTGTGCCCGTCGAGTGACCAAGTCCTGGGTGGGTGCCGTCCGCAATAATTTTCAACTGAAAAAAACGGCACGTGCGGTTTTCCGTATGTAATTGTTTTTGCGTTTCCAAAACTGCGTAACCACTGCCCATATCGCACCTGAGACGCGGCTTCCTTATCTGAGGGGCCGCGTCCAAATACACGGACTTTGCTAAACTGGACCCAACTCCCCACACTCTTTTTTTGGCCATTTTTCCAAAAAATCCCCCCATTTTTTACAAAATTTTACAGAATTTACAGTTCGTTATACATCCTCCGATAAACTTTTTTTTCTTGTAGCCTCATGCAATGAAGGAGGAAATGGAACACGGAGAAAGCAGGTCATTCGAGTTTACGGCACGCGTAGTGCCGTAATTGCAGAGCCACATCTCACCTCATCACAGGTCGAGGTGTGTGCGTTTCACCACAACTCTCACAACCTCTCCCAAACAACCAAACAACACAATGCCGGACCGGAACGCAACCGTGATCATCGACCAGGCGTGGATCGATGTTCCGACCCCGGTTGTTCCGGGAAACGCAGCGGGGGTGGACGGCACCCCCGACTGCGTGTTTCCGGAGTGCGGGGCGCTGCACTCCGACGCGCACTCGTCTGTGTGTCGCATGTGTGGAAGGCGGACGACGAAGAGCTGCCTGAAGGCCTACATGGAGGGCACGGGGGATCAGACGGTCGAGAAGATGACCGACCAGTGGATGGAGCCACACTGGGTCTGCCCCCTCTGCGCGCTGTATCTCCACAATGGTGAGGCAACATGGACCCTCAAGGAGGAGGACGAGGGCGACGCCGATGCCAACATGAGTGACGCTACGCCCAAGGTGAGGGACCTCTGGGAGTTGATGAGGGGTGTGGATAACCCAAACACCAAGGCAATTCTGGAGGAGGTCTTGGATGATATGCAGAGGAAGGAGCGGCAGGCGAAGCTGGAACGCGAGGGGCTGACCGGCACCCGCATCACGGTGGTGGAGCAATGGCGCCACCGGATGCAGTCGCCAGCGCTGCACGCAATGGCTATGAGGGCACTGCGTGATCGTTTCGGGAAGGGGGCGGACGATGCGGCTGCGGCAGCGACCGGGGCCCAGCACGAACTTCGGGTCGCGCTCTCCGTGTTGGACATCCTGATCCCCATCGTGTCGACGAAGCCTGAGGCAGTGCAAGCTGCCCACAACCTCCTGGTCCGCTTGGAGGGGCTGCGCCTCCGGGAGTGGTACGGGCTCGCGGCGCAGCTGCACTGGGAGCGGCGGCTGGAGGGCATGCCGGCAAGCGCGCTGACGGAGCAACTATTCAGGTCGCTCCAGAGCCAAGCCCAGAGCGAGGGCGAGAAGGAGAAGGCCAACAACAAGCGGCGCCGCACCGAGGGCGCGTGGGACGAGGAGGAAGAGAGGCCAGTGGTGCCGAAGGGAGGTAAGGGGGGAAAGGGATCCAACAAGGGCTTCAACAAGGGATCCAAGTGGGGCAAGTGACAAGCCACACCTGCGCAGGGAGAGCCGGGGTTGTGCGGGCCGGCGACACCTCCCTCAGACACACCGCCACTGCACACACAGTCCACACTTCAAGGGGAACCAGCGGTGCCACAAGCTCAAGGGGAGCAGAATTCACGCATGCCGTGGCGAGTAAAAGCGCAAACCACACAGCCCAGTGCTCAAGGGGAGCCAGCGGCGCATCAAGCTCAAGGGGAGCAGAACCCACGCACGCCGTGGCTAGTAAAAACGGAAATCACACAGCCCAGTGCTCAAGGGGAGCCAGCGGCGAAGCAAGCTCAAGGGGAGCAGAATCCACGCACGCCGTGGCTAGTAAAAACGGAAATCACACAGCCCAGTGCTCAAGGGGAGCCAGCGGCGCATCAAGCTCAAGGGGAGCAGAACCCACGCACGCCGTGGCTAGTAAAAACGGAAATCACACAGCCCAGTGCTCAAGGGGAGCCAGCGGCGCATCAAGCTCAAGGGGAGCAGAATCCACGCACGCCGTGGCTAGTAAAAACGGAAATCACACAGCCCAGTGCTCAAGGGGAGCCAGCGGCGCATCAAGCTCAAGGGGAGCAGAATCCACGCACGCCGTGGCTAGTAAAAACGCAAATCACACAGCCCAGTGCTCAAGGGGAGCCAGCGGCGAAGCAAGCTCAAGGGGAGCAGAAACCACGCACGCCGTGGATAGTAAAAACGAAAATCACACAGCCCAGTGCTCAAGGGGAGCCAGCGGCGAAGCAAGCTCAAGGGGAGCAGAAACCACGCACGCCGTGGATAGTAAAAACGAAAATCACACAGCCCAGTGCTCAAGGGGAGCCAGCGGCGAAGCAAGCTCAAGGGGAGCAGAATCCACGCACGCCGTGGCTAGTAAAAACGAAAATCACACAGCCCAGTGCTCAAGGGGAGCCAGCGGTGCATCAAGCTCAGGGGGAGCAGAATCCACGCACACCGTGGTTAGTAAGAATACAGCCCAGTGCTCAGGGGGAGCAAATGGTGCAGCAAGATCACGGGATGACGCCACACAGGCCGTGGCCGGTCACCAACACTGCTCGGAGAGAGCAGGCGACAGAGCGGGCCGGCCCAGCAGTGCAGCAGACGGGATCCCAGGGGCGGGACCCGACAGCGGAAGGCCACACAATCGAGTCGGGGCTGCAGCGGTGGCTGCGCAGGGGGCCAGCAACTCGAGGACGCCCGCGGATGTCAGAGACAGCAACCCTCCCGGACGGGACGAGGGGGGAAGTCGTGTCTGCAGCCAACGCCGTTCTGGACCGGGCACTCGCGAACTCCACATGGGACAACATCGCGTCGTGCTACCGGCGGTTCCAGGAGTTCCGTCAGGCCTGGGAGGCCGCCGAGGGACCCATCGACACGGGGACGGCGATCATCTTGTGGGTCTCCAAGAAGATGTCTGTCGACAACGTGCTGCCATCCTCGGGGCTGGCCTACAGCTACGCCGTGTCGTCCGCGCACCGCCACATGCTGGAGGACACAGTGCACTCGCACAAGCTCGACGCGTTCAGACGGGGACTGAGGCGCATGGGGGCGGAGGTGCCCCGGACACAGGCGGTGCCGGCGACGAAGGCAGAAGTGGAGCAGGCGATGCGGGACGAGCGGGACCCCGAGGTGCGACTGGCACTGGGGCTGATGTGGCACGGGGCCGCAAGGTGCTCGGACGTGAAGAGTATTGCAACCCGAGAGGTGCGGGTGAAGAACGACGGGGTGGTATCTATAACCTGGAGGGGCACCAAGAACGACCCGTTCGCGAAGGGACAGACTACAGGGGTGTGTTTGCCTACGCAGCTGAACGGTGTGCTGGGGAAGACGATGCGGAAGAACCGGGACGGCGGCCTGGTTCAAGGCGTGTCGTACAGCAAGGTGTCCCGGGCGGTAAAACGGGTGAACCCCGCGCTGACGCCACACAGTCTACGCAGGGGGGCAGTGCACCACCTGATTCACAAGGGGCTCGAGTTGCGAGCGGTGCAGAAGCTGACCCGCCACCGGACGACAGAGGGGCTGCTGCAGTACGCCCCACTGGCCGCGACTCGTCTCGTGGAGGAGACCGCGACTACATCACGCCAGCTCTAGCGGCGGGGCGCATCCCCAGGGCTCTTGGGGCGTTCCCGTCGTGCGCCGCCCACCTCGCCAAGCCGAGCAACTTCGAGGGTATCCTGAGGATGTGTGCCTACGCATACGACCCCGAGGGCGAGGGGGACGAGGCGTGCAGTGCTGGGCTGGACATCGGGTACGGCGGGGACTTCTCCGTGGAGGTGGAGGGAGCGCAGGTGCGACCGGAAGCCGAACGTGAGGGGGGGGTGCTGGCACCCATATCATCCAACAGGATGGCCCTCGACGCGGTCCGCAGCCTGGACCTCCACGGGGAGCTTGAAGATGTGCTGGACGTCATCACGTCACTCGACGCCTTCGAGAGCCTGCTGACGAAGCCGACAGGCGGCAGGATGGCGAGGGGCACCTCGCGGCACATGCGGCAGCACGCGGACAAGCTGCTCGAATGGGAGGTGGTGGAGCCGATGCAGGGGGACCCCCAGATGACGATGCCGGCTTTCACAGTGGCAAAAAAGGCAGGGGATCTCCGGCTGGTGGTCGATGCACGAAAGCTGAACGCCGCGATGAGGCGCCCCCCTGAGATGCGGCTGCCGCGCATCAGGGACGTGATCGACGCAGTGCTGAACGCAGATGCAGCCGTGATCGCGGATGGAGTATCATTTTTTTACCAGATACCCCTCGCGAAGCCGATCCGGAAGTACTTCGGCATGCGCCTGGGAGATGGCAGGGGCGGCACACTCGACTTGTGGCTGAAGGTGCTGTGCATGGGGTGGTCGTGGAGCCCATCGATAGCGCAGCGCATCTCGAGGGTTCTCGCAGGGCCGGGGAACGTCGCATGGGTGGACAACTACATCATCCTCGGGGGCAGCGAGGAGGAGGCGGCGAGGAGATACACCGAGTTCAAGCAGAGGTGTGCCTACGCGAGAGTCGAGCTGCACGAGGAGGCCGAGGGGCAACCCCAGAGACAGTTTGCGGCCTTCGGGCTGGAGTTCGACCTGCGGGGGCCGACGAAGAGGTTCCGCTCCTCGGAGAAATGGGTGGCGCAGCTGCTGGAGGCGGTGCATGTGCAGAACGTGTTGTCCGGGGAGGCAACACCCCGGGCATTCTTCAAGGTGACGGGGGCCATCGTGTGGTGGACGTACACACGAAGCCGTCATCTGTGCTACTCGCCAAACCTCATCGGGGCCATACGCAGCATCGCGCGGCATGTATCAACGAACAACAACGCGTGGGACGAGCCCACCAGGATGCAGCCGAGTGCGGTCTGGGACGCGCGCGTATGTCTGCAGGCGATCGCGGAGAACCGGTGGGTGGACCGGGAGGCTCCATACGACGAGGAGTGCACAGTGTGGACAGACGCGTCATCACGCGCGTGGGCGGCGCTTGCGGAGACCGGCGAGGTGGCGCAGGGGGCCTTCGGGGCCGGCGAAGCGTCAGCACACATTTACATCAAGGAGATGTGGGCCGCTGCACTGGGGGTGCGGTTGGCCTCCCGGCTGGGGCGCCGGCGGTGCAAGCTGCGACTGAAGGTCGACAACCTCCCGGTAGTGCGGAGCATCCTGAAGGGGCACTCTGGCAATTACGTCGCCAATAGGTGCCTGCAGGTGCTGTTCGACGTCGCTGCAGCGGCGCAGCTGCAGGTGTTGCCCGAGTGGGTGCCGACCCACGAGCAGAAGGCCGATCCCTTCACGAGGGGTGCGCGGGGCGAGGTCGTCATCGATCTGTAAAGGGACCAGACGGAGCTGTGTGCCATGCTGGCGGCACGGGGCCATCTTAGCTGATGAGCGGAGCTCCTCAGTCCCTAGGGGTCCTAGGGGGTTGGGTGTGTGCGTTTCACCACAACCTCTCCCCTCCCCATTCCCCCGTGTTGAGTGACATGTGTCGATAGTGTTCCATTTTGTAGCCTCATGCAATGAAGGAGGAAATGGAACACGGAGAAAGCAGGTCATTCGAGTTTACGGCACGCGTAGTGCCGTAATTGCAGAGCCACATCTCACCTCATCACAGGTCGAGGTGTGTGCGTTTCACCACAACCTCTCCCCTCCCCATTCCCCCGTGTTGAGTGACATGTGTCGATAGTGTTCCATTTCGAAAGATATAAAGCTCATAACCCTGCTACGTTTAGCCCAAAAATTTTGTACATATCGTCACGTACAGACGTCGGTAGTATATTTTTTCAAATTTTTGGAATTTTTTGGCATTTTTTTGGGTGAAAATTTTGGGTGAAAATTTTCACTTTTTGGCCGGGAAAAATTTACTATATTTTCCCGGCGATTTTTAGCAGGGATTTCAGCCATTTACTATATTTTCCCGCTGAAAATCACTGTATTTCCCGCCCAATATAGAAAATTTCCCGCTCCCTGCAAAATTTAGCTGAAAACCAGCCGGGAAAAAAAATTTCCAGCCCGGTAATAATATGACTGTACGATCCCGGCTCCTCACAATTTTGGCTGAGGTTCTATATTACCGGGAATAAAAGCAAATTTGAGTGGGTGGGTGGGCAGGATAGACCTCGGCACGCCAGGGTCTGTCGGAAAGTGGCAGATTTGTTTCCATCGTTGCAACCTGGGCTCAAATCGGCCAAAAGAAAGGGAAGGATGGGAAGGGGGGGGTTGAAGAAATGAAGATATGCAGAAACAGAAGCAAAAAAAAGGAAAGGCAAACAGGGAGTACACGCCGCCCTTCAGATCCAATAAACTGAAGGGGTGGGGTGGGGTGAGATGGTCGAAAAAGACACGAAGAAACAACCGACGTTGAGCCTGAACAGAATACCCGAAAGATTTGCAGGAAAACGATACTGAGCAGTGGGAGAGGAGAGGCATCCCTGAGGAAGGCAGCGCAACCCGGGTGAAACAAAGGAACGGAATCTTTTCTGGGGAGTTTTATTCCCATCCGATGATACAAATCCCCGTGTTTTTCCGGGGGAGCTATTATTGTTTTTCGCGTTTTCCCCACGGCCTGTGTTATCCGTATTGGGGGTCTTCGCTCCGGGTCAATTTGGGTCAACTTGGGTCAATTTGGGTCACCCTGGGGTTTTTCACCTTAGGAAAATGGGGGGCTTCGCTCCGGGTCAATCTGGGTCAGCTTGGGTCAGTGACCCGGAGCGAAGCCCCCCCTTAGGTGACCAAAAATAGGTGAAAATTTTTGCCTATTTTCCCTTGTGTCAAACTTGGAGTCTGACCCAAAAATCGGAATCTGTGACCCATGGTTTATATGGGCAAACCTGAAAATTTCCGACTTTTTCCCCAATTTTTCCCACTTCCTGGCCATACCTTTCCCGACCCAAAATCAAACAAATGCAGCGGAAAATGGCCAAAAATAGGCCAAAAAACCCCAAATTTTTTTCCGGGGGGCTTCGCCCCCCGGACCCCCCTTGCGTGGGGGGCTTCGCCCCCCACGCCACACGCACCTCCCGGCCGGGGGCCGGTTCGGTCGTCGTCGGCTGCGCTCAAAGGGCGTGCGGTAGCCGACGCCCTTTTGTGCTCGCCTCCTCCTCCCACACTTCAGTATGACGTTTAGGTGCGTCGGTGTTCCTGCTTTGTTCTTCTGTTGACTGGGACGGGCCAGTCCTCGTGGGTTGCCGACCGGTGTGTCCTCCCCTGGGATCCCCTCCTCCCCCCACCACTTGCATCTGGTTCAGCTTCAGTGAGAGCTGAGCGGGAGCCATACTTGCTCTCGGTGACCAATTGTCCGCAGTCCTACATCATGACGAGTTTGGTAATGCCCAGTCGCAGCCATCCCCCGTCCCAGGTGTTCTGCCGTGGGGCAGCTCACCATCTGCTGTGGTCACACACCAGTGAGCAGGCCCTGTCAACGAAATCGATGTGACTGCTCTTGCCGCAGGGCAACGGAGGTGGGCCTGCATTGCATCCTGTTGCCGCTCAGTTCTGTTCCCACCGGAGATTCTTGTTGCGCCGCAGATCGAACAGTCTTTCGTGTCGTCGGCGCCGATCTTGTATAAAACGTAGGCAGTAGGCTGCTGTGGGTGACCTGCAGGTTACCCGTCCCTTTCGTGCAGGCAGCGCCAGAGGTGCGATGTTTTTATGGGAACACGGCAGCTGCCCCGCACTCCATTCTGCTCTCTTGTCTGCTGTTTATGTTGAACAAGGTCTGGCTGCCAGTGATCTCGCTGGGGGTCGGGCAAACCAAAAAAGAGGTAGGGCACAGGGTGGGCCGAGCTCGCGAGAAAAAAGGTGCAGCCCAACCCCGCCCCGACTTCCCGTGGTATGATGCAAACAGGATCGAATACACGACCACAGAACATTTTCCCCCAATTCGAGAGGCACCGGATGTTGCTGCCTTTGGTCGTCGCCTGCTGGATCAAAAATCAGGAATCCAGGGGATCTTGGATTGCCTTTGAGTACTTGCAAAACTGCAATCCCGAGAAACTTTGCCAGCTAGTGTTCAGGAACGGCAGCAAATCTCATGGCTTGCATCGCTTTGTGGATGCTGTGCGATGATCAATCCCATACACGCAAGGACTTGGTCGCGAGACAGCCTACAGGGGGTCTGGGGGGCGGAGCCCCCCAGCCGCCGGAGCCCACGGTAGTGAACATCCTGAAAGTCTTCGAAGGCGAGTCCCCACACCGGTTGGTGCTGTTGCACATTCCAGGCGGAGATGGTCCTTCGCTTGGGACATGATGAGGGGCGCTTCGATGAACACCATCAAGCCCCCAGCATGCCGTTGGGTTTTCATACGCTGCGGCGCATGAAAACTCGGCCACAAGGCCGAACCCAAAAGCCCCAAAATCTGACCCGGGAGGTAGGGCCGAGGGTAGGGCCATGCCACCCCTGGCGGCCCACCCTCCCAAAGAATTACAGAAAAAGGGAGGTGGGGCCGCGGCCCCCTGCCAGCCCTGGCACGGGATCACTGCTGGCGGGTAGTTCAGGCTCGTGGCCCTCCTCGTTCCGATAGCCCCTCGGACATCCAAATGATTCACGTGCAGCAGCCCATGCGCAGAGAACGGTGTGCCGTCTTGTACAGCAACTGTTGGACAACTGTTGAAATCGTTTTTCACCAAAAAAAATCTCTCTGCGGGCCAAGTCGAAGATTTTTCTGGGGACTTTTGGTGTCCCCAATTTTTCAAATTTCGAAAAATAAGCTCACTTTGCTAAACTGGACCCAACTCCCCACACTCTTTTTTTCCGACTTTTTCACGGGTTTTTTCCGGTTTTTTTTGGTTTTTTTTTGGCGGATGGAGCGAAGACCCCCATTGACTTTCATTTTTTTGTGATCCTGGATAACCAAGTCAGAGGTCCAAAGTCCATCCAAGGAGATTCGGGGGATCTTCGCTTCGACATTCGGGCAACCTTCGGCGCCCGGGAAAATGCGCTAAATTGAAAGACACATCTTCCCCTGCATTTGCGAGGTGAAGACCCCCTTCATCACGCCCACAAACCAAAACAGCCGGGGTGCGTTGAGGTTGTGCTCCCATTACACACACAGCGGGAGGGGCACAAGACTTGAAACGCACGGCAGGAGGGGGTTGTTTGTTCCTGAAGAAAACAGTCATTCCAGACAGAGAGGGGGCGAGGAGGCGGCCTTTCCCGTGCCGTGAATTAGGCCGAAGCACACCCCAGGGGGCAGGCCACGTGTGGACAAAACAGCAAATGGGAGGAATGGGGAGGAGTTGAAACCACCTGCCCCCGGGCAGGGGCGTTCGCACTGCATCAAACTGTGTCAGTTTTGCATAGCCTGTGGGGGTTCTGGCGGGTTTCGGCGTGTGGCTTGGTGTTTTGGCCTCGCCTCGACCACCGGGTTTGGCAAATCGCCCAAACCCCGCCAAATTCGGGTCAAATCAGGTGGCTAGAGAGAGAACTCAACACACTCGCGACCCCACCGACCCACCCCTCCCAAAAAAGGCGGGGCAAAACAGAACCAGGGAGGGTTTCGAGAGCGAGAGTTCTGCGTGAATTCCCTACACTTTGGGGGGGGGGGGGGTCGGCAGGAGCATTGGAGGGATGTTCCGGGGGGGGGGCCAGTGGGGGGGGGGGGCTAAATAGAAGGGGGTGGCCGAATACAAGGGGGTGGCCGAATAGAAGGGGGGGGTCTGGAAATTCGAAATCCAGAAAATTTTAGGCCGAATACAAGGGGGGGGGTCTTGTATTCGGCGGTCCGTGAATTTTGGCCAATTTTCAAATTTTCAGCCCGTTTTTCCAGTCCTAACAGGCACCCCATGGTCAAAATGACCCCACTGCGATTCGCACGGAATCCAAACATTCAAAAGAACAGGGTTTTGGACACCAGTGTGGGGGTCCTCACAGGTGGCTGACTCCTGGGAATATCCTCCCATTATCAGGAGCCAAACCAGACCCACATTTCATGAGTGAAACTTGGCACCTCCACCCACAAAATGACCCCACCACGATCCGCACGGATTCCGAATAGTGCAATGGAAGGCGAAAATCGCGATTCCACGAGGTCACCTGGAGCAAAATTCACCAAAATTTGGAAAAATCACGGACCGCCGAATACAAGACCCCCCCCCTTGTATTTGGCCACCCACTGCAAAAATTGCCCAAAAATTTGGGTTTTGAAAACCCCCCAAAAAAAGCGTTTATACGCCTATTAGAAGGGGGGGGGGTCTTCTATTTAGCCCCCCCCAGTAGGGCAGTGATGTAGAAATACGGTCGGATACGGTGGTTTTTCAAAATCGGGATACGGATACGGATACGTATCCGGATACGGGATACGCTCTGCCTACCAAAGTGGGCCCAGCCCAGGTAAGCTGGTGCTAGGGGTGTGGGCAGCTGCCCTTGTCATTGGGTAACGTGCCCGTTGTGGAGCGGGCACGTTGCTCTGCTATGCCCCCTTCAGGGTGTGGTGTGCACCCTCCTCCTCATCCCCCT
This sequence comes from Rhynchopus euleeides, assembly GCA_963210315.1. Classification (NCBI taxonomy): domain Eukaryota; phylum Euglenozoa; class Diplonemea; order Diplonemida; family Diplonemidae; genus Rhynchopus; species Rhynchopus euleeides. The sequence continues at coordinate 315,727 of OY723277.1, forward strand.
TGGGGGCACAGCCACGGATGATCCCAGGCCCTCCCAGAAGGGGATGCAGCAGGTTCATGTCAGAGGCCAACATGCACTCAATCTGCTGCAGAACCTCCACATGACCGTCTTCCGCCCATTGGTCTCCTTGACCGTCCCCTGACCGCCACGTCCACCACGAGCATTCTTGGTGCATCATTGGTTCCAGATCCGTCACCGTCTTCAGCACCGCCTGGCGACAGCCTTGGCGATGGCCTTCGTGTGGTGTGCCCGTCTGTACCCAAAGTACTCCCCCACCAAGTATATGGACCGTATCCTGACCGTATCCTATCGATTTCTGGAAAATTTGAATACGGATACGGATACGTATCCACCGTATCCTAACATCACTGCAGTAGGGGGGGGGGTTTGAACGATTTTTAGCCGTGTTCGTAGCGTCCCCCGGTGAGGGGGGTCGCTGTTTTTCATCGATCGCATGAAGCAAACTCACCGCAGCTTTTGCTGTGAGGGTTGTGGAGAGGGAGGGGGGGGGGGTGGGTCCTGTAATGGCAGCCTGTTGCGGGAAAACCGATTGCCTGCGGGAAAGTGTGGAAAGGCAGCAACAGGGGGCTGTTTTCGTGGTGGCAAAAAAAAATACACAACTGTTGGTGCCCCTGATTTACCCCTTTTTCACTACGCACAAACTACGCAATCTGGGGGGGGGGGTCTCGCTTTTTGGTCCCCCCCCAGTTTTTTTTGGTCCCCCTTTCTGTGTGGCTACTGAGACAGGACTGGAGACACTGCGCTGACCGAGCAAAAAATTATTGCCAGAACTCACTATACACCGTACGAAAGAACGCACGACATGTGGGGCGGGACTCCAGAAACACCTGGGCAAGGTTGCCCCATGCCCAGAAACACCTGAGAAGGAAGTGAGTTCCAGGAGCCGCGTAGAACACCCTCGAGATTGTGAATGATGATACGATCACAGCCTTCAGGGCGATGCGAGGTGCCACCCTGAAGGTGGCCCTTGACATCAAGGAGAGCGTCGGCCGAGGGGTCGACGAAAAGCTGAAGAAGGCGCTACTGGCACTGGATCCCGCGGGGTATACGGAGGTCACCGCCACACAGGCAACCTCCGCTGACAACGTCCAGGAGACGTTATCCGAGGGGATCACAACGGCACTAGAGATCTGTGTCACGGGATCCAGGCGCCCACTCTCCCTCGACGGTCTGGGGATTGTTGTTGGGTATGGTGTCGTTTCCTGCAGCTGCAAAAAAGCGTAGCAACTGTGCTTCCTTCTTCCTTAATGATGCGTTGACGCTTCCACCCGGAGGAGCTGAAGCAGGCACCGCTTAATGATGCGTTGATGCTTCCACCCGACGAGCTGAAGCAGGCACCGCGCCAAAGGGCACCCCCAAAGAGACCTGCAAAGACTGCGTCGAAACCCGCACCGAAGGCTGCCAGCGCTGCAGCACCTGAAGAACCTGCAGCACCTGCAGCACCTGAAGCGCCTGCACCCTCACTGACCCCGGAACAGCAAGAACTCCTTGAGTTTGGGGTCCCGGCATAGAGACAGAGAATGGCTGAGTAAATCAAAAAATGAGACCCCCCCCCCCCCCTTTTCACTACGCACAAACTACGCAATATGGGGTCGTCAGGGGCACCAACTGTTCACCTCATGCTGCTGCTGGAAACTATCTGTGCCCCCGCTGGATCGTAAAGTGACAGCAAAACGAGACAACAAACCAATTACTGCCGAAAGTTGTTTTGTTGGAACGCAGACCCCACTCTTTGTGTACACCACTCCCCGGTCTGATGAAGTGGTGTGAGTGGGGACGCACGATCCAGCTGAAGGCACAGAAAGTTTCCCCAGTTGGCTACGCCGAACTAACAAAAAAAATCCGGCTAAACAGCACAGGGGGCGATAGGTAAGTTCAAAAGGTCAGTTGGATGCTCTGTCGGGCGGGCAGAGAAACAGGAGGGGAGGAGGAGGAGGTGGTGATGTTTGTGTGATAGTGTGTGACAAAGGGAAAACCGCGGCGGCAGAAAAAAATATCCCCCCTTTTTCACAAGGGCTTCTTCATAGTGTTCCGCTGGGCTTCGGCATAACACTCTTGACCCCACACGGCACGCAGGGGCTCCCCCACACTTGACGACAGGCCTCGTCGCTGAGCCACCCACCCTCCCCTCTTGCGGCCCTGCTCGTTTCAATTCACTTCGTACCAACGTGTCACAGCTCACTAAAACAAGCCCTCCTCAGTGTTGTGCAGTGGGTCCACCAGGAGGGGAGAGACTGTCGACGAGACTGTTCTGATTTTTTCGGCCTGAGTCGACCACATCCAGCGACGACTCCCACCCCCCCTCACGCTGAGCCCCAAACGGCTGCTGAGGGGGTGCGTTCTGCTCGGGGGGCTATTCAAAACAGAAAAGACGGAGAGAGGATAAAAGAGACGCACATCGGCACGCATGATTTGGTAATTGCATAGGCAAACAGCAGTTTTCTCCTCAAGGGGAACAGAAGACGCTGCGGCGGTGTCGTGACAACGCGTGAGGAGCACAACAAGAAAAAAAAGGCGGCTGATGTTTTATGAAGGAAGGGGTGGGGGGGAGGGGGGAGGGGTGGGGGTGTTGAAACAGAAGTAGGAAGGAATCACAAGGACGATCACCCCCTTCTCTAAGCTAACCGTTTGCTGTGTTGGATTAGCGGACCTGCATCGTGCAGAACGTCTACGAAAGCTTTTTTCGCTAACCACAGCCAGTTAACCACAGCCCGCACATCAGAGCCTCCCGCGGACCCCGCGAGGGCCGATGGAGAACGACTCCCGCCTTGCATCCCGCGGGGAAGTGGGGGACGAGGCGGGCGGGCTGCCGGGGTGGTGCGACTGCGACCCCTGCTGGGCCAAGGGGCTCCCACGCCCGCCGCCCAACCGCAGGCTCGCCCGCTGCGAGGGGTTCCGCGCAGACGGCAGGCGCGACGAGTTGCTCGGGCTGCTCGGGGTGTCCCCATCCAACACCAGAGTCTTCGCGGAAGACGACAGCCGCCGCGGCGGCGTGCTCCACGACCCCAGATAGGACCCACGGTGGCTGCTCCCCCCTCCAGGGCTGCGGATGCTGTGGAACGCCACAGGCAGCACGCCCGCCTCGCTCCCCCGCAGCTGCGACACCCACGACTTGTCCTCCAGCACATCATCCGACGACTCCACCTGCAGCGGCTCCATCTCCGTGGCGTGCGACGGGCTCCCCGACACAGCCTCCTCGTCGCACAGCCACACCTGCTCCGCCGCCGCCACCGCAGGCACCTCGTGGGCCAGCTTCACGTTGTAGGGCACCAGGTCCATCGCGTAGGTTATAATGTCGTAGGCAGAGCGGATGAGCGAGAGAATCATCCCGAGGAGGAGGAGGATCGACCCGACAAGAAGGAGGGAGTGGTCCGCACGCTGCAGGGCAAAGACAGTGCCGTAGCATGCCATGCCGACTGCAGAGAGGGCGTGGGAGAGCAGCACGGCGTGGTTGAGGAAGGGCGCCAGGAAGGGCATGTAGACAATGCAGTGGATGAGCAGTGCTGAGAAGACGGCGCAGATCCCAAAGGCCTTCCCGGCACAGGCCCCCCAGGTTTCGGCACGGATGAGCCCCAAAAGGAGCAGGATTGGGATCTGCCCTGTCTCCATGAGGACGTACCTCCCGTTGGTGGTGGACCACGACGACCTGTCCTGCGTGTAGTTCTCGAAGAGAACCCCCATGCGTTGCGTGTGGTTGACCCCCCCGCGCGCGCTCTCCCAGATGCTGCTGCCGAAGATATACCTCACATGCCACCCCGTGGAGGCTTTGTAGTTGCATTCGCGTGTCACGGAGTGGAAGTGTGCGTTGCGGCAGCTGAACCACATGCCTCCGAGGAGGGCCAGGGTGAAGCATATCCCGACGATCCCGACGGCGAACAGCCCGGCGGATTCAGAGAAAAGGCGGAAGGACGCCTCGACTGTGCCTGGGATGAAGAGGAGGGGTATGAGTGAGGCGGCTGAGGTGAAGCGCATCTGCGCTGCGGCGTCGCTCCAGCTGAAGTCGGATTCGCCGGGGAGGCGGCGCTTCCAGGCTGCGACGGCGGCGGAGGCGATGCCGAGGATGAGCAGCCAGGCGAGGGTCACGCAGAGGTTCCCCACAACGCAGCCCGCGTTGGAGCTTCCAAAGACATGCATGCCTGTGGGGTGCAGTAGCCACGGCAGCTCGACCAGCTCGTGGCCCCCGTTGAGGCAGTCCATCTCACCAGTCAGCAGGGCGATACTGCCGCCTCCGTGCGACACAGCGTTGTATATCGCTTCCGCCATGCTGCCCTCCCGCAGCGCCTGCGGCGCTGTCGTGTTCTCCATCTGCGTCGGCGCGGGTGTTGGTGTCGGCGGTGCTTCCGACGGCGCAGCAGAAGGAGGTGCTGTCGGAGCCGCAGTGGCGGGTGCGTCGGTCGGCACAACAGGGGGTTGCGCCGTGCGGGGGACCCGCGTTGCGGGTGCAGCGGAGGCGCGCGGTGGTGGCGTGTAAGGCGGGGCCAGCGTGGCGGGGTCTGGCCTGGAGGGGGTGGGGGTGGGGGTGGGGGGTGTGGGTGTCGGTGGTGCTGCAGTTCCAGATGCGGGTGTGGGTGACGATGGGGTGGGCGGTGACACGGTCGGGGGAGAAGGCGTCGGTGGTGCTGCAGTTGCCGGTGTGGGTGTCGGTGATGCCGCAGTAGGCGATGCCGCCGTCTGTGGCGATGCAGTTCTCGGTGCAGACGTCAGCGGCGATGCAGTGGGCGCAGGGGTGGGTGGCGAAGGTGTCGGTGGCGCCGCAGTGGGCGGTGACACAGTCAGGGGCGCCAGAGTTGTCGGAGAATGAGTTGGTGGTGCTGCAGTTGCCGGTGCGGGTGTCGGTGGCGCTGCAGTCGCGGGTGCAGGTGTGGGTGGCGACGGAGAAAGCGGTGCCGCCGTAATGGGGACGGCCGTAGGAGGCGCCACAGTCGTCGGTGCAGGAGTCGGCGGAGAAAACGTCGGAGGGGAATCTGTCCGAGGCGCCGGTGTCACTGGCGCAGGGGTCGGAGGGGCTGGTGTCTGCGGTGCATGTGTGGGGGGTGCAGGTGTGAGAGGTGCAGGTGTAGGCGGTGACTGCGTCATGGGCGCTGAAGTGGGAGGTGCGGTTGTTGCTGGCGACGGGGTAGGGGGCGCTGCTGTTGGAGGCGCTGGTGTCGGGGGCGAGGGTGTCGGTGGAACAGAAGTTGGAGGCGCTGGAGTCACCGGTGCAGGCGTTGGTGGCGCGGGTGTCGGAGGTGCAAGCGTCGGTGGTGATGGGGTGGGAGGTGCAGGGGTCGAGACAATCTCGGGGTACGAGCAGAGGTGATGATACAAAGTTGCACACCCACGGTCCATCGCACCAAGGAAAGCCGTGTCGTACGTCCCACACTTAGATATGTAACTATTCGGCTGCATCTGCGAACCTACGCATGCATCGGCACGAGCATCACCGTCCCACTGGTTTCTGGCTGCCTGGCGGTGCCAAGAGTCGCCGCACCACAAGTTTTTAAAAGCTGCCGGGTTGCCATTCACCCACTCAAAGTTTTCCGGATCCTGCTCGTTCGCAGCATTACGCGCCGCCGTAGCCCGATACCCCATGTGCAGGTCGGTGTTGAATGTCATCCCATCCACACCACCCGTCTTGATCAGCCACATGATGTACCAGTCATCCCAGTGGTCTTTGATCGAGATAAGACCTCCGCCTGCCCTCGTACTCCCGCACTGGGTGTCACTCCCCGTGATTGCAGCCTTCTGGTTCGAGATGTAGTAACAGGACCCAGCGTAGTGGGCGTGCCCCGTGTCACACGGATACACCCCGTGGTGGTAGCGCACATCCCTCACCAGCGTGGAATCACCTGCGTCTGCTCCCACCACGAGGGTGTCGGTGCCGAAGCATCCGATGAAGAAATCCTGCCGTGGCAACGCTGCTGCGACCACGACGCCCTGCACGATGCGCTTCCCGTTGAGGTAGATCGCAGCACTGCCTGCGTAGTAGAACTCGAAGTAGCTCCACCTGTCCACCGGCACAGCCACCGGCACACTGGCTGGCATGCCGTTCACAGAGAGAGTGATGAGGGCGGCACTGTTGTCCAGGGTAATCAGGACGTGGTCACCAGAAGCATCTCCCCACGCAAGCAGAGGCTGTTTCTGGAGTGCGGATGATATAGGCCTGAACCACAGCGTGGTGAAGAAGGGGCTGTTAAAGGCGAAGGCTGTGCCTGACACAGGCTGGCAGGCTGCGCCCGACCGGCGCATCGCAGCGAAATCCGACGACTGGTGGATATCCTGATTCCAGTCGAACTGCCCCGTGGGGAAGTCATACGACCCGACTTCATCCTGGCCGCTGCCAGCCGTTGAATACCACTTCGAGATTAACTGGGCGTTGGCATGCGCCACAGCACACAGCACCACAGCGACGCTGCGTGACACAGCCATGTGTGCCTGGAAGGGGAGGGTGGACGTAAGACGGGTCGGTTGGTGGGTCGGGTGTGACTCGCCTTTTGCAAGAAGGCGTACTCTCCAAGGCAAAGCCAGCAGGGAGGGGGGTGGGGGGTGGGGAGGGGGGGGGGGGGTGCGGGTGTGTTCAGACCGTAGAGCAACCTTGAAGCAGCTTTCAACATAACCCTGCAGTCAGCACCTCTGGAGATCCGAGAGGTTGCAGGAGGGTGAGTTCTGAGCAGCCGGAAGCGCACAAGAAACCAAGAAACTAGGCGACGGAGGAGAAGGACAGAATAAGAAAGACCGCACGCACAGTGCACACCACACACACACACCCCGCACACACGGCACGGAGACTATTGTACCACTTACTGGGGGGGGGGGTTCAAATACGAGACGTACAGCTTCTATTCAACTTTTTGGGTTTTGCAGGCACTTTCTGCACCCAATACCCTAAAAAATTTGAATAGAAGCCGTACGCCTTGTCCCCCCCCCCCCCCCCCCCCCCCAGAAATGATTTGGGACGTATCGGACACAGGTTTCCTGCGTTGTGAACACAACTCTCAAGATCACTATATAAAGCACACCCCCCACCCGCGCCCAGTGTGCCCCGCGAGGGGGGGGGGGGGGGGAGAACAACCCAGCCCACAGGGAATGACACACCCCAATGCCACGGCAGGAAGAAGAAGCAAGTCAAGGATAACGATGAAGGCTGAAATAAGCATGTGTGGTTGTGGTTGCGCAGGGTGGGGGGCGGGGCGGTGAGGGGCGGGACGGTCACAAATGACACCTTCCCGGCTGGGGGTGGGCCATCCAGACCTTGCCCCTGCCCCCCTCTCCCCCCCCCACCACCCCACGCCCACCCCGACCACGACCACCCAGCGGCGGCGTGCGCAGTATTCAAAACATTTGATTGTATTTCCGGAAGTGGCCCACAGGGGGGGACACAGGGATGTGTGTGTCACAGCGAGAAGCACAGCAAGGGGCAGGGTGGTCAGTGTGCCCCCCCCTGCACTAATCCAAAGCAATACCCGCACACATGTGCGTTGTATATGGGTGTATTTTCCAACGGCTCCAAAATGATTGCGTTGGCCATTTTTTTTATTACGCACACGACCTTCGCGCGGGAAGTGTCATTCAGCTCTGCCAAACGTACTCTACACACCACCCCCTTCATCAGGCAAGTGGGTTTGTATGTGTGTGTGGAAGCGTCAACGCATCAAACGAAGTATCAAGTAGTAGAGGAAGAGCGGCAGAGTTGAAGTGACACTTTTTGAAATTTCCTTCGCACCTGCCTCACCCCTTTGTAAACTACTACGCCGTCGAAGCAGTGTTGCCTCACACATCAGAACATGCTTCGTTTCCAGGGGAGAGAGAGAGAGGAGCTCCGTCGGGTGGCGACAACTGCCCAAAGCCAGGCTTGATCTGCCTTGCGCTTTTTGCAGAGGGCACACTGCCCCACCAACTATGCTCCCCATTTTTCGAGTGGGGAAGGGCGAACGAACCACACACGTACACACAGTGTCACACACACCCACCCTCAGGCCGTCCCCATGCCATCATATGATGTGGGGATCCACAGCGATCCCAGATTTTGCGACTGCGGAAGTGAGGAAGAGAGGAAGAGAAGGAGAAACGCACGCATGACTGAACCAGAGCTGTATGTGATGGGTGAGGGGGGGGCGTGCAGGCAGGAGTCACGGGTAGGGACTATAAGCAGACCTGTCTGCCTGTCGTGGGAGAGAGAGAGGGGAGCAGGTGGCGTGTGGGAAGGACGAAAAAGCAGTGTGAAAAAGCGGCCCCCACCGTGCCGCTTTTTGCGATTGTCGACCCTTGCGTCAGATGGAGCTTCTAGCGAGCAGCAACGCCACCGGCACGCTGTCGGACAACACTTGAGAGAGGGGGGAAGGAGGGAGAGAGAGATGGAGCTGATTCAGCTGACGCTTGCTTTGGCTGAACCTGCAGGATAGAGGATCAGCCACGCCAGTACGGTGTCAAGTATTTGAGAGAGAAAGACAAAAAAAATAAGGAAGAGAGGAAGAGAGGAAGAAAGAGAAAGAGAGAGGAGAGGGATTTTGTCCCGGTGACTTTGCAAAGGCCAGATGTGCTGTGTTGTTGGGAGACGTGACGTGGGGAAACATCCTCATATGAAGCCCACCCGTAGGTAGCTAGATGACCGGTCGGGAGGTGTTTGGGGCACGATTCTGGAGTTTCAAGCGAAGGCCACCCCAAATCATAGGCCCATCAAAGGCCGTCCATACTCCAACGGGGAAGTGAAATCTCCAGGTGTTCAGCAACAAAAAATCATCAACGTTGAGGCGGTCTTCGCTCCGGTGCCGAAAGCGGTGGGTTTTGGTACAGTTCCTCCTATGTAAGAAGTGAAAGACGCCGAAATTTGCCGAAAACTTGCCGAGAGCAAAGACCTCCAGAATGTTCATTCCCTTTCGTCCTCAAAGATCATCAGGCTGTGACTGGGTCGCGCAAAAAAGGAGGCACTATGGCAGCAGAGGCCAGCTTTCTTCATCCGTCAACTCGGGGGGTTCGCCCAGAAGTGCAGAAAAGTGGGAAAAAGTGAGCCGCCTCACAACACACTGGCTGCAAAGTGACACAGTTTGACACACAGTGACGCAGAGCGAACGCTCCCAACATGTTTTGCGGCAGTGAAGCGCTCAACGAAAAAAATGCTGAAGAGAGAAACTGCCCGTGCCCCAGCTGGATCGTGAGGTGACAGCAGAGCGTGAACAACAAGCCAAACAAAATTGCGTTGTTGCAAAAAACGCAGACCTCAACTGTTCGCGGATCCCTCCCCTCCCCAGTCTGGGCCGCAAGATCCAGCTCGAAAGGCATAGAGGAAAGCGTTCCCTCCCAAACTTGGCTATGCCGAACTCTCACAGATAAACACAGTGCGATACACTCATCACAACGCACGCACACAGCAATACCGGAACACAGCAGACACATGTCAATAAAAACAGGGTATGGGGGGCAGGTGGGCACCTGTGGTGGACACAACACACATCGACTACAAATAAGGGCATTGCAGCAGCCCGAGTGTGTTGGGCTGATGCTTGATTCGGATTCCTCCTGGGCTGCACCCTGGGCTTGAAGGGGTGTATCTAGGTTATTGCAGAGAGAGGCTGCCCCGTAGCGATGGCAGCATTGAGGCATGATTTGGCACTTCAGCAGAGCCAAACACGGGAAGCTTTGCACCGTGCGGTGTTCAAATTTGCAGAAAGACCTAAACTGAAGCAAAAAAATGCGTTTTTGGCAAACCCTGATGTTGGGGCGCAGGAATACCGACGCTCTCCAGCGTTTACTTCAGCACTCTTCATCCAAGGCCATGCGATGGCAATGATTTACCTCTTAAAATGACTTCAGAGGGGGGGTATCACGACGGCGTTTTGGCGCGCGTTCCACCTCTAGAGGGGTGAAAAGACGCCGAACGTTGCCAATACATCGCCGATAGCAAATCAAAGGCTACCCCAGTCTGCAGTCAGCCCCAGAAGTGCTCAAAAAAATGGCTGCAAAGGTGCCCCCAAGCTACAAAAAGAAACACAAGCGGTAGCCCGGAGGAAGAAGGTGTCGCCGCTGACTTGCAATGAGCACTGACACCCGATGCAGGAGGTCTGGCACCCGTAGGATGGCCACACCTGCTGTACTGGTTTTATGTGGGAGCTTTGCCCCGCCGGTGTACCACCAGGAGGGGAGGGGCCCATGTGTGTTCTTTCGTGACACGATGCGTGAGAAGCGGACGCAGTGTAAACACAACGCCTGCCAAGCGCTTGGCACTGGGCTCCATCTTCATCAAGTGGCATCGTCACAGCAACCCCTTCTGTGGGAAAACCGCGTGAGTGAAAAAGTCACGAAGGCATAAATAAAATAAAAGTGTGGCAAATGAAGTGACTGCCCCTGCAGCTCTGGCTCTTCTGATACACGCCGCCCTTTTCTCAGCATACAGGCAACCAGCAGTGCCGCTGCTTGAAGCGATGCGGGTGTTTCGAAGTCAGAAAGAGCACAGCCCAGGGTCCGATGATGTGTGATGTCGGAGGGGGGGCCACCCCCTCTCGGAGGGAAACGATCTGTGAGCTCCAGCTAGGCCGTGACGTTGGCAGAGTTTGTTTTTTTTTTTGGTGTCGACAATCACAGGCGCTGCGAGAGCTAGGCTACTACACAGCAGGCCTGGGCGGGGAACGAGCCCTTTTTCCAGGTTTTTTGGGTCGGGGAACCAGGTTTTTTCTAAGAATTTTTACAAGGGAATTTTTGCTCGCCCCCCCACAGTTTCCAGGCGCGTGCCCGTCAGGCGGGACTTTTTCTCTGATTTCTCTCCGCGTCATCATTGACAGCTCTCGAGTGATGCCCAGAGATGCTTGCGGCAGAGAGTGCCCCTCATGCGCGTTACAGCTGAAAATGAATGAGGATCATCTGGCACTCGTTCTCATCGGGGGTTGTGCTCCGCAGGGACTCAATACACCTTGGCACTCTCGCAGGGCTGGACATGCCAGCAGCTGGAGGACAGTTACAAAGCTGCCCCCGACGCCACCCACCTGCTGGCCCCTTCAGGTCTGAAAGCCCAAAAGCTCCCGGGGATTTTTGCAGTGGTGCGCACCATATTCAGCGCAGGGTGATCTCTCCGATTTTCCAAAACTGCTGGTTTACGGGTTTGGGGAACGGTCGTCGGCAGACCGTTGAAATGCCCGTGTTAGCAAGGCACACTCACGTTTCAGGTAGCGTGTCGCGTGTCACGCATGTCGCGAACGCGGCAAGTGTACCTCCCAGGTGGGGAAGCCCGACCTCCTGTCCGATGTCAGTCAGGCTTCGAAGAAGCGCTTCATGGATGCGGCGCTGACCCGGGGAAGTGAGATAGATGGACGGGCACACGCTACATGGGGGGTCTGGGGGGCGTGAGCCCCCCAGCCGCCGGAGGCCACGGTAGCGAACATCTGTTCGTGTGGGCGTACAGATTCTGTGCGAGTTGGCTGCGTCCTCAGAGGCGACTGGAGTGGTTGGACCCCGACTTGATGGGATTCGAAGGACTTGAGGCCACGGTAGTGAACGTCTGGCTCTCCAGTTGGCCAGCAAGGCGAACGGTACGTGGGACAGACTTCCCTTCCATCCTTGTGCGCGCCCTGTCGACTGGGGAAAACTTAGAAAAAGTTTTTTCCTCTGCGAAACAACCTTAGAAAAAAATTCCCCTAACAAAATTCTTAGAAAAAAACTTTTTTCCCCTTACAAAAATTCTTAGAAAAAAAGTTCAGAATCCTGAAAGTGGGGAACAAGCCCCCCAGTTAGGAACAGCCCTGCTACACAGACCCTTGTTTTTTTTTCCGAAAAAAATTTTGCCTGCCAGGTGGCGCACGACCGAAACTAGAAAAGACTGAAAAAAGAAATGACAACGCCATTCAGCAGCAACCGCGGTGCATTTGACGATTTGTCTGCACAATATACCGTGAGGGAGAGATTGGCCAGCCGGGAAAGAGCACGTTTGGCTGCTGTGTGGCTGCGGCGTGTCACTATATTTTTCTCACACAAACCTGTGTCTATGGACCCAACGAGGGGCGGAGCTTTGTTCGGAAGAATGTGCAATGAGGGTGTTGCGCACGTCGCGGCCCTAGCGGGCAGTCGCGAGGTGTGGGCCTCACCGGGTATCGGATGCTGTCGAATCCTGCCCGCACAGCTCGAAGATGCGGGAGTGGATGGGGGCACTGGGCTCGCCTGCCAATCCGCTGTCCACAAGCCCTGTCCAGACCGACTCATACTCAGCCTTGTCGTTGCCGCTGTACTCTGCGGTGTCCCTCACAAAGAGGCAGCTGCGCTTGTGGGCGACAGCGAGGTCACACAGAGACCAGCAGAGCCTGACAGGGCCCCCCACCACAGTCATGAAGCGCTGGCTGTTGGACCCGATATCGCCGTGCTGCACAGTGCCGCAGGCCAGCCCCACGGCCACCACATCCATCCCCAGCACCTGCTGCAGCAGCCGCACAAACTTGAAGGAGTTCTCGAGGTGGCAGTCGAGAGGGCGCGACAGGTTCCACCCCACCAGCACGCTGTCCCCCACCAGGGCCACCACGGTGCCATGCGCACGCTCGAGGTTGTGCGTCAGCACCTGCAGGTTTTCGGACAGCACAAAGCCGACGGCATCGGGGTTTCCCCCGGTGCTGAGGCGCACTGCGCCAACCGTCGCCTCCTCCTGCCTCAGCGGGGCACGGTAGACGCTGGGCAGCACGCAGCGCAGCGCCACATCGGACAGCTGGTCCGACACCGACAGCGTGTCGTTGAAGCTGGATATGGGGGACGTGAGGGCCCCGTCCCCCATATCCTGGCACAGCGTGCGCGCATCCAGGGGGCACCTCTGCCGCCCCGCGAGGCTCTCGGGCCACAGCAGGCGGACAGCACGCTCCCCGCGAATCCCCTTCAGGCTCCGCATCACCGTGCTGCCAACACAGGCGAGGCAGCTGTGCCACAGCGCGTCGCCCCCTGCGCCCAGGGGGGACTCCCAGAGGCACCCCATCACCGCCACCGCGCCAGGCGTGCAGATGCTTTCCAGCCTCGCTGCGACATTCACAGTGTGCCCGAAGTAGTCGAAGCGGTGGGTGAGGGCGTTCTCCTCCACAGAGACAGCGCCATGGTTGACACCGATGCGGACGGTGAGCCCCGCCCAGAGGTCGTCCCTGCTGCAGAGCGGGACCTGGAGGAGCGAGTGGGGCCAGTCCGCGTCGTACAGCGCTGCCTGCACCGCCAGCCCGAAGTTGACACCCTCCTGGAGCTTTTCGAAGGCAACCATGAAGGAGTCCCCGATTGTCTTCACCTCATACCCGGAGAACCTCTGGATGGCCTCCCGGATCGTCTGGTTGTGCAGCGACAGGGCACGCTTCATCGCATCCGGCACCGCCTCCCACAGCGAGGTGGACTGCCGGATGTCCGTGAAGACAAGGGTCGCCTCCTGCTCGGCCGTGACTGGGGGTGCGGCGCGCATCGGAACCCCCTCCTCAGGGAGTCCGCTCTGCTCCTTCATCGCGCGGTGCATCTCGTCGAACAGAGCCTCCGGGAGATAGAGGCGGTAGACCCTCAGGTTGTGCTCCAGTGTTCGGAGGGCGTCGAACATCCCTTCTGGGAGGCTGTGCCCTTCTGCCTCGAGGAGGGATGCGACAGTGTCGATGTCGTACTGTGAAAGGCTTGTCGCGACACGCTGGACAGCGTCGATTGTCGACTGCATCGCCTTCTGCTCCTTCTCCACCCGGTCCGCAAACCCCCTCGTCGCGATGAAATCCCCCACAAAAACCGCAACCGCCGTCACCCCGTCGGCAATGGAAAGCCCGAGCTTCGCAGGGCAGGGGAGCGCCCCACACCTCGACATGCCTGACAGCAGCTCCTGCCGCATCGACTGCGGGGGTGACCCAGGCAGGTCGAACAGGCCAAACCGGAGGCTCGCCTCCGCCTGTGTCAGGAGGAGCCAGAAGACCACCCAGGACACCATCGCGACTGCGAAGGTTCTGCCGAGACGGAGGACAAGGCTGATATCGATGAGGAGAACGAAGATAGGCCACGCGTGGCTGTACCTTGCCCTGTTGGAGAGGTCGGAGAGGGTGACCCCAAAGACAAGCGCTGTGATGATGCAGCGCATCAGCCCCTTCGTCACGGTCATGCTCATCAGGATCCGGGTGAAGGGCACCGCGACTGCCGCCATGTTGATGAGGATGCCCACCAGGTGCATCAGGCGCGGCGTGCCCAGCACGCCTGCGAGGGACACCCCTGAGAGCACCATGCCCAGCGAGGTGACGAGGAGGAGGATCTCGCGGTCGCGTCGCGCGGTTCCTGTGAGGGTTCCGTCGAGTGTCACCACCTTGTGGTCGTGGCGCTGGAGGGCGCCCATTGTGGGAGGGGTGGGGGTGGGGGAGGAGCAAAGGGAGACGGAGCCCCCTCCTCGGCCACGTAGCGGCCCCTGCTTTGTATGGGGTGTGGGTGTGGAGGAAAAAGGTGTAGGGTGAGATGAGGTGGGGGGGGTTTGATCGTCGAGAGTGAATGGAAAAGCAAGTCAATCAGCACCTTCTTGCAATGTGAGTCCCTTTTGTAGTCACTACACCAGATATGTTGTACAAGGCAGATCAATGCACAATGGGAGGGTGTGTAGCAGCTGTCTGTCAAGTGGCTTGGTGGTGAGGTGGGGGGGGGGGGGGGTGCGGTTGGGTGTCAAGGAGGGGGTGTCCCATCCCACGTTTGGCACAGCCGCAGTGTCGCGCAGCCTCGTGTGCAACACTGGAAAGTGTGCTGAGGGCAGGGTAATGTGGAGGCGGCCTGTATCCCGCTCCATCAGACGGCTTGGTCAGTGGTGCGGCGATGATTGCAGCCCTTCCAGGAGGCATGCAGCAGGCAGCTGCATGCCCTGTTGCAGGCAGGGGCGGGCTGCGTTCAGACTGCACCAGTAAGACAGTGGTTCGTGCCAGGGTGTTGTGACGTCCTTACACTGGGACAGTTGCCATGACAGTTGTGGTGGCACGCAAGCTCGCGCACAGCGTGCCCAGTGTGCTTGGGGATAGGTTTCCGGTGCGTGTGGTGAGACAGTGCTGCTCAGAGGTTGGTGGAGGATAAGACAGTGTCGTTGTCAGCTGGGGGCGATACTTCCATCTCGTAGACAACGCCACCAGGGCCGTCGTGCTGTGGCACGCGCGCTGTGGTGGCGCACAGCATCTCGCGCACAGCGCCCGGTGGTGTCTCCGCCGTGTACAGGCACCGCATGTACATCGACAGCGCCAGACGACGCAGCGCAAGGCTCGCCTCTACAGCACCGCCTGACACAGTCACAAAGCGTTGTCGTGCCGTCCCCACGTCACCGTGTTCGACAGTCCCACTCGCGATACCAAGCGTCGCCACCGTCTGCCTTTCACCGTGCTGCATGACGCGCTGTGCAAACCGCAGTGCGCTCTCCGCGTGTGCCGGCACCATCTTCCCGACGTTCCACCCGATGAAGATGTTGTTGCCGATCAGTGACAGCAAGACACCATCGCTCTGCCCTAGCAGTGGCACGAGACCCGACAGAGCGCTGTCGATGTGACACATGGACATGCTGCTGAGTGTTGCAGCAGCGACAGTTGCATCCTGATGTGTGCTGCTGGCAAACATCGCTCCCTGAGGCAGCCCTGAGGACATGACCAGAGACGTGTGCGAACAGGTGGATTTGGGGGTGCCTCCGAGGGAAGCAGGGCGGGACGGTGCAGGGGCCTGCAGAGGACGGCCCTCACGGCCTTGCAGGGAGGCAGGCCACACGCTGCACACAGGCACAGGCTCGCTCACACCCTTCAGGTTGGTGGGCATCGCGTTGCCTGCATATGCACCGACACACCCGGACACGCCACGCACACTCTCCCATAGCTCGGCAGGCACCGCAACTGAACCAGGCACACACACAGACTCGAGGCGTGCAGCCACATTCACAGTGTCCGAAGTAGTCCACACGCCCGGTCAGCGTGTTCGTCTCCAGTGTCACAGGGCCCTCGTTCACACCGACACGCACCGTCAGCCCGCCCCACAGCTCTCTCGGGCTGCAGATATCAACCTCCAGCAGCGCAGCAGGCCACTCCGCCGCAAGCAGATTCTCCTGCACGTCGAGCCCAAAACACACAGCCGCATGTGCATCCTCGAATGCAATCATGAATGCATCTCCGATTGTCTTCACCTCGTACCCGCCCCACGCAGACAACGCAGATCGCATCACCGTGTTGTGCACCACCATCGCCTTCTTCATCGCCTCGGGTGCCGCCTCCCAGATCGATGTGGATGCACGGATGTCGGTGAACACAAGTGATACACGCTCACTCTTCGCACCGGGTGCAGCAGCAGAGGGCACACAGGACTGCCCAGCACCAGTCGAGTGCTGCTCCTCCAGCAGCGCGGCAGGGAGGTACGGCCGGTACGCACGCAGGTTCTGCTCCAGCCTGTGCAGCGCCTCGTGCATCGCTGCAGGCAGCCGACCCTCCGCCCCCGCCTCCTGCAGGATCTCCGCCACGGTGTCGACATCGTAGCCCGCCAGAAGCTGTGCAATCGCCTCCACAGTCTCGATGGTGCGTGCCATGGCCGCCTTCTCCGTCATGGCAGACTCTGCAAACCCGCGTGTGGCGACGAAGTCGACAAGCAGCACGACGAGCGAGATCTCCATCTCAAACATCCCCTTCATAACACTGATCGGACACGGCGGGTCTGTGCACTCGACGGACTCGAGAATGCGTTCCCACCTCAAAGAGTTGGGCGCTGAGCCAGGCAAGTCCAGCAGCCCGAAGCGCAGGACGCCCTCCGACACGCTGATGATGAGCCACAGGGCAGTGGCCCCTGTCAACCATGTGGCGAAGCGACTGCCAAGACCGAGCACCAGTGACAGGTCTGCGAGAAGCACAAAGGCTGGCCAAAACGGCGGGCTGCCGACACTGCGGAAGTTCATGTCCGAAGTAATGATGACTATAGCAAGCGTCACAACGTATCCACGCAAGATATCGTATGTCAGGTGCACGCCGCACGCACACAGGGCAACCATCACAAACTGGCACGCGAACTGCAGGGCCATGCTAATAATGTTTTGCGGAAACAGTTGCAGCTGAAATATCATGCTGAGCTGCAGGACACCAATCGTACAGCTCAAGAGGAACACCAGCCTTCTGTCCCTGCGTGCCTTGCCCTCCAGCTTCCCATTCATCGAGATGACGCGTTCATACCAACCCATCGGCATTGTGCTTCAGAGTGTCACCTGCTGACCTGTAGATGGCTGGCTGAACTGCGAGCACTTCCTATCCAAGACAACAACCGATTTTGGTTGAGTGGTAAAGAACCATTTACGACCGGTTTCGGCAAGCTTGTCGGCCATCCGGCTGGTGTGGGCTTGGGGGTGGGGTCGGGAAGGGGGAAAGGGACGGAGAACACGTCCTCCTTTTGCATGGTTCGTAAGCCTCGTTGGCGATACTGCGTGTGGAGTGGGCAGCACGAATCCGGAACTTGGTGAAGGGCGTGCCAAGCCCCCCCCACTCTTGCCTCATCTCAGAAGGTGGTTGGTGGAATCTGCCGAGAAGACTGGTAAAGTCCAAAGCACCCCTCCCCCCACCCTACCACCTCCCGTTCATGCCGGTCGGTAGGGTCAGGCTCAGTGTATAAATATACTGGCACAAACACACAAGACACACAAAGGCAAATTGAAAAATCGTTGGGGAACCCACCCCTCCTGGGGTGCGATGCTGGGGGGATAGGAGGAACCTTTCCATTCAGGGCTGGCACCGCCCGAACCTTTCAACTCTTTCAGACAGGGAGGGGCCAGGCCAAGAGTATATATAGTGTCCCGCACACGCATGGGCCGTGATCCGGTACCCGCTGAGGGCTAGCTAGAATACAAAACGTGGCACACGACGACAAATGAACACGCTCTGTGTCAAACACACCGGGCACCCTTCTCTGTTTGATGTGATCAACCCCTGACACCCGCAACACAAAATCTCAACCCCCCCCCCCAAACCCCCACGGTAAAAACCACGAAAAAGCTGCGTCTGCCGAAAGGCCGCTGTGCAGGGATGCCTGCAGCCACTCATCGGCCGGTCCAGCATGCAAAAGCACCTCTCGCCTTCGCCAACCCCCCTCTGCTCCTCCCCTAGGCTGCTCTGCCGCGCGGCTTCTTCGAGAGGCCCCCGCCCCCAGAGCCGTCTGGGCGGGCGCGCTTGCGGTTGCCGCTGCTGAGGGGCTCCGGGGAGGTCGGCACGCTTTTCTCCGCATCTTCGCAGAGCAGCCGCAGCACTGCGGCGCGCGTCTTGCATTGGCGGGCCACGTCTCGGCAGGTGCTCCCTGTGGGGCCAGGCTTCGCCGGGTCCGCACCGTGCTGCAGCAGCAGGGCGCATGCCCTCTCAGCAGCGCACTCCACAGACACCATCAGCGGCGGCACGGCGCCTGCGTTGACATCAGCTCCGTGGCGCAGCAGCAGCTCGGCATTGGCTGTGATCGGGGCTTGCGAGGCGATGGCGTGCGACAGGGCTGTCCAGCCCTTGGAGTCCTCAGAGTCGATGTGCGGTCCCCCGTCCCGCCCCAGCAGCTGTGTGAGTGCAGCGGGGCGGTTGAGGCGTGCCGCACCCATCAGCAGGGTCTTGCCTGTGCTGTCGCGTGCGTTGAGGTCGAGGGTAGCGTGGACCAGCAGCTTCGACACGACCTGGGGTTTGTCGACTGTTGCGAGGATGGCGTGGGAGAGTGGCTCCCCTTGTCTGTCGTAGACGTTGATGCATGCGCCTGAGGCCACCAGCGCGTCATATGCTGCCAGGTTGTGCCTCTCGAGGGCCAGCCACAGCGCCGTCTTCCCGTCGGCATCCTGCTCCTCAAGCTTGGCCCCGAATGCCACCAGCAGCTTTATCGTGGGTGCAGGGTCTTCGGTGCACAATGCTGCGTGCATCAGGCATGTCATCTTGCACTTGCTGTCGGCAGGGGGCATGACGACGTCGCGGCGCTGCAGCAGGATCCTGCAGGACGCCGTGTTGCATTGTGCCGCTGCGTGTAACAATGCCGTCATGCCGTTGTTGTCTCTGAGGAACAGTTTCGCATCCCTCCGCCTCAGCAGCACCGCAGCCTTGCTCGCAGCAACGCGCACGGCATGCATCAGGAGGGTGCGGCCTTCGCTGTCCTGCGCATGCACATCCAGGGGGTGCACTGCAGCAACCGCCTCAAACATCGGCAGGTCGCAGTGCTTCACGATGTGGTGCGAGAGGAGCACCCCCTGCTCGTCGCGCGTGTTGACACAGGCACCCCCCTGGAGCAGAGCCGAGAGCACCGCAGGCACGCCGGAGTCCGCAGCAGCCCACAGTGCGGTCCGCCCTGCCTTGCTCCTTGCATTGGGGTCTGCGCCGCGCTGCAGCAGGAGCCTCACGACGTCCCGTTCACCGTGTTGGGCTGCGTGCATCAGGCACGTCACGCCATCCGCATCAGCGGCGTTGACGTCGGCCCCGTGCTGGAGGCAAAGCTGCACGGTGCTCAGCTGGGGGTACATCATCATAACCGTCCTGCCCTGGCTGTCCTGGGCTGCCGCATTGCCACCGAGTTCGGGGTTTGCGCCGCGCTGCAGCAGCAGTCTCACGACATCCCGTTCGTCTTGTTGGGCTGCGTGCATCAGGCACGTCACGCCATTTGCATCAGCGGCGTTGACATCAGCCCCGTGTTGCAGGGCAAGCTGCACGGTGTTCATCTGTGGGCACAGCATCATCATCGTCCTGCCCTGGCTGTCCTGGGCTGCCACATTGGCACCGAGCTCGAGCAGCCGCTGCTGCTTTGCGACGTCCTTTGTGTCCAGCAGTGGCGTCACGCCAGCTGAGCCCCTCTGGAGCTCCAGGCTCGCACCCCCATGCAGCAGCACCCTGAGGAAGTCCACGCGTGTCTCACGGAACAGCGCGTCGGCAGAGGCGCGCGCACCCAGCTGCACGAGGCAATCAGCATGCGCCACGTTGTCGACGCCGCGCAGCTTGGCATTCAGGTTGACACGCATGTGGTTCAGCAGCAGCTTGCAGGTCGGCATATGCCTCTGCACCGACGCCGCCAGCAGCGCCCGCTTGAGGTCCCGACGGTCCCCCAGGAAGGGGCGCAGGGCCCAGTCGTACGCCTGCCCCGCCGCTGCCACGAGAAATTCGACCGTGGCAAACCTACGGATGCCGTGCCGCAGCAGCAGGTCGAACACTTCCTCCGACGCCAGGATGGTCTTCTCCGTGTTGCGGAAGCTCCACTCGTCCACCTGGGTGGCCGCTTCGGCAACGATGTCGCTCGACAGGAGAGCCTGGAGCACGGGCACGTCACTCTTGAGGATGGCCTCCCTGAAGATGTCACTGGTGAACACCCTCGGAACACCCGCGACAATCAAGCGGATCCTCTCGCAGTCGCCACGGTTGACAGCATCCAGAAGGTGCGACGAGCAGACCCGCCTTGGTGGCAGGCCCATCTCTGCCAGCCTGTGTATCGCCTCGTCGGCGATGCTCGCGCAAACCTCCAACGAGCTGCCGTCCGACAGCCCTGCAACGTCGTCGTCGTCTTCCACGAGCTGGCCTCCCGGCACCAGCTTCAGCTCGAACCGCCGCCTGAGCCCCTTCGGCCAGTGGGGCTCCATGGCCTGAAAGACGGCTTCGCGCAGCGCCTCTATTGTGGGAACGGGTGCGTGGAACTCACATACTACGGTGCCCTGACCTATCTGGAGATGTAGTTCCATTGTGCAGCACCCCTGTGTTGCCCTGTCACGGGCCCTGCATGTGGTGTGCGTTGTGTGTTGTGTGTGGGTGTTGCAGGCACTGTCCCAGCTGAAGACACCAAAGGGAAGGTCATTCGCATGAGGCGCTGTGGGCTTCGTTGGGTGCTGGCATCGAGTAGTCAGGCATACAAAGCAGTGCA
This sequence comes from Rhynchopus euleeides, assembly GCA_963210315.1. NCBI lineage: Eukaryota > Euglenozoa > Diplonemea > Diplonemida > Diplonemidae > Rhynchopus > Rhynchopus euleeides. The sequence continues at coordinate 336,538 of OY723277.1, forward strand.
CATGCCAGCAGCAGAATCAACGCCGTGCCATGATGGAGTGGGTCGCAAAGGCAAATCGGCGGGGTGGGGGGGAGGGCAGGGAGGGGAAGGAGGATTGAGGCCGCCTGACCTGCTGACCTCACACAAACTGTGTCCGTATTTTTTTGTGTTGTGTAACTCAAAAACAGCAATGGTGGAGGAGTTGGCCGGGTAGTCTCGCCGATAGGCGAAGGAAAACCACCGGGGTGCAAAATACAGCCATTTCGATTATCGTGTATTCGACCCCGCCGTTGTAATCCGGTCTCGGGCAGTTTCCCCCTCCCCCTCAAATGTGCCAGTTGCACCTTTCAAAACAACGCACGTTCTTCTTTCACTCATTCGCTTTGAAGATCTCCGTCGGGACCAACACCACTACACTCACCCCAAGCCCGTTGTCACGTGTGTGGGATATGGGGGACAGGGGAACTCATGTCGAGAAGAAGTTTGTTCTAGAGAGTCGGACCCTCTTTCACTCCCTCCACTCTTAATGGCGGGGTGGGTTGGTGGCGTTCTACCCCGCAGATGCACAGCCCCACGCCCCGCGCGGCACGTTCGTGCGCGCACGGGGCGGAAAATGTCATGCCAACGGAACGATGTACGCACAGGACTAAAGAAACTGAGAAAGACGAAACATAAACCCACCCGACCTGTCCAGGCGGGTGAACGTACATCACGGCAAAGTCAGCAACAGCATCAAGCAAAAAACAACGTGCGAATGAAACGGGTGGTGATGGGGGGTGGGTGGGTATGGGGGTCGGCACCAATGGGCTTTTTTGCCTTGTCTCCTGACGCACGACATACCCCACCCACCGGCTGGGGACGGGGGCGAAACAAATAGCTTTGAGGCATCAAGGCCCTGATATGTGCTTGGTTCGAGAGGCATGGCAAGGCAGGGCCCAAACACACGAATGCGCTTGTCAGCCCCCCTCTCCTGACAGAAGACAAAGGGTCACCACAAGATACAGCGGTGGGTACCTCCCCCTATCGAAATCGTCCTCAGTGGTGCACAGCTAGGGTAAAGGCGGGTTGGCGTTGCTGCCGGAGCAAGAGATGATCAATTCGGATCCGGTGCGGGCACTGTGTTTGCTGGCGGAGCTCGGGCCCGAGCAATATGAAGGGAAAAGAGGGGAGCAGGCGGAAGGAAGAATCGGCCTGTCCCGGAAAACTGTCCAGAGAAAAAAATAGCTCCAAAAACTCACTTCACTTTTCGTTGAGCGCGCAAAAAATACGACTGTGGAGTGGGAGCAGGCGAGGTGTGTGTGTGTGTGGGGAGGAAAGACTGTACGATTTTTTTTTGTTCAGCTCTCACGAAAAAGGAAACGGCGAGCAGAAAGCAACGGTGAGCATCCCCGCTAATTCCAGGTGTTGGAGATCAAACCCGGTTTTTCGTAGGGTTCCGTGACACAGAGCGCATGATACGAGCATCGACGCATGATACGAGCATCGACAACAAGAAAGGCAGATGGGGTGGGACGGGTTGTGGGTAGCAGTGAAAGTGGAAGCAAAGCAAGGCACAGACAGAAAGAGAGAGAACTTGTTTTGTAATGTGTTTGTTGCGCGAGGTTAGGGCGGGGCAGTCTCCGCCTGTAGCTCCCCGGCACCTCCTGCGTACGCAGTGTGTGATGTATGTGACGCACAAAACAGATTCTCTTCGCAACCTACGCTATTGCGTCCAAGACAGAACCGGCCCCCCCCCCCCCTCTCGACTCCACTCGTTATGCAGGTGTTGTGCCCGAGAGATCCGGGGATATATGCTCGGCCTGCGTGAGCAAGACAAGGGGAGTGGGGTGGGGTAGTGGGAGTATCCAGGGATGGGGAGGGGAGGGGGAAAAGTGCCTTCGCTACTCGTCAGGTTTCGGGCAAAGTTTCGGGCGATTGTTCTCACTAAATTGGGGAGAAAAATCACAACCAAGAAAAACTATGTGCCCCAAAGGAGCCCCCTGGAGTCGCTGGATCGTGAAGTGAACGCAACAAGCCAAATTACTGCCGAATGTTGTTGCATTCTGTTGGAACGCAGGCCCCACTCTTTGTGCACGCCACTCCCCAGTCTCAAGTGGTGTGAGTGGGGGCCACACGATCCAGCTCAAGGCACAGAAAGTTTCCCCAGTTGGCTACGCCAAACGAACAAAAGAATCACCCACGCCGATCGCATCTCCATCACCGCACACAACAAAGGTTCCTCCCAAGGTGTAAATGTGAAACCAATCTGAAGGAAGAAGGAGGAGGGGGTTGAAATAGAAGTGGAAGGAATCACGAGGAATGATCTCCCTTCACTTGTTATGCAGGTCGAAGGAAGAACACGGTGCGCTAGTGTTAGCAACCACTGGAGTCGACAACTGACCACTTGTCGAAATCGACAACCGATACTTGTCGAGTCGACAACTGCCAGTAGATTATGCCTGCAATCCCAGTGAGTTGTCGACTCGACAACTGACCACTTGTCGAGTTTGAGATTGTCAACTCGACTCGTTGAGGTCACTCGTACAGAGCTAACTAGTGCATCGTGAAGAGGGCAAAGGCTTTGCTGAGACGCAGCCCCCGCCCCACCGCCCCCCTCCCCCTCTGCAGGGGTTCATAACAGCAGTTCTGCGTACACTATGCCAACCAACCCTTTTCCCCCACCACCAGCAAGCATAGGATTTCGCCCCCCCGCCCCCCCTTTTTTTGCAGCACGTCAAAGACAAGTTGTGCGAAGGAGTGCCACTCATGAGGAGAGCCGTGACAGCCACACACAAGAATCATTTTGAATAAGCGTCGGGGGTGGTGGGGTATTTTTGTCGGGATATGCCAGCAAAAAAAACCCCAGCCCCGTGGGTAAGCATGGCGCCTTGACGCAGACAACACATTAGCCGTCTTCCGTTGACAGAGACGTGGTTTGATTTTCTTTTGCAACATGTGGCTCTTCGACGAGAGACCGTCGGGTTTCCCCAGGTGTCCCCGCTTGACATGAAAGAGGTGGTTGGAAGTGATTTTGCGCACAGCACAGCACAACAAATTGCAGCCACTGGGCAGAAAAAAATAGAACTCAAATCACATGCCTCCCCCCGCCCCGCCCCCCTCCCCCCCCAAAGGGTAGCCCAGGCAAAATATACCCCATGGTTTGCCTGGGCCTTGCCTTGGGTGGCTTCTGTGTGGCTTCCGCCTCGAGAGCTGACAAGCAACAAGCTTCTCGCAACAGGTCCACACACCCGACCCCCCAACACAAGAACACCCACAGGTGGAGAAGAACAAGAAACCCCACATGCAGTGGGGCAAACTGGGGAAACATAAACGGTGCCTGAGGGGGGGGGGGGGTCTCTCATCGCCTTCCTATTTCTTCAGAAGAGAGAAACGACGGGAAAATGGTCTGAATGATCATGGGGGTCTTCGCTACGGGGTGATCGTCAGTGCATTTTGGTGCATTTCCTTCCAGGAAACTAGCAGACGAAGAACAACGAAGTATGACGACCAGCGAAGACCCCCCCATTGCCATCATTGCAATGAAACACCTTTGCCCGATTTTGCCCCCCCCCCAAGGCATCGCGAAGCCTCCCTCCCTCCCCCCCACCCACCCCCACCCACCCCCCCTTCTTCCTGATAGATTATTGAACAATCTAAAGAATATTTGGCTGTGCCTCTTCCAGCCCCCCCCCCCTCTCCGTCACACCCGCTGCCTCGGGGGCGACGTCGTTCTGTGGGGCACAGGGGTCTGGGGCCCTACACCACCTGCTGCTGTGGCTTGGGGAACCCACGTGGCGCGGGGCCCCCGCATGCTGTCTGTGTACGACAGGCGACGCCTGCCCCTGCCACGGTGCGCCCCACCCTGATGGGAGCTGCCGGCATGGGTCGCGCCGGAGCTGGAGTGGTCAGCTGGGCTGCTGCCCTCACGCTTGCCGCTAACAACTCCGACGAGATCCGCAGATGAGTATGTGCGTGACTGCGGGGAGGGGCACCGCGGCAGCCGGAAGGGCGACGCACCCACGGGCCCCTGCACGGCGGCATGGGATGACGCCAGCAGGCTGTGCAGCGAGTTGGAGCTCCCGAGGTTCGGCAGCGACGGCCTGCTGTACCCCATGGACCCCGCGCTGCCCTGCTTCCTCAGGGATCCCAGGCTGTCGTTGCGCAGCAGCGAGGTGTATGTGCTGCTGAACTTCCTCAGAGACCCCGCGCTGTCACCCCTCAGGAGGGACGAGCAGCTGCCGTGTGGCTTCAGGGGAACCGCCAGCGGGTCAACGATGCTGCTGCCGCTGCTGCCTCCAGCCGTCTCATCGTCACTCCCCTCGGTGTCGGTGCTGAGCACATCGATGTCGCTCCACTCCGCCTCGCGGGGGGCGGGCAGCACCCCCGGTACCTCCTCCTCGTCGGGATGCAGGGTGCGCAGCACATCTGCCTGCAGCATCGATCTGCGCCTCGACACCATGATGTACCCCTCTGCCGCGAGGTCCAGCCCAAGCTTGCAGAGCAGCCCCACAAAAGCCCCGGACAGGAGGATCTCGGCAGCACCGAGTGTCCAGTGCGACACGTTGCCCACATACAGCCCAATGGCGGAGAGCAGCATGGAGGCGCCCTGCATGCCCTGCATCACAACGTCCATTGCTGCGTCGCGCTGCCTGGCGTGGGGCCATGTGTAGATCTCCAAGGCAAAGAGGCTTGCGAACACGATGAAGCATGCCATCTTCATGTAGGCGCACCCCGTTGTGGATTCGGGGTGGGTGCTCTTGATGGCGCTGAGGGCCATGCTCGCTGTGAACTCAAACCCGATGAAGATAACCCCGTTCTGCTTGTAGGGGCGGATCACCGAGACATAGCGCTGCACCCACATGGTGTGCCGCGTGGTGTTGACCCACTCCCCGCTGCCTATCAGTGCGATGAGGAAGGGGTTGCGCCGCGACGTGGCACGGGCGTACACAGCGTACTTCCGGACATCGCGTGTGATGGTGCGGAGCACGGCGCAGGGGATCGCGATGCATCCGGCGATGGTGACCGCGCCGAGGGCGACGTGCCACCCCTTCCCCCCGTGGAGGAGGAGGGTCATCGCAGCGAGCGTGACGCCCTGGTAGCAGAACTGGAAGAGGAAGAGCGGGGCGGATGGGATGCGCAGGAAGCCCTGCGCGTCCAGCGCCCCGAAGAAGCGGGGGGCGATGCGATTGCCGTGGCAGTGGAGCAGCTCCAGCAGCGCGAAGCAGAGGCAGCAGAAGAGGGCGGTGGCGCCGACGTTTGCCACGATCAGCCCGACGGCATCGCTGCCGTCGATGCGTATCTGCGTCGGGTGGAGGGCGAGCGGGAGCCCCGCCGTGCAGCTGGTGCTGACCAAGGCGAGGCGCAGCGCTGTCCCCGCCGCGAAGCCTCCCGCAGCCGCCCCACCGATGGTGGCGACTGCGGCATTCATCTCCCCATGCTCCTCGATGTCCAGCAGGTGCGACGCGGCGACTTCGCCCCCCACTGGGGGCAGCGGCGAATCGACTGACGAGGGCTCCTGAGGGGCTGGCCCCGCCGACACGTAACGTGGCGTCGGCGGAGGTTTCGTGCCCCCAGGTGCTGCGGTGGAGGTGGCGGAAGGAGAGGCCTCCGTCAGGCTGCCCGATGCTGCAGGGGCAGGCGTGGTGGCGGGTGTTGGTGTTGGCGGGGCTGCGGAGTTGGGGGGGAATGCGTGCAGCGTGGTTGCGGGCGGGGACGGCGTTAGAGGTGCAGGTGTCGGCGGCAGCGGTGTGGGTAGTGGTGGGGAGGGGGGTGGTGGCAGAGGTGCGAACGTGGTCTGCGGTGTAGTGGTCAGAGGTGCCGGGGTCAGGGGGGTTGGTGTCATTGGGAGGGGTGTTGCCGGTGGCAGTGTGGGGGGTGCTGCTGTCGGTGGAATGGGCGTGTCTGGCACGAGTGTTGGAGGGGCTGGGGTCGGAGGGACCGGTGTCGCTGGTGCAGCTGTTGGCGGCGACGCCGTCGGTGGTGCTGGTGTCGGAGGCACCGCTGTCGGTGGAATAGGCGTCCGCGGCACTGGCGTCATAGGCGCAACAGTTGGAGGCACAGCTGTCGGCGGTGCCACTGTCAGGGGTGCCTGGGTTGGAGGTGCTACTGTCGGGGGCGCCGGGGTTGGAGGTGCCACTGTCAGGGGTGCCTGGGTTGTCGGCGGCAGTGTCGGGGGCGCTGGCGACGGTGGCACAGACGTCTGCGGCGCTGCTGTCGGAGGCGCAGATGTTGGCGGCGACACCGTCGGTGGTGCTGGTGTCGGAGGCATAGGTGTCGTTGGAGCAGATGTTGGCGGAACCTCTGTTGGCGGACTGGGCGTCTGTGGCACTGGCGTCACAGGCGCAACAGTTGGGAAAACTGGCACCGCGGTGGGCGGCACAGGCGTGGGCGGCTCCTGCGTCGGGGGCGCGACTGTCACTGGGGTTGGCGCCAACGACGGCCCCGGCGCAAAGGTAGCAGGCGGGGCCAGAGGCGGGCCCTGAGTAACCGGCGCCTGCGACGGGGGGCTGGTCTCCGGCCCTGGCGTCGACATGGGAGCTGGCGTGTCGTGCCCCAGCGACGGCCCGCCAAGGAGGGCATACACGCTGCTGGAGTCCGCACTGCCACAGAAAAGCATCGGGTCGGACGCACACGTCTGGCACGTCATGCTGACTCCGTGCTGTCCATAAGAGTTCCCACAGCGGCATATACTGTTGTTGTACACCGCGAAGTACTGATAAGGCGACCCGATGGCGTGTGTGCGGCAAAACAGCTCACATTCCGGTGGGCTGGGGAGGGGCTCGAAGTCACCGTCAAGGTCAGGCGTTGGGCCATCAATGTAGCAGCCGATGTGCCTGAACGCACCCACCCCCCACGGCGCACATGCAACGCACAGCAGGGCCACAGCCGCGGCACACCGCATATCGCCCCCCTCTCCTCCCCCCACGGCCCTGCGCCTGCGTGTGGCGTGGTGTGGCAGGGAAACCAGAAGGGGATCAACTGACGCCTGGCAACTGCAAACCCCCCCCCCCCTCTGTTGCATGCACGGTGGGATCTTGTAAATTTTACATGTATAACTACAAGTATATACCGTAAACGGAAATATTGTGGACCGTAATAAAGGTGAACCGTACTATAGGTGGACCGTAAAAGTGTCACTTCAACTCTGCCGCTCTTTCTCTACTGTTGATACTTCGTTTGATGCGTTGACGCTTCCACACACACTTACAAACCCACTTGCCTGATGAAGGGGGTGGTGTGTAGAGCACGTTTGGCAGAGCTGAATGACACTTTCCGCGCGAAAGTCGTGTGCGTAAAAAAAGATGGAACAAATGGGATTTTTCCGGAACTTGGAACATTTTTACGGTCCACCTATTTTACGGTTGGGATAGTGGACTTGGCGGTTTTTTTACGAATTCCTTCGACGAAGTCGCGAAGGAACCAAGGAAATCGCACGACTGAAGCTGCAGGATTAACACCACAGGGCCTCAACACAGAGTGTGCGCTCACCATCGTCCGGGAACTGTTCTCCCACAGTTACTGCAGGGTGTACTACACTAAAGGAGTACGATTTCCCTGAATTTTCCGGGCACTGATTCACGAATTTACATCTGGAGGGAGCCCGGTGGTCTCAGCTTCTGTCTGCGCGCCCTGCCGTACTGTGGCTGCTTTTGTGGGCTCGTGCAGCAGGTTCTACTTTTACTTCTACCGGAACGCTCCTTGCATGGTACTACACTTCTCGAGGTGTGGTGGTGGGTGAGTCTCGAGGTGAGTGGTGGTGATCGTGCCCTTTCCACACGCAGGGAGGACTTGCTTCTCTTGCTGGTGTTGGTTGCGGTGGTGGAGGGAGGGTCCAAAGCTGGGAGGTCGGGAGGCCTACGTGCGGGAGTCTGCGGCGTGGAGGCCGCAGTCCGCGCCCCGCAACCCACCAGCCCGCGGGCGAAAAACACATTGTCTTTTCCATATTCAGTCCCAATAAATGGTGGACCGTAAAAAAGATGGAACGTTTGGCCTTTTTTTGGGAACTTGGAACATTTTTACGGTCCACCCTTTTTCCGTTTACGGTACATGTATTATACATGTATAATACTTGCATGTCAACTATTATACATGTATAATACATGTATATGCCTGAAATATACATGTAAAATACATGTACCGTAAACGGAAATATTGTGGACCGTAATAAAGGTGAACCGTACTATAGGTGGACCGTAAAAAAGATGGAACAAATGGGATTTTTCCGGAACTTGGAACATTTTTACGGTCCACCTATTTTACGGTTGGGATCGTGGACTTGGCGGTTTTTTTACGAGTTCCTTCGCGACTTCGTCGCGAAGGAACCAAGGAAATCGTACGACTGGGCCTCAGCACAGAGTGTGCGCTCACCATCGTCCGGGAACTGTTCTCCCACAGTTACTGCAGGGTGTACTACACTAAAGGAGTACGATTTCCCTTAATTTTCCGGGCACTGATTCACGAATTTACATCTGGAGGGAGCCCGGTGGTCTCAGCTTCTGTCTGCGCGCCCTGCCGTACTGTGGCTGCTTTTGTGGGCTCGTGCAGCAGGTTCTACTTTTACTTCTACCGGAATGCTCCTTGCATGGTACTACACTTCTCGAGGTGTGGTGGTGGGTGAGTCTCGAGGTGAGTGGTGGTGATCGTGCCTTTTCCACACGCAGGGAGGACTTGCTTCTCTTGCTGGTGTTGGTTGCGGTGGTGGAGGGAGGGTCCAAAGCTGGGAGGTCGGGAGGCCTACGTGTGGGTGTCTGCGGCGTGGAGGCCGCAGTCCGCGCCCCGCAACCCACCAGCCCGCGGGCGAAAAACGCATTGTCTTTTCCATATTCAGTCCCAATAAATGGTGGACCGTAAAAAAGATGGAACGTTTGGCCTTTTTTTGGGAACTTGGAACATTTTTACGGTCCACCCTTTTTCCGTTTACGGTATATCAAGTAAAAATACAAGTATAATACTTGCATGTCAACTATTATACTTGTATTTTTACTTGATATACATGTATTTTACATGTATATTTCAGGCATTTACATGTATTTTACATGTATAATACTTGTCATGCAAGTATTATACATGTAAAATACTTGCATGACAAGTAAAATACTTGCATGCAAGTAAAATCATGAATCTGCCCCGTTAACGGCTACCGGGTATTACCAGGTATTACCGGGTCGAAAAACGGGTATTACCGGGTCCGGTAATACCCGTTTGCCCGGTAATACCCGGTTATAGCCCGGTAGCGCTACCGGGGATTTTCCATGGGAATTTCCCTTTGTTTTTGGGTTGATTCCCTTCCCCTTAGCAGTGTGTTGTGGTCGACATTGGATTCTATGGCGCATGGGGTGATCGAAAGATGGGTTCCGCAGTTCATGTCTGGTTTGTGTGGCTCACTGCAGACTTTTCGAGTTTCGCAGCAATGCTGACTACTGCACGGTGCCCACACACCACCTGAGCCCTTCCAGAGCCGGCGGTGTCGTCAGATCAGGCAGTCGAGCCACTGTTCCCGTAGCTTCCATCATTTAAGGACCTTGGCTCAGAAATGCAGAAACGGTGCGTCACCAAACTGGTTGCAAAGTGGCACAGTTGGGCACACAGTGGCACAGAGCGAAGGGCTCCTCGTTTTCAATGATCGATCCTTCGTTCAGGGAAGCCATCTTCTCTTACCCCAGGCTCGAGTGCTTGGTCACGCCAGCTCCGTTATTCGGTCACATCGCTCTGCTGGCTGGGTGCTTGTCGCAACACTTACCTGCGAGCAGCCAACGAGCATTATGGTACCGAGAGATGCTTCTTGGCGTGGCCGGGCTTGTGGTTCCTGCCACAGCAGGTCACAGTACGGTGAGCGGACTTGCTATATTTGCTGGGGTGGCTTCAACACGGGCTCGCCACTGGACTGCCCCCGGGCCAAGGTGGATAATCGCACCTGCCTTCGGGACGCTGAGTATCCGCCCCGTGTATGATGAGCGGAAGCTAACCAGCCTGCAGTCGACCCACGTGGTGGCCTCACGACTCCCAGACAACGGCTGGTTTGGGCAGGTGGACGGGAAGAGCTGGTTCTGGAGTTGTGGTGTCGACACGTTTCCATTTTGAGAAATTCTCTGTGATACGCTCCACAGCAAGACGCACATTCCCATGTGAAGCCTCTCTGGCGACACCCTTGACAAGAGCACCTGGCACCCTGTACAGGACCTGCAGCTAAGATCCGGGCTGGTGCGGCAAGGTATTTGAGCGACCCCTTACGATATGATGCAATCCAGAGAAGTCCCAGAAAAACGTGGATTCGACCAGGCCCTTAATATATGCACGAGTTGCGCCTGCTTCTTGTCATCTTGCTTGGCTACTGGTCCCTCTGATAAATCATCAGCTTGGTTCGAGTCGGGACAAGTCATGATGCATGCTTCAAAGAACTTAGCCTCGTGGACGGCCTGTTGTGTGACGACACGCTCTGCCTCCGTGGAAGCGGACGAGGCCATGAAGTGCATTGAAGAGGGAGGGAGAGGAGACAACACACGGAGGACACAGGCACAGACAGGGGGGTGTGTGTCCCTCATAGATCTTGGTTGAACGAACAGGTGTTGGAATCAGGGCCTGGGCTCATTATCTCGACCTTTGTTTGTGTAATCATCGGGGCACGCCACGCCAACACAGCCCCCCACCGCCATGCCGCAAAGCCTGCCTCATAGATCTTGGTTGTACTGAACGTGGGTGTTCCCCAGCCGTTCCCACTCCCAGTGTTCCCAGGGCCGCCTCTGTGAGGGGTGGGCCAGGAGGGGCTGCAGAGGCTGGCCTTCAGAATAACGCAGGGGGGGTCACCTAACACCTGACATTCCCCCCGCGCACCTTCCCTTGGACTGCCAGACGGAAGATCACCAGAACCCTGCAGTTGATTCACTGCGACACCCCACGAACCATCCCTGTACCAAGGAAATCCCCACGGAAAATCCCCGGTAATACGAAAACGGGTATTACCGGACCCGGTAATACCCCCGATTTTACCCGGTAATACCCGGTAATGGAGGCCGATTACCGGGTTTCCGGTAATACCCGGTAATACCGGTTACCCGTTAACGGGGCAGATTCATGTAAAATACATGTATTTTACTTGCATGCAAGTATTTTACTTGTCATGCAAGTATTATACATGTATTTTACTTGTCATGCAAGTATTTTACATGTATAATACTTGCATGACAAGTATTATACATGTAAAATACATGTAAATGCCTGAAATATACATGCAAAAATACATGTATATCAAGTAAAAATACAAGTATAATAGTTAACATGCAAGTATTATACTTGTATTTATACTTGATATACATGTATTTTACATGTATATTTCAGGCATATACCGTAAACGGAAATATTGTGGACCGTAATAAAGGTGAACCGTACTATAGGTGGACCGTAAAAAAGATGGAACAAATGGGATTTTTCCGGAACTTGGAACATTTTTACGGTCCACCTATTTTACGGTTGGGATCGTGGACTTGGCGGTTTTTTTTACGAGTTCCTTCGCGACGAAGTCGCGAAGGAACCAAGGAAATCGTACGACTGGGCCTCAGCACAGAGTGTGCGCTCACCATCGTCCGGGAACTGTTCTCCCACAGTTACTGCAGGGTGTACTACACTAAAGGAGTACGATTTCCCTTAATTTTCCGGGCACTGATTCACGAATTTACATCTGGAGGGAGCCCGGTGGTCTCAGCTTCTGTCTGCGCGCCCTGCCGTACTGTGGCTGCTTTTGTGGGCTCGTGCAGCAGGTTCTACTTTTACTTCTACCGGAATGCTCCTTGCATGGTACTACACTTCTCGAGGTGTGGTGGTGGGTGAGTCTCGAGGTGAGTGGTGGTGATCGTGCCTTTTCCACACGCAGGGAGGACTTGCTTCTCTTGCTGGTGTTGGTTGCGGTGGTGGAGGGAGGGTCCAAAGCTGGGAGGTCGGGAGGCCTACGTGTGGGTGTCTGCGGCGTGGAGGCCGCAGTCCGCGCCCCGCAACCCACCAGCCCGCGGGCGAAAAACGCATTGTCTTTTCCATATTCAGTCCCAATAAATGGTGGACCGTAAAAAAGATGGAACGTTTGGCCTTTTTTTGGGAACTTGGAACATTTTTACGGTCCACCCTTTTTCCGTTTACGGTACATGTATTATACATGTATAATAGTTGACATGCAAGTATTATACATGTATAATACATGTATACCGTAAACGGAAAAAGGGTGGACCGTAAAAATGTTCCAAGTTCCCAAAAAAAGGCCAAACGTTCCATCTTTTTTACGGTCCACTATTTATTGGGACTGCATATGGAAAAGACAATGCGATGTTCGCCCGCGGGCTGGTGGGTTGCGGGGCGCGGACTGCGGCCTCCACGCCGCAGACTCCCGCACGTAGGCCTCCCGACCTCCCAGCTTTGGACCCTCCCTCCACCACCGCAACCAACACCAGCAAGAGAAGCAAGTCCTCCCTGCGTGTGGAAAGGGCACGATCACCACCACTCACCTCGAGACTCACCCACCACCACACCTCGAGAAGTGTAGTACCATGCAAGGAGCGTTCCGGTAGAAGTAAAAGTAGAACCTGATGCACGAGCCCACAAAAGCAGCCACAGTACGGCAGGGCGCGCAGACAGAAGCTGAGACCACCGGGCTCCCTCCAGATGTAAATTCGTGAATCAGTGCCCGGAAAATTCAGGGAAATCGTACTCCTTTAGTGTAGTACACCCTGCAGTAACTGTGGGAGAACAGTTCCCGGACGATGGTGAGCGCACACTCTGTGCTGAGGCTCTGTGGTGTTAATCCTGCAGCTTCAGTCGTACGATTTCCTTGGTTCCTTCGCGACTTCGTCACGAAGGAACTCGTAAAAAAAACCGCCAAGTCCACTATCCCAACCGTAAAATAGGTGGACCGTAAAAATGTTCCAAGTTCCGGAAAAATCCCATTTGTTCCATCTTTTTTACGGTCCACCTATAGTACGGTTCACCTTTATTACGGTCCACAATATTTCCGTTTACGGTATACTTGTAGTTATACATGTAAAATTTACAAGATCCCACCGTGTGGGGTCGCAAAAAAAAGTGAAGTCGGACAAAGTCAGGCCCACGCCGAGGGAGAGCGAGATGGCTGGCCACCCTCTCGCAAAACCCACTCCCGGTTCGGCACAGCTGGAAACAGGGCGGGGGTGTGGGGTCGGGGTATTGGGGAGCTGGGGAGGCCCGAGCTTGCGCCCCTTCGCTCACCACGTCAGGTGAGGAGCCTCTGAAAGATCGAACGATCGTCGCAGAACTACCCTCCTGTCGCCGGGGTGTGTGTGTGTGTGTGCATGTGCATTGGGATGATCAGCGGTCAGCGCTCAAAAATACATCGGTGCAGTTGGCACACACAACACAAATCTGTGGCGGGGGAGGGCTTGATAGTAGGTCGGGACAGCATAGCTGCCAGCCTCGTCCAAAGAGGACTTTCGGTACCCCCGCTGCTGTTTCGAGATTTTTTTTTGGCGCCCGTCTTTCTCTGCCAATCGGGGCCCCGCGGGTACTATTTTTGTGAGGCGCGGGAGTGTACCACGCGGGAGGTCACCGAACCCCCCCCCCCTAACACATCACACAACCCTGCGGGTCCCTGCGGCACACTGCGAAGACTGCCAGAGGGGGGGGGGTGGAGGTGCAAGAAGAAGAAGAAGTGAGAGTCAAAGAAAGGGCATAGAGTTGCGACCTCTCCATCCCCTCAGCACAGGGGGGGAGGGCGTGGATCTGTTGGAGTGCTGCTGTTTTGTTTGCAGGGGTGGGGTTCTACAAAATATCCACTTGCCTAATGAAGAGACGTGTGTAGAGCACGGTTGGCTGAGCTGAAGAGACACTTTCCGCGCGAAAGTCGCCCGTAAAATATCCGGCGGCTGAGAATCCGGCACCGCGAACACAACACCCTCCCACCCCTTGACCCTTCAGCAACGATTTCGCTCGCAAAACCAGCAGCAGTGAGATACAACCCCACACACGCTCGCGAGAGCCGGTAGCGCCTCCCACACACCCACACACTAAAAAATCAGGCCGCTTGGGTTCGCTCCTTTATTTTTTGATTGCAGTGGTCTCGTCATGAATGCCGTTTGGGGCCCCTTCATCTTTCATATTTGCACCACACGCAACACACACGCACACACAAACCCGATATCATAGCGTTGCCTCACACAACAAACACATGATATGTTGTGTGCGGTGGCACCGAGCGAGACTCTGGTGGACACCTTCACTGTCACGCGCGACAGCTTCTGCTGGGGGGGGGGGGGGGGTTAGGGGGGGTCATAAGCCCGTACAAAACCACATTTTTCAACATACCATCAGAACCGCCCTAATACCTGATCTGACCCGAAAATCCGACCCATACCCCCCCGGAAACCGTCTGGAGCCCACTTGTGACACCTGATGCGCACTTTTGTGATGATTTTTTGGGGTCCTAAAAAATGTACCTCAGTTTCGTACCTTGCCTTTGTACCTGAACCACTCCCGACCGCAGTATTTCGTTCTTTGCAAGGAAAGGGTATCACTACGCTCACCCAGCACGCCGAGCAACACATGCCGTGTGCCTAGGGCCTCGCAGAGGTGTCAGATGCTGCTGCAGAGGGGTACCTTGCTCGAAAGACGCTCGCCAAACGGGAGATGTGCGGGGTCCCGGCAGAGAGCGTTGTGGCAGACCTGCGTCAGAAGAAAACGGCACACGACATCCGTGAGGCGACATTATTTCGGGCGCTCCGTCGGGCTGGGTACATAGGAGAGCGAGTGGGACGTGGTGACGACAGATATATGCAGTGGTGCATCAACTGCACGCACGTGCGAAAAGCGGCGTTCCTTGCTGGCCAAGAAAGATGTCACCTGCACTCCTACTCCTCCCACTCCTCCTGCTCCTACCCCTACACCAACTGATGTGGGCAGTGAGTGATGGCAGCTCCAGAGCAGCAGATGATCTAGGAAGCGATGAGCGGGTCAGCCGGGCAGACTACCCCAGTCCGTACCGGAAGTACGAAGCGTTGCGGGCCCGCCACCACCGCCTCCAGGAGAGGACCCGAGGATTAAGAGTAGGGTTGTACAACGCCAGGGGAGAGTATTCCCCTGGCGTTGAGACATCCCTGACGATCTTGCGGTCGCACTGTGGGGGTTGAGTCGGCAGGCAGATGCCTATCCAATGACTTTGTTGAGTCCTCACATGGTACACTCTCATACGTGCTGTTGAGACTGCGTGGTGTACTACACCCAGAAGGTGGCTGAACTCATTCAGCTGGCGCAACAACACAACATTCCCACCAATCAGGTACAAGAAAGACCTTGCCGAGGCACTGGGGAGGCAACATCGTGCCACCTGAGCCGGAACCACCGCAGAAAAGGCAAAGAACGAAATATTGCGGTCGGGAGTGGTTCAGGTACAAAGGCAAGGTACGAAACTGAGGTACATTTTTTAGGACCCCAAAAAATCATCACAAAAGTGCGCATCAGGTGTCACAAGTGGGCTCCAGACGGTTTCCGGGGGGGTATGGGTCGGATTTTCGGGTCAGATCAGGTATTAGGGCGGTTCTGATGGTATGTTGAAATTTTTGGTATTTGTACGTTTTTAGGGGGGCTTATGACCCCCCCTAGGCATAGGGATGGGGGGGGGGGGGCGGCGTGCCAGGTCGTCTGTCCGTGATGTGGTTCCTGTGCTGTTCGGTGGGCGGGTGGGGGGGGGGATGACGAATTCTGTCTCGATGTCTGATGACATCGAGGGTGTTGAAGGGACTGGGGGGGGGGGGGGCGATGAATCCTGATGACGGACGAGTATGTGAAGGAATCTGACGAGGGCAGTGGTGTTCAAGAATAGTGCAACCCAGTAAGTATCGCATACGATAATCCCATTATCGTATACGACCGGATACGATAATTATTATCGTATGCGATAACATACGATAATGGGATTATCGTATGCGATAATATACGATAATAATTATCGTATCCGTTCGTATACGATAATGGGATTATCGCATCATACGATAATGGATTATCGTATGCGATAATAAATTATCGTATGCGATAATTTTCCGAAAATTATCGTATCTGGTATATGTGCGATAATAATTATCGTTTGCACTGTATGCCTAGGGGGGGGGGGTAGTGAAGTCGAAGTCGAAGGTATCACAAGGCTCCCAGCGGGGTGGCGGCTCCCAGTTGGTTACCTACGCCGAACTAACAAACAAAGAAAAGGAAGGGGAGGGGGGTTTTTTTTTTGCCCACAGCATCGACAGCATTCGGTGCCGATAACCGCAGCCCTCCCCCCCCCCTTTTTCCTTCTTCAACTCTTCTTCTGGCGACCCGGCAAGTTCTTCCTTCCCCCCTAACCACCACACCCTTCCACACCCCGGCGCGCCGTTCGGACGTCTCCACCCCCCCCCCCCCAAAGCCCCGCAAGCAGCTGGCACCGTTGGGAGTAGAGGAGGGAAGAAAGCGGGAACACCGACCCTCGCATGGTTTGCGCACAGGACAGGGTTGGCATGCGAGTCAGCAAAAGAATCAGGGCTGAGTGGGTTGTGTAGGAACGCATGGGATACGCCATGCGGGCGCCAATGCGTTGCGGAGAGTGGCACCACAGCCTCTTTTCACACGCACGTTCGGCAGTGGGGGCGGTGGTGGAGAGGATGCTTGAGAGCGACGTATAGAGGAAAGCAAACCTCCCAACCTCCTTCAGCAATGCCTGCCCTTTGTTGCTGGCAGTGGTATTTCGCAGATCAATAATTACTGAAAAAAGAATTGGGCTACACACGAGTGATGTGTGTGACGCGTGCGATAAGCGCGGAAGACAATAAAGGCTCCACAGTCGCACACCCCAACACCCCAACATGACAAAACGCAGCAGGTACCGGTGAGGGCAGGGCCGGGTCCCGCAGGGGGTTCCGCGGCACGTCCCGAGTAACCTCTTAGTGTTGTCGGTTTTGAGGGCAGTGAGGGGGATTTTCGCCATTTCGGCATTTTTTTTTGGCAAAAAAAATGCAAACTTGAGGAATGCACCAGAAACGCACCGTGTTCATGCCCTGTCGCGAAGACCCCCCAGCTGAGCTCCCAATTGAGAGGGCAAGCTGAACACCGGCCCAAAATAGTCGTGGACTTTATAGGTGTAGCGCAGACAGCAGGTTTCACTGTCCCCTGCCACAATACGTTCCGGTCGGGGGACAGATCGGTTTCTGGTGACGTTTCGACGAGGCAGGGTGGCCGGTTCAAACTACCAACTGGCCAGGCCCAGCGCCGTCGACCCACCCAAGGGGGTTTTCAGGAAGAACATCCTTCGAGTGTTTCGGGGCAGGGGTTGGGGGGGCAGGGGGAGTCCTGTTTGGGGCATTTCTGAGCCCTGGCCGGGGGCCCCTACCCCACCCCCATTATTAAAAACCCGATTTCCCGAAGGAGTTTTTTTGGTCCCCCTCTTCTTTCACGAAGATCTATGGCGAGCCGGGGGGGGGGGGGGGAGGGGAGTGAGGTGGGGAAGAAGAATCACGAAGGACCAAGACAGTAAACAAGATCGGAATCATGCTTGCGTGCGCAAAAAAAAAACAAAATGAATCGGGAGGGGAAGATGGTGGAGTGAGGTAGCGAAGAACAATAATTAGCAATCATAAGTTAGGCCAGGATCGGGCCGGGGAGAGAGAGAGAGAGAGAGGGGCGTGGAGGGGAGGTACAACTGTTGAACTACTGCAAAACCGAGTGAATCACATCGAGAGAAAGGCAGAGAAGAAGGTTGGACAACGAAAGTTGATATCCTCCATAACTGCTGAGCGGCACCCACCCTGCCAGGGGGCGTGAGGTGTTCGCAGCCCCGGGTCAGGGACCCGCCGAATAATACGGAAAATCACCAGGCAATATTTCGCCCAACTGAACCTTTCACGATTCATTTGGCGAGAGCTGCCCGTCTCAACTGTCATACCTTGTTGCCGTTGGAAGCAGCCAAATAAAGGGCTGAACATGTGTTTTGGCACCGAGTGTAGTGGCGCCAAAATGGAGAAAAGAAGGTGCGGGCACAATGGTGCTCTTTGGGGGAAGTGAAGGAGAAGAACAGGACAACACAGGGTGTGGGGGGCCTTCGCTCAGAAGCTCAGAAAAAGTGAGAAAAGGTGAAGCCGCCTCACAACACACTGGGCTGTAAAGTGACACAGTTTGACCCACAGCGACACGGAGCGAAGGCTCCCACACGAGTTGCCCACCCTCCACTCGTTGCGGTCGTCGAGAGGATCGTCACGGGTTCTTGAGAGATACATGGCAAAGGGAGGTCGTGGTCCAACGTCTGTGCAAGTGCAGGGTATTGAACAGAAAGGCCGAGACGTGGTGGGGGGGGGGGTTTGATCGTCGAGTGTGAATGGAAAATCAAGTCTCCCAGCACCTCCTCGCTCTTGGGGGAGGGGGGGAGAGTGGGTGCGTTAGCGACACACCTGCTCACCAGGAACAGGCGCGACACACAGTAGACCCTCCCAATAGCAAAAGAATTGTGGATGGGGGAGGGGAGGGGAGGGGTGGTGTTGCCTACCGGGATGCAGGCAATACAGGCAATACAGGCAATGCAGAGAGGAAGAGGCAAAACAGGCAAAAAGGCAACGAGGCCACCACCCCCTTGACTCCATTGCAGGTCATCCGGGGGAGAAGCAGGATGGAGGATGCAGGAAGTGTGGAGGGGGAAGAGAGGAAGAGTAGCCGTAAAACATGCTCCGATGCACAAAGCTCCAGGTCAGGGAGGGGGGGCCGAGCGGCGGCCCAGAATATCTGAATACCAGCTCAGAACGTGCGTGGGGAATGTGTGGAATACTGGCTTCCTTCGACAGGCGCCGCCTGGCTGCTGCGGTGCAGCGAAGCAAGCTGAACTGCCATCCCCTTCGTGCAGTCTTCTTCCGCTGCGCTTTTGAGGCATCAGTAACCCAGTTCAAAAGAAACGCATACACGCCAAGGGGCACGAGGGCTCCCTGGCAAGACTTCTTGGCATAAGCCATGAACTGCGCGGAAAGCCTGGACAGAATCCCCGACACAGAGCAATTGCAGCCCGTGGGGTCTTGGTCTGAGACAGGGGTCCGGAACAGTTGCATGCGCTGCGCGTGCCTCTTCGGACAGCGGGCAAATTTTTGAAAAAGGCAGGGTCGCAAATCGTAGACTAACCGGATTTACGCACGTATTGTAGAAAAGGGGTTGGCGAACTGGCATCACAGTTCGCCAACCCCTATCCAAGGGGCACAGCACGAGAACCACAACACAATACAACACACAACACAGCCCTCCGGCTTGGGCCCAACACAAAAAAAGTTCAAGCAGCCCGCCCCCAAATAGCGGAGTGCCACAGCAGGCATCAATCGGGGGCTGGCAAACAACAGAGGATGACAGCACGTAACGTTGATGTCACCTGTTCTGTTTTTGGAGGAAAGGGGGGGGGGTGCGGGAAAGGATGGCGTGGGAGTGGGGATGGAAAAAAGATACAGCAGGAATATATGAACAGTAAGATAATCGCGGCAGCCACCCCCATCCCATCCCCTGGTCATCACCACAAGCCTGTGGGAAGGGCCAGGCCCACAGCAGGCAGAATATGCTCTTGTGGGAAGCGCGTCGGAGTCAGGAACAGTTTCGACCACAATATAAACCACTCGACCCGACAACACCGGGGATGCAGGCTGCTAGCACCGCGAAAATCACACAAAATGGGGATCTTCGCTGACGGCAAGCTTTTGGCGTAGTTTGGCGAGTCCCACCTATGAAATAGGTGGAAATGCACCAAGAAAAGCGCCGTTTTCGGCACAGTCAGCGAAAATCCCCAAACAAGAAATGCAATGGAGGGGGGGGGGGGTGAGCTTCGTGTGCGTTGCAGTGAAAATTGCAGTATTCAAAGGCAACACACGATTCCTCCCAAAATAAGGGGGAACTCAGAGAGTTCTCTCTGGAAACGGATGATCGGCTCCAGTCTGGGGTGAACGACACGCCACGAACGTTGAAGACGCTACTTGGGCACGAAAGGAAATAGGAAGGCAGAAAAGGCACCGCCAGGGAACCCCTCTGCTGAAAGTAAAACACACGAAAGGCGTGATAACTGAGTTTGCATATTCCTTGTGTGTAAACCCGCTCCCCTCGGGAAAGAGAAAGGGCCCAAAGGAAGGAACGAAGAGCACATAGAGTGATCCTGTTGTGGAAAGAACTGGGTGGAGAGATGAGTATGTGACGGTGTGTCACGTCGCGGTTCCAGCTAAGAATACAGGGCGAGTGCGATCGCATGGCAATCCCCACCCACAGTGAGAAGAAGGGGGGGGACGCGGGATGGTTTGTCGCGAACATTAGGGTGGGAGGAAAAATGTCAGCCGATGCCTGGATCGTTGATCGCTTCTGAACGATGACGTCGTTTCACACGACGGTGCCGCCGGAGAGCCGGTGCAAATCAGACGTAGACACCTCAAATGATGACATGCCTGCGAGGAGAAGGCTGAGACTGCTGGCGCCCCGACCAGGCCTGCGTCTTCCGGGGGAAAGGGGTGTCTTCTGAGGACAGGTGTGACATGTGCGACAGGTTGCTGTACGTCCTGTGTGGCGGCAACACCAGTGAGTCGCGGTTCCGCCAGTGCGGTGTGGACACGGCGCTGGAACGGCCGTGCCCCGGGGTGACGGGCAGGATGAAGGGGGTCATCCGCATGTCGGAGACTGGCGTCGGGCTCGAGGGGGAGGTGCGGGGGGTCAGCACTGCGGCCTCCAGGGCATCCAGTTCGGCCTGCTCCGCCTCGCGCCTACTCTTGAGCACGCCTGCCTGCAGCAGGTCGCGGCGCTTCGAGCAGAGGAGGTACACCTCGCAGCTGATGTCGAGAAGCAGTTTAATGGCAAGGGTGACGATGGCCGCGTCCAACAGTAGATCTGCCACATCGAAGGTCCAGTCGGAGGGGCGGTCCCGGTAGAAGCCTGCAGCCATCAGGACCATGGAGGAGATCTCGAGGAGGTTCACCACAACAGTGACGCCGAAGTCGCGTGGGCGGCAGAAGGGGGAACACATGCAGGAGGCGGCAAGGAGGATGGCGAACACACAGGCACATGCCATCTTCATGTGTCCGCAGCCCACGGTGGTTTCCGGCCCCGTGGCGATCAAGGCGCTGAGGGCAAAGCTGGCAGCAAACTCGATCCCAGTGAACCACACGCACTGCTGCTTGTAGGGGATAAGGCACGTGGTGTGGCGCTGCACCCACATCGTCGTGTTGTCGATGTTGATCCACTCCCCGCGCCCCAGCATCCCCACAACCATGGTGTTGGTGCGCCCCGAGGCGTGTGCGTAGATGGCCCTGCTGGGCACACCGCTGCGTGTGACGTACAGCATCCACACGGGCACGGCAATGCTCAGCACAATCGCAAATGCGGCGGCGGCGTGCCAGCTGTCGTGGTGGGCAATCACGTTCGCAGCAGCAAGTGTCGTGCCCTGGTAGAGGAACTGGAACACAACAAGCGGCACAGAGGGCAGCCGCAGCATGCCCTGCAGGTCGGTCACAGGGTAGGACACACCCAAGACACCCTTGGCCGTGTACAGCACCAGGAGCGACAGCAGCGCCACGCCTGCCATCACACACAGGTTCACAATCAACACACCGACATAATCGCTTCCGTCGACAATGATCTCAGTCGGGTGCAGCTCGTCAGGAACATCACGCGAACACCCCTGTGCCACAAGAGCAATGCGGAGTGCTGCCCCTGCACCGAACCCTGGGAGGGGTGCCGACAGCACCGCAGTCACAAGACCACCTTTGGTGGCGAACGCTGACGCTGATATAGACGACAGACTCGCCGCCAAACCAATCGGCTCTGCCACAGATGCATTCGGGGCAGGAGTCGGGACATTCTGCCCCGTCGGCGAGGACGTCACTGGTGCTGTTGTCGGCGGCGAAGGCGTCGGCGGCACGAGAGTCGAAGGTGTGTTCGTGAATGGAGCGAGTGTCGGCGGCACGGATGTGAGGGGCACAGGTGTCTGTGGGGGTGATGTCGAAGGCGCCGGCGTAGCCGGCGATGAGGTAAGTGGAGAGGATGTCAGAGGAGAAGCTGTGGGCGGTGCTGCAGTTGCCGGTGCGGGTATCGGTGGCGACGGGGTCGGCGGAGAAGGCGTTAGTGGTGCTGCAGTTGCCGGTGCGGGTGTCGGTGGCGCTGGTGTGGGCGGCGATGGCGTTGGAGGGGCAGGGGTGGGTGGCGAAGCTGTCGGTGGCGCCGCAGTAGGTGGTGAAGGCGTTGGTGGTGCTGGTGTGGGTGGTGAGGGCGTGAGTGGGGCAGGGGTGGGTGGCGACGGGGTTGGTGGTGACACAGTTGGGGGCGCCAGAGTTTCCGGTGCAGGCGTCGGCGGAGAAGGCGTCGGTGGTGCTACAGTTGCCGGTGCGGGTGTCGGTGGCGCTGCAGTTGTGGGTACAGGCGTCGGCGGCGACGGGGTAGGCGGTGACGAGGTGGGAGGGGCAGGGGTGGGTGGAGAAGGCGTCGGCACGGCTGTCGGAGGGGACGGTGTGGGTGGCGCAGGAGTCGGGTCGAAAACGATTTCCCACACGGAGTTGGACCACGACCCGCCGCAGGTCTCAGACGTGTTCTGCGGGCACACCATGTTGCAGTTGGTCGCCACCCCAAGCCCCCCGTAGTCCTTGCCACAGAAACACGCCTGCGAGTACTGCAGCCCGATGTACTTCTTGGGGTAGGGTGCAAGGTCTGTCAGGCACGACTCGGCACAGAGCTTCGTGCTGCAGCGGTCTTTACCATACCGACCTTCGTCGATGTCCTTCGGCGACTTCTGGTCCTTGAAGCAACCTACATACTCCAGGCGATAGTTGACTGCCGCACACAGACCAGGGCACATGGCAAGCACGCACGCCACAGCCCACACACGCAGGGGAGAGGGGACATGGCTGCGTGTGTAATGCCACATCACACCTGCTGCGTGGGTTGGGTGTGTGCAGGCGGGCTGGCTGGCAGCTCAGAACATACAGGCAGGCGGTTGGCATGTTGGTGATGGGGGTTGTGAGAGTGGGTGTGGGCGGGCAGCCGTCTGGCCTTCTCAGCACCTTTGGCAGCGATATCATTTCCTTTTGCTTCGTGAGGCTGCCACCCCAGCACACAGCGGAGCAGATCGGCAAGACACGTCGTGTGAAAACATAGCTGCAGGGAAGGAAGGGATTCGTGTGGATACAATCAAGGGAACAATGCCAACAGGATCTGGCGCGAGCCGCATTTCCCCAGGCAGGAGTTCGGCGGCCCATGGTGTTGTGAGACTCTGAACCCGTACCCTGAGTGGCCAACTCCGTGGTGGGTCGTCCAAAGCCTGGAGCTGCCGGAAATCCAAGCACTGGACTGGGGAGTGTGGGAGTGGGGTGTGTGAGAGCCACAAGATTCAATTGCTGTGTTGATGTACTCAGTGGACTGGCGAGGTATCACCAGTCCCCGTGCGTGTGGCTCGTCTGGTTCAAGCCACCATGTGCCACCGTCCCTGTAAGCATGAGTGGGGAACACTGGAGGCCTGTAAGAGCGAGGGATGTGGCTGGCCTGAAATAGGACAAATCAGGCCACAAGAGGACTGTGGACGGGAACCGGCGTCGCCAGGAAAGGTGCGATTTTTTGCAGGAAAGATGAGGTACCGACTACCACGAATATTTGGGGGCCGTCTGGCAAGTGCAGATTACTGGGGGGGGGCAATTAATCGTAAGTAGTCGAATAATCGTAAGGGGGCGATTAATTGTACAACATTTTCTGGGCCATTTATACGTAAATTTGTTTTGAATAATCGTAGGGGTTACGATTATTCACTTTTGGCCAAATTTCTGACTTTTCCTCAGAAGATCAAGCAACAGGAACAGCAGGGATCCCACTCAGGCTGTACAAAGTGGAGAATCGGTCGTCATAGACCAGTGATTGAGTCACCCCACATGTCGGAGCACACATGCCCCGAGTTTAATGGGTGGAAGAGAGTATGGTTTGAGGCCCCCCCGCCCCCAGGTTCCCTGCCAGTGAGGTGAGCCTGGGGGGGGGGGGGCACCAAAATTCTGGGGTGGCCCATACGCAACCTCAGGAAGATGGACACAGTCCCCACAAGGAACAGATGTCCACTACCGTGGCCTCCGGCGGCTGGGGGGCTCCGCCCTGTGGACTCTCTTTGCATTCTCTGTACCACCTCGAAGGGTGCACCCGAGCCAAGCACCCAAGCATGGGAACTAGGCTGGAAACTGATACAGTCATTGAAATAGATCGGGACAGCCAGGGCTCCCAGTCACCGTCATACGAAGGGACTATGCGAACTGGAGACGGCGCAAGAGCAGGTGCAGCTGTGCTGTATTCTTGAGGGCTCCCGCTACGTCAAAAACCACGCCCTCATCCAAACGTAAGGACTGAGCCAAGGCGTCAATCCCTTCGGACCTCGTCAGCGCCCCAGGAACACAGGCCCCGTCATCGGTATTCGACGCGTGCCCCGCGCACGCCAGCCAACGACGCTCTGGTGCTGGGGATGGGGTCGAGGGGGTGGTGTGGCAGGCAGGGAAGTGCACGGGACCAGAAAAACCATTCGACGGTCGAGCGCGCACTGGGTGTGGAGGGTACCTAAAAAACGGGTAACCCACAGGGTCCGACATCGGGTGTCGGACCCCACCGTGTGCCCATCTGGATGACTCAAGCGCCTCACACCGGGTCCCTCCCCTCCTGGTGGCCCACCGGGGTGCTATGGCCAGTTTCCACCGGTGCTGTTGCTGTGTGCACGGAATGCCGGTGAGACAGGCCGAGAATGCGACCCCTCACACCCACCCCCACCCCACCAATTGACATTCTGAACAGCAAAACGGGTAAATTTTTGCCAAGGGGGGTGTCGATTTTTTCGGTTTTTTTCCGTTTTTTCCTTTTTTTTCGTTTTTTCCGCCTGTGGGCGCTGGCTGCGACTTGGTCAAAATTCGACGAAAAAAATCCGAAAAAAAAACGGAAAACGAAAAAACGGAAAATCCCAAAATCGACACCCTGATTTTCCGTTTTTTTCCGTTTTTTTCCCAGTACCAGAAACAGGCAGGGTCGTCGTAAGACCGGCGTGCCAAGGGGGAGGTGCTCGCATTTTTTTTTTTGGGGGGGTACAGAATGGGTCGTTTTTGGACATTTGAGCCCACTGCGAGCAGTGCCGGGTCCCGGAAACGCTGTTTCAAACGCTCAAAAGGGGATGTCGTGGGCACCAGAACCCAGTAAATTTATCACAAATGGTCCCACCCACAAACGGGTTACCCCCTGCCTCTAGGGGTTCCCCCCACCCACAAATGGGTTACCCCCAGCCTCTAGGGGTTCCCCCCACCCACAAATGGGTTACCCCCTGCCTCTAGGGGTTCCCCCCACCCACAAATGGGTTACCCCCTACCTCTAGGGGTTCCCCCCACCCACAAATGGGTTACCCCCTGCCTCTAGGGGTTCCCCCCACCCACTAATGGGTTACCCCCTGCCTCTAGGGGTTCCCCCCACCCACAAATGGGTTACCCCCTACCTCTAGGGGTTCCCCCCACCCACAAATGGGTTACCCCCTGCCTCTAGGGGTTCCCCCCACCCACTAATGGGTTACCCCCTACCTCTAGGGGTTCCCCCCACCCACAAATGGGTTACCCCCTGCCTCTAGGGGTTCCCCCCACCCACTAATGGGTTACCCCCTGCCTCTAGGGGTTCCCCCCAGCCACAACTGGGTTACCCCCTGCCTCTAGGGGTTCCCCCCACCCACAAATAGGTTACCCCCTGCCTCTAGGGGTTCCCCCCAGCCGCAAATGGGTTACCCCCTGCCTCTAGGGGTTCCCCCCACCCACAAATGGGTTACCCCCTACCTCTAGGGGTTCCCCCCACCCACAAATGGGTTACCCCCTGCCTCTAGGGGTTCCCCCCACCCACAAATGGGTTACCCCCTGCCTCTAGGGGTTCCCCCCAGCCACAAATGGGTTACCCCCTGCCTCTAGGGGTTCCCCCCACCCACTAATGGGTTACCCCCTGCCTCTAGGGGTTCCCCCCAGCCACAAATGGGTTACCCCCTGCCTCTAGGGGTTCCCCCCAGCCACAAATGGGTTACCCCCTGCCTCTAGGGGTTCCCCCCACCCACAAATGGGTTACCCCCTGCCTCTAGGGGTTCCCCCCAGCCACAAATGGGTTACCCCCTGCCTCTAGGGGTTCCCCCCACCCACTAATGGGTTACCCCCTGCCTCTAGGGGTTCCCCCCAGCCACAAATGGGTTACCCCCTACCTCTAGGGGTTCCCCCCACCCACAAATGGGTTACCCCCTGCCTCTAGGGGTTCGCCCCACCCACAAATGGGTTACCCCCTACCTCTAGGGGTTCCCCCCACCCACAAATGGGTTACCCCCTGCCTCTAGGGGTTCCCCCCACCCACTAATGGGTTACCCCCTGCCTCTAGGGGTTCCCCCCACCCACAAATGGGTTACCCCCTACCTCTAGGGGTTCCCCCCACCCACAAATGGGTTACCCCCTGCCTCTAGGGGTTCCCCCCACCCACAAATGGGTTACCCCCTACCTCTAGGGGTTCCCCCCACCCACAAATGGGTTAGCCCCTGCCTCTAGGGGTTCCCCCCACCCACAAATGGGTTAGCCCCTGCCTCTAGGGGTTCCCCCCACCCACAAATGGGTTACCCCCTGCCTCTAGGGGTTCCCCCCACCCACTAATGGGTTACCCCCTGCCTCTAGGGGTTCCCCCCACCCACAAATGGGTTACCCCCTACCTCTAGGGGTTCCCCCCACCCACAAATGGGTTAGCCCCTGCCTCTAGGGGTTCCCCCCACCCACAAATGGGTTACCCCCTGCCTCTAGGGGTTCCCCCCACCCACTAATGGGTTACCCCCTGCCTCTAGGGGTTCCCCCCACCCACTAATGGGTTACCCCCTACCTCTAGGGGTTCCCCCCACCCACAAATGGGTTACCCCCTACCTCTAGGGGTTCCCCCCACCCACTAATGGGTTACCCCCTGCCTCTAGGGGTTCCCCCCACCCACTAATGGGTTACCCCCTGCCTCTAGGGGTTCCCCCCACCCACAAATGGGTTACCCCCTGCCTCTAGGGGTTCCCCCCACCCACTAATGGGTTACCCCCTACCTCTAGGGGTTCCCCCCACCCACAAATGGGTTACCCCCTACCTCTAGGGGTTCCCCCCACCCACAAATGGGTTACCCCCTGCCTCTAGGGGTTCCCCCCACCCACTAATGGGTTACCCCCTACCTCTAGGGGTTCCCCCCACCCACTAATGGGTTACCCCCTACCTCTAGGGGTTCCCCCCACCCACAAATGGGTTACCCCCTGCCTCTAGGGGTTCCCCCCACCCACTAATGGGTTACCCCCTGCCTCTAGGGGTTCCCCCCACCCACTAATGGGTTACCCCCTGCCTCTAGGGGTTCCCCCCACCCACAAATGGGTTACCCCCTGCCTCTAGGGGTTCCCCCCACCCACTAATGGGTTACCCCCTGCCTCTAGGGGTTCCCCCCACCCACTAATGGGTTACCCCCTACCTCTAGGGGTTCCCCCCACCCACTAATGGGTTACCCCCTACCTCTAGGGGTTCCCCCCACCCACAAATGGGTTACCCCCTACCTCTAGGGGTTCCCCCCACCCACTAATGGGTTACCCCCTGCCTCTAGGGGTTCCCCCCACCCACTAATGGGTTACCCCCTACCTCTAGGGGTTCCCCCCACCCACAAATGGGTTACCCCCTGCCTCTAGGGGTTCCCCCCACCCACTAATGGGTTACCCCCTGCCTCTAGGGGTTCCCCCCACCCACTAATGGGTTACCCCCTACCTCTAGGGGTTCCCCCCACCCACAAATGGGTTACCCCCTGCCTCTAGGGGTTCCCCCCACCCACTAATGGGTTACCCCCTGCCTCTAGGGGTTCCCCCCACCCACTAATGGGTTACCCCCTGCCTCTAGGGGTTCCCCCCACCCACAAATGGGTTACCCCCTGCCTCTAGGGGTTCCCCCCACCCACAAATGGGTTACCCCCTGCCTCTAGGGGTTCCCCCCACCCACAAATGGGTTACCCCCTACCTCTAGGGGTTCCCCCCACCCACTAATGGGTTACCCCCTGCCTCTAGGGGTTCCCCCCACCCACAAATGGGTTACCCCCTGCCTCTAGGGGTTCCCCCCACCCACTAATGGGTTACCCCCTGCCTCTAGGGGTTCCCCCCACCCACTAATGGGTTACCCCCTGCCTCTAGGGGTTCCCCCCACCCACAAATGGGTTACCCCCTACCTCTAGGGGTTCCCCCCACCCACAAATGGGTTACCCCCTGCCTCTAGGGGTTCCCCCCACCCACTAATGGGTTACCCCCTACCTCTAGGGGTTCCCCCCACCCACAAATGGGTTAGCCCCTGCCTCTAGGGGTTCCCCCCACCCACAAATGGGTTACCCCCTGCCTCTAGGGGTTCCCCCCACCCACTAATGGGTTACCCCCTACCTCTAGGGGTTCCCCCCACCCACAAATGGGTTACCCCCTACCTCTAGGGGTTCCCCCCACCCACAAATGGGTTAGCCCCTGCCTCTAGGGGTTCCCCCCACCCACAAATGGGTTACCCCCTGCCTCTAGGGGTTCCCCCCACCCACTAATGGGTTACCCCCTACCTCTAGGGGTTCCCCCCACCCACAAATGGGTTACCCCCTACCTCTAGGGGTTCCCCCCACCCACAAATGGGTTAGCCCCTGCCTCTAGGGGTTCCCCCCACCCACAAATGGGTTACCCCCTGCCTCTAGGGGTTCCCCCCACCCACTAATGGGTTACCCCCTGCCTCTAGGGGTTCCCCCCACCCACAAATGGGTTACCCCCTGCCTCTAGGGGTTCCCCCCACCCACTAATGGGTTACCCCCTGCCTCTAGGGGTTCCCCCCACCCACTAATGGGTTACCCCCTACCTCTAGGGGTTCCCCCCACCCACAAATGGGTTACCCCCTACCTCTAGGGGTTCCCCCCACCCACTAATGGGTTACCCCCTACCTCTAGGGGTTCCCCCCACCCACTAATGGGTTACCCCCTGCCTCTAGGGGTTCCCCCCACCCACAAATGGGTTACCCCCTGCCTCTAGGGGTTCCCCCCACCCACTAATGGGTTACCCCCTGCCTCTAGGGGTTCCCCCCACCCACAAATGGGTTACCCCCTGCCTCTAGGGGTTCCCCCCACCCACTAATGGGTTACCCCCTACCTCTAGGGGTTCCCCCCACCCACTAATGGGTTACCCCCTGCCTCTAGGGGTTCCCCCCACCCACAAATGGGTTACCCCCTGCCTCTAGGGGTTCCCCCCACCCACTAATGGGTTACCCCCTGCCTCTAGGGGTTCCCCCCACCCACAAATGGGTTACCCCCTGCCTCTAGGGGTTCCCCCCACCCACTAATGGGTTACCCCCTGCCTCTAGGGGTTCCCCCCACCCACAAATGGGTTACCCCCTGCCTCTAGGGGTTCCCCCCACCCACTAATGGGTTACCCCCTGCCTCTAGGGGTTCCCCCCACCCACAAATGGGTTACCCCCTGCCTCTAGGGGTTCCCCCCACCCACAAATGGGTTACCCCCTACCTCTAGGGGTTCCCCCCACCCACAAATGGGTTACCCCCTGCCTCTAGGGGTTCCCCCCACCCACTAATGGGTTACCCCCTGCCTCTAGGGGTTCCCCCCACCCACAAATGGGTTACCCCCTGCCTCTAGGGGTTCCCCCCACCCACAAATGGGTTACCCCCTACCTCTAGGGGTTCCCCCCACCCACAAATGGGTTAGCCCCTGCCTCTAGGGGTTCCCCCCACCCACAAATGGGTTACCCCCTGCCTCCAGGGGTTCCCCCCACCCACTAATGGGTTACCCCCTGCCTCTAGGGGTTCCCCCCACCCACTAATGGGTTACCCCCTACCTCTAGGGGTTCCCCCCACCCACAAATGGGTTACCCCCTGCCTCTAGGGGTTCCCCCCACCCACTAATGGGTTACCCCCTGCCTCTAGGGGTTCCCCCCACCCACAAATGGGTTACCCCCTGCCTCTAGGGGTTCCCCCCACCCACAAATGGGTTACCCCCTGCCTCTAGGGGTTCCCCCCACCCACTAATGGGTTACCCCCTACCTCTAGGGGTTCCCCCCACCCACAAATGGGTTACCCCCTACCTCTAGGGGTTCCCCCCACCCACAAATGGGTTAGCCCCTGCCTCTAGGGGTTCCCCCCACCCACAAATGGGTTACCCCCTGCCTCTAGGGGTTCCCCCCACCCACTAATGGGTTACCCCCTGCCTCTAGGGGTTCCCCCCACCCACTAATGGGTTACCCCCTACCTCTAGGGGTTCCCCCCACCCACAAATGGGTTACCCCCTACCTCTAGGGGTTCCCCCCACCCACAAATGGGTTAGCCCCTGCCTCTAGGGGTTCCCCCCACCCACAAATGGGTTACCCCCTGCCTCTAGGGGTTCCCCCCACCCACTAATGGGTTACCCCCTGCCTCTAGGGGTTCCCCCCACCCACAAATGGGTTACCCCCTGCCTCTAGGGGTTCCCCCCACCCACTAATGGGTTACCCCCTGCCTCTAGGGGTTCCCCCCACCCACTAATGGGTTACCCCCTACCTCTAGGGGTTCCCCCCACCCACAAATGGGTTACCCCCTACCTCTAGGGGTTCCCCCCACCCACAAATGGGTTACCCCCTGCCTCTAGGGGTTCCCCCCACCCACAAATGGGTTACCCCCTGCCTCTAGGGGTTCCCCCCACCCACAAATGGGTTACCCCCTGCCTCTAGGGGTTCCCCCCACCCACTAATGGGTTACCCCCTGCCTCTAGGGGTTCCCCCCACCCACAAATGGGTTACCCCCTGCCTCTAGGGGTTCCCCCCACCCACTAATGGGTTACCCCCTGCCTCTAGGGGTTCCCCCCACCCACTAATGGGTTACCCCCTACCTCTAGGGGTTCCCCCCACCCACTAATGGGTTACCCCCTGCCTCTAGGGGTTCCCCCCACCCACAAATGGGTTAGCCCCTGCCTCTAGGGGTTCCCCCCACCCACTAATGGGTTACCCCCTGCCTCTAGGGGTTCCCCCCACCCACAAATGGGTTACCCCCTGCCTCTAGGGGTTCCCCCCACCCACTAATGGGTTACCCCCTGCCTCTAGGGGTTCCCCCCACCCACAAATGGGTTACCCCCTGCCTCTAGGGGTTCCCCCCACCCACTAATGGGTTACCCCCTGCCTCTAGGGGTTCCCCCCACCCACAAATGGGTTACCCCCTGCCTCTAGGGGTTCCCCCCACCCACTAATGGGTTACCCCCTGCCTCTAGGGGTTCCCCCCACCCACTAATGGGTTACCCCCTGCCTCTAGGGGTTCCCCCCACCCACAAATGGGTTACCCCCTACCTCTAGGGGTTCCCCCCAGCCACAAATGGGTTACCCCCTACCTCTAGGGGTTCCCCCCACCCACAAATGGGTTACCCCCTGCCTCTAGGGGTTCCCCCCACCCACTAATGGGTTACCCCCTGCCTCTAGGGGTTCCCCCCACCCACTAATGGGTTACCCCCTACCTCTAGGGGTTCCCCCCAGCCACTAATGGGTTACCCCCTACCTCTAGGGGTTCCCCCCACCCACAAATGGGTTACCCCCTGCCTCTAGGGGTTCCCCCCACCCACTAATGGGTTACCCCCTACCTCTAGGGGTTCCCCCCACCCACAAATGGGTTACCCCCTACCTCTAGGGGTTCCCCCCAGCCACAAATGGGTTACCCCCTACCTCTAGGGGTTCCCCCCACCCACTAATGGGTTACCCCCTGCCTCTAGGGGTTCCCCCCACCCACTAATGGGTTACCCCCTGCCTCTAGGGGTTCCCCCCACCCACTAATGGGTTACCCCCTACCTCTAGGGGTTCCCCCCAGCCACAAATGGGTTACCCCCTACCTCTAGGGGTTCCCCCCACCCACAAATGGGTTACCCCCTGCCTCTAGGGGTTCCCCCCACCCACTAATGGGTTACCCCCTGCCTCTAGGGGTTCCCCCCACCCACTAATGGGTTACCCCCTACCTCTAGGGGTTCCCCCCAGCCACTAATGGGTTACCCCCTACCTCTAGGGGTTCCCCCCACCCACAAATGGGTTACCCCCTGCCTCTAGGGGTTCCCCCCAGCCACTAATGGGTTACCCCCTACCTCTAGGGGTTCCCCCCAGCCACTAATGGGTTACCCCCTACCTCTAGGGGTTCCCCCCACCCACAAATGGGTTACCCCCTACCTCTAGGGGTTCCCCCCACCCACAAATGGGTTACCCCCTGCCTCTAGGGGTTCCCCCCACCCACAAATGGGTTACCCCCTGCCTCTAGGGGTTCCCCCCACCCACAAATGGGTTACCCCCTACCTCTAGGGGTTCCCCCCACCCACTAATGGGTTACCCCCTGCCTCTAGGGGTTCCCCCCACCCACAAATGGGTTACCCCCTACCTCTAGGGGTTCCCCCCACCCACAAATGGGTTACCCCCTGCCTCTAGGGGTTCCCCCCACCCACTAATGGGTTACCCCCTACCTCTAGGGGTTCCCCCCACCCACAAATGGGTTACCCCCTACCTCTAGGGGTTCCCCCCACCCACTAATGGGTTACCCCCTGCCTCTAGGGGTTCCCCCCACCCACAAATGGGTTACCCCCTGCCTCTAGGGGTTCCCCCCACCCACAAATGGGTTACCCCCTACCTCTAGGGGTTCCCCCCACCCACAAATGGGTTAGCCCCTGCCTCTAGGGGTTCCCCCCACCCACAAATGGGTTACCCCCTGCCTCTAGGGGTTCCCCCCACCCACTAATGGGTTACCCCCTGCCTCTAGGGGTTCCCCCCACCCACAAATGGGTTACCCCCTACCTCTAGGGGTTCCCCCCACCCACAAATGGGTTAGCCCCTGCCTCTAGGGGTTCCCCCCACCCACAAATGGGTTACCCCCTGCCTCTAGGGGTTCCCCCCACCCACTAATGGGTTACCCCCTGCCTCTAGGGGTTCCCCCCACCCACTAATGGGTTACCCCCTACCTCTAGGGGTTCCCCCCACCCACAAATGGGTTACCCCCTGCCTCTAGGGGTTCCCCCCACCCACTAATGGGTTACCCCCTACCTCTAGGGGTTCCCCCCAGCCACAAATGGGTTACCCCCTGCCTCTAGGGGTTCCCCCCACCCACAAATGGGTTACCCCCTGCCTCTAGGGGTTCCCCCCACCCACTAATGGGTTACCCCCTACCTCTAGGGGTTCCCCCCAGCCACAAATGGGTTACCCCCTGCCTCTAGGGGTTCCCCCCACCCACAAATGGGTTACCCCCTGCCTCTAGGGGTTCCCCCCAGCCGCAAATGGGTTACCCCCTGCCTCTAGGGGTTCCCCCCACCCACAAATGGGTTACCCCCTGCCTCTAGGGGTTCCCCCCACCCACTAATGGGTTACCCCCTACCTCTAGGGGTTCCCCCCAGCCACAAATGGGTTACCCCCTGCCTCTAGGGGTTCCCCCCACCCACAAATGGGTTACCCCCTGCCTCTAGGGGTTCCCCCCACCCACTAATGGGTTACCCCCTACCTCTAGGGGTTCCCCCCAGCCACAAATGGGTTACCCCCTGCCTCTAGGGGTTCCCCCCACCCACAAATGGGTTACCCCCTGCCTCTAGGGTCCCCCCCCCCCCCCCGTCCCCACCCAAAGCTCAAGCTTCCTGGACACGCTCGTTTGAGCAATCTGGAATCTGTAGAAGGCTCGCCGTGTAGGCGGCCTTGGCTATTTTGCCGGCTTGCTGGTCTGCGGCCCAGGATGCGCCTGCAGCGCCGTGTTGTCCCACGTTCTTGAGGCACCAAGCTTGAGGATTCTCTGGCAGATATGTTCACGATGTCATTCACGTCTCAACGGGTTCTTCGGGTGTCCCATTCAAAAAAACACCCGAAAAATATGACGACTTTGCTAAACTGGACCCAACTCCCCATACTCTTTTTTTTGCCATTTTTCAGCATTTTCCCCCGATTTTTCGATTTTTTTTTTTGAAAAAAATTATTTTTTGTCCAGAATCGACACCCCCCCAAAAGTGAATAATCGTAACCCCTACGATTATTCACCACCGTTGAAAATTTGTAAATTTTGGGACACCCGATTTATACAGACCGCGTCGCTAAATAATCGTAGGGGTTACAATTATTTGACCCCCCCCAGTAACGAGTCTCACCCCAACAGTAAGTACGCCGCGTTGTGACCTCCACAATGGCGCCGTTTCCCGCAGGGTGGATAAGAGTGTTAGAAGATGGGTGCTGAGGGAGTGGGGTCGATTGTGAATTGCACATTTTTATTTTTTCGCATGAAAGCAGCGGCGGGTCTGCCTGCGCAAACAAAACAGTATAAAAAAAACCGATATTTCGGCATTTGGCACTTTGTATTTTCTTCCTGTGGTGGCAGCAGAACAGTACAGGGGCTGAGCAAAGAAGATAAGGCTGTTGTTTGTGCGCCAAATCCGGAAAATTGCAGCGGGTGACAAAAATACTACAAGATACTCTTTGGCCTCTGTACTGAGTGTTGCATTGGACGCTTCCACCCAGGACCCTTAGGACCCAAGTAAGCAAGGCCTTAGGGACGCCGCGCGAACGACCTTCCTCATCGTGGCAGGGTGATGTTGTCTTCTACGAGCACACCCCTGGTGTATTTATCCGCCTTCTGCTCTGTCGTCGACACCCAGGAGCACACGATGTGGAGATTTGCCCGCTCCGCGAGCATGAACATATCCCCGATGATGCCGTTCGACATATAGTCGGAAGAATGGCCCCTCTGAATGCTGTGCACCGCCGGCAGGTTGTCCACCTTCAAGAGCACCCTCGGAGCTCCCACGGAACGAGCCGTAAGGGCCACTGCCTGACGGGCAGCGTACAGTTCCTTGACGTATATGTGCCATTGCCGCATTTCGTTGTCGAAATCGCCCTGGGCCACCTGCAGCTCGGTACCCTCCAGAACTGCCGCCCACGACGCAGACGACGCAACAGACCACGCTACTACGGAACGTGCCGGGGGTAGGTCCACCCATCTGTTCTCTTGCATGCATCGGACCCGCGCCTTGATGTCCTGCACCACCGATGGGCGTACGCTTGTCGCCGTGTCCCACTTCGCGACGTCCGAGAGCGTCTCCCGCGATAGGTCTCTCATGAAGCTCAGCGTGGCGCGGAGGAAGCACAGTGGGCGTCTCGTCGTGTATGAGTGCCACACCAGACTCCCCACCACCTTGTACACACCCCTCGGGGTTGACTGTCCCTCCAGGACCTCCGTGTACTCCTGGCGTGACAGGAATTTCTGGATCCATTTCGGGTCGGTCCGGAAACGGTGCCTTGCCAGGTCGAAAGACAGCCCAAACGCCGAGAAGTGCTGGGTCGGGGTCCCGTAGCCCTCCTGGTGGAGGTTCATCTTTGCATTGACGCTGTCGCACCGTTTCATGAATCTGTGGAACGCCGCCGCCGCGCCTGCTGCCGATGCACCCGTGATGATGAAGTTGTCCACCCATGTCGCCCCCTCGTCCGGGGGGAGCAGTGCTCTGGCCGCCCGATGGGCTATGCAGGGAGCGAACTTCCACCCCATGCACAGCGCCTTCATCCGCGTGCACGTGAAGTCTCCGCGAGCCTTGCCCAAGTTCACCCCGAAAAAGTCGCGGATGTATGGGTGCACTGGGAACTGGTAGAACCAGCTGAGGCCGTCCGTCAGCACCGCCCAATCCGCTCGCACCACTTGCTCGACCACCTCTGTGATGCGTGGGAGGAGCATGTCGGGGGGGTGCACCATGCAGCCATTGAGTCTCCGTCCATCGAGTACGAAACGCAGGCCCCCCGAGCTCTTTTCGACAGTGAAGCCGTGCAGGACCACCTTCGCACTGTCGGCCTCCTCCAGCACCTGGAAGTCCTTCAGCGCCTCGAGGTAGCCCTTCATGTGCTTTGAGATGTTGAGCCGAAAACTCCTGTCCGCCTCGATGGTCGACAGCGCCCCGGGGAGAAAACACTGCTGGAAGACCTCCTTGTCCGTGATGATGTCCAAAATCCCCGTCAGCTCCCCTGCTGTGTCCAACTCCCGGAGCCTCTCCAGGTCAATGAAGCTGCGGCAGATGTCCGCGATGTAGTCGGAAGTCGGTGGTTCCTTCACCGCCGGCGGCTTGCTCCGTGAGGCACCCACTCTGACTGACAGCACCTCGTCGTATAGGGAGTCCAGCCCGGGCCCCGGTTCCTCGGTGTGTTGAGCATCCTCCTCTCTTGTGGTCTCTGCAGGCCCCTCACTCCGTGGCCGTCCCGTCGGCTTCCTCTCATATTTCTTCGCCTTTGGAAGCCAGGCCACTCCCGGGATGGTGGCTCGCAGCAAGTCCTTCACATGGCCTCCTTGAGCTTCAGGGACATCACCGCCGTCACGTTCACCCTCTGTAAACCTGCCTCCGCCACATACCGCACCAGCGTGTCGGTTGACTCGTGTCTCGTCAGGAACCGCAGTTCGTCCAGGGGTACCTTCTGTCGGATCAGGTGCTGAGCTGCCCCCCTCCGGAGCGAGTGAGACGTCAGGTCCTTGTTGACTCGTTGCAGTGCCTTCCCGATGTGGCTGGAGGTGATACACGACCGGAACAGTAGTGCGTGTGGGTCCGTCAGCGCCGTCAGCCTGTCTCGCAGAACTGCCGTAAGGTCGTCCGGCAGGTGGTGGCCCGTGAACCGCCCCAGCTTGAAAGGGTCGCCCTTGGTCTCGTGCCAGTGTACCGCCACGATCCCGTCCTCCCGGATGTGTACCTCGCTCTTCTTGAGACGTAACACGTCGGACGCCCGTCCCGCCGTGACCCAGCACATGGCAATCGCCAGCCTCCGTAGGGGTTGCTGCTCGCGCTCCAACGCTGCGGAAACTTCCGCCGGCTGTGCGGGGCGGGCCTGGCTGCTTGGCACTAGTGCGCCCGCCCGCCGCAAACTGCGTCGGTAGTCCTGGAGGAGCTGAGATTCGGCGATGCGGATGTTGCTGATTCGCCTCAGCGCCCCCGCCACGTCCATGGTATATTGAAGGGCTGAGCTGTGGCTGATGCCATCCAGCTCCCTCTTCTTCTCCACCCACAGAATCAGCGCCATGTCGGGGTTGAGCGCCTCTCCATTCTTTTCCTCCCATCCCCTCTTGAACTCCGTATACCTCCGCAGCGTGCTCTGCATACTCTTCCAGTACGGCCCCGAAACTGCGTTTCCCAGCGTCTCCTGCGCCGCGTTGATCACACGTGTCTGCTGGTGGTCTGGAAGGGATGTCTCTTGCTGTCGCGGCCTGCCGCCTTGCCTCGGGGGGGGGAAAAGGAGATCTTCGTAGGAGAGTCACTGGCTCCGCCCTTTCCCCCCCTTTCCACCCTTTCCCGGGGCAGGGCGTCCCCCGTCGCGGTCGCGGTTCCGTCTGTCGTAGTCCCTCTCCCTGCCCCTAGGCAGGGAGACCGCGGCCCTGTCCCGGGAGTACGCCGCGCGTGCACTGTCAGGCATGTCTCCCGCTGCCTTCGCTGCTGCCTCGATCTGCTCTACGAAACGCGAGTGAGTCTTCACGTCAAACCCCTGCACCGTGCATATCTTGGCCCTCTTCACGTACGTATCGCGGTATGACTTACCCCACGGCCCCAGGACCATGTTCCCTGTCAGCGAGATGATCTGCTTGTGGATGATGACCATCAGCTCCGCATTTTCCGCAGGGTCAGGCTTCAGGGCGGCGAGCGCGTCGTCGAGCGTCTCCAGTGCCTCAAGCGCTTGCTGCTCGAAACTGCGAGCTCCGGTGTGCGGCAGCGAGTACTCCCGGAGCGCCTTCCCCACCTCCGCACGGATCAGCGTCCTCACCTGGGGGACCTCCACATTTTTCCAGGTGGACACGACGTGCGGAGAGAACCCCTTTGGCAGGGCCATTGCCTCCTGCGCCTCCAGCCTGTCCAGTCGCCCCCCCAGCCCCAGAATCAGGTCGCGAAGTTCCTGGAATTGCTGCTGTGTTGTGAGGGGCTGTCCGGGAGGTTGCGGACCTCCAGGGGCGGGGAGAGGTCCCCCAGGGGCCTGGGGTCCGTCTTGCGACACCGACGACGTGTCAGTCACTACATCTGCGGGCAGGTCGTCGGCGCCGCCCATCGCCCGGATCCACTCGCAAACAGGGCATGTCCACCCCGGAGCCTGGACGTTGTCCACGAACGCGTCCCGTGCGGGCCCCGGGGGAATGTGCGCCCGGAGGCAGGTCACCGTGGCTGAGTGGCCGCAGCGCCAGCATGTGATCGCCGTACCGTGCGCCGTCGTGCATGTGGGGAACACACACCCGGGTGCCGAGTCTGCGGGGCTACCCGCCGCCAGGGTAGCGGGCACCTCCGACCACTCCACATCCCCCACGTGGACCGGGAAGTCGTCCCGTGTCGCCGCCATTTCGCTCCGGGCCCCCCGACCTGTCCCTCACCGACTGCTTGAGGTGCTTCTACGGCGTCTCCTACACGGGTGCAACGGTGTTCCCTACACGGGTTGTGTGCCCCTCGGGCTTGAAGTGCTCCTACGGCGTCTCCTACACGGGTGCAACGGCGTTCCCTACACGGGTTGTGTGCCCCTCGGGCTTGAAGTGCTCCTAACGGCGTTCCCTACACGGGTGCTACGGCGTTCCCTACACGGGTTGTGTGCCCCTCGGGCTTGAAGTGCTTCTACGGCGTTCCCTACACGGGTGCAACGGCGTTCCCTACACGGGTTGTGTGCCCCTCGGGCTTGAAGTGCTCCTACGGCGTCTCCTACACGGGTGCTACGGCGTTCCCTACACGGGTTGTGTGCCCCTCGGGCTTGAAGTGCTTCTACGGCGTTCCCTACACGGGTGCAAACGGCGTTCCCTACACGGGTTGTGTGCCCCTCGGGCTTGAAGTGCTCCTACGGCGTTCCCTACACGGGTTTTGTGCCCCTCGGGCTTGAAATGCTCCGGCGTTTCCTACACGGTTGTTGTGCCCAATTTTTTCTTCAGATTTGACAACCAGGTTTAGCGTGGCCTTACCTCGTCGTCCGTCAAATCCTCCTGATGATTGTCTGGAAAAACCCAGTGATGTGTTTTGCCTGAAGTGCAGAGGTGAGGTGGAGCAGGTGGAGCACGAAACAGAAGTGATCATGAGTCAGAGGCCAGTCCCGAGTCCGTCGCGTCTCTGTAGCATTTCCCGTACCACACAAGTGTGTTATGTGCACAGTTCGGGACTGTAAACCTCTTGAGATCCCAGGCAGGTCCTCGCTGGGTCGGTGACTGATCCGTTTGGCCAAAAGGGCTGAAAAGGATCCATCCACCTGTTGCGAGTTAGCCCGCCTGGCAGCTCTCTGCATAATTATCCTTCATTGTGGGTTCCGCTGCGATCGTGCTGTCCATCACGACCGACATCCTTGCGCGCAAACAACAAAACAGCGAAACAGTGCAGTTCACCCTGCCCGTTTGGCATGAACTCGACATCCACCCTATCTGATGCCGGGTCACCTCGCTGATGATATGCAAAAACTTTGCGTCTGCAAATCAGAAAGGGGAGAGAAGAACCAGCGGATATTCGTTGATCGCGAGAACACCCCCACACGCCTGCTGCGGGTGTCCTGCACGATCTGCACAGCAAAGTTTCCTGCGTTGTTAGCACAACTCCAA
Organism: Rhynchopus euleeides; assembly: GCA_963210315.1. Classification (NCBI taxonomy): domain Eukaryota; phylum Euglenozoa; class Diplonemea; order Diplonemida; family Diplonemidae; genus Rhynchopus; species Rhynchopus euleeides. The sequence goes on from OY723277.1 coordinate 376,057, forward strand.
AACAAGAGTGCATCACACACCTCCAAAAATAAAGAATCAAGAAAAGAAATGTGGAGAATAAATTTGTACGATCCGGCTTCATTCCAGCCTGTGACAGCAGGAAGAAGAGGGCACACACACAAAGCAGTGCAGAAAAAGGAAGTGGTCGCTTTACGGGCCCACGGGGGTGGAGGATAATCATAGGTATTGCGCCCCTCACATCGAGGGCCACCTTGCTTCGAAGTGTACCAGCAGGCTGCAGAGCTTCTTTTCGGCTGCAAACTCCCGCCGTGTGCGATGGTACGCCAGTCTCACCGTTGGCTTGAAAAAGTTGCCCGAGGAGCGAGGCTCAACGACCAAACAGCTCCACTTCCGGGAAATATCAATCGCATTAAACAACAGCAGCACTGCCAAACCAGGGCATGCGGGCCCAGGGGGGCTCTACCACATTTGATAGCAGCGCCAAACGCATCACAACGCCAAAACGAGGCCAAATAAACTTTCAAGTCCGCAGGGATTCCGCCCATTGAAACCTGAAACGTGGGGGAGAGGGTGAAAGGTGGGGGTGGGGCGGGGAAAAGGATTGGGAAGACAAGGCAGGAGGGGGCGGGAAAGAGCAATTTGCACCAAAGCAATGCCGGAAGACAAAAAGCAGAGCACGAGGGGTTGGGGGGTTGGAAAGGCCTACCGCCACCCACACCCCCCCCCCTCCAGATGCCTTGTGTCGGGGGCTCGCAACGGGCGAATCTCAAAAAAAAGATGGGCGTCGTGGCACCGTGCACACCGCCCCCGTTTTCTTCTCCGTATTAAAAACCCGGGAATGGTATAGGGACACCCGCGATCCCCAAGAAAGCTTTCGGGTGGTCTTTGAACCGTTTTCCCAATTCTGCAAAGTCCGACGGTTCCTTTTTCCAAAAAAAAAAAGGCCCCACCCGGCATGTTGGAGACATCCCATTCCAATAGCATTGGTTGATAACAGAAAACACAGGTTGTGCAAACACATGAGCTCAGGGACACAATATGGGGATGGGGAGGGTGAGTGGGTATTCAGAAGAAAAAGCGCAACATCCTCGCATTGCATACACGGCGTGGCACAGTTTTCGACACACAGAAGAGGCCTTCGCTCGAAAGTGCAAAACCTATCTGTGCCCCCGCTGGATCGTAAAGTGACAGCAAAACGAGACCACAAACCAATTACTGCCGAAAGTTGTTTTGTTGGAACGCAGGCCCCACTCTTTGTGTACACCACTCCCCAGTCTCAAGTGGTGTGAGTGGGGACGCACGATCCAGCTAAAGGCACAGAAGAAAGTTTCCCCAGTTGGCTACGCCGAACTAACAAAAAAAATGGGTGCCTGAACAGAAAGAGCCACAGCACTGACACAGCCCGGCACAGGGCATGAAAGGCATACAGAGGTCAAAAGGAGCCCATTGCGTGGTGGCAAAGCCACTCCCGTGTCTCTCACCGCACAGGTTTCTGACCCTGGCTCGATTATTCCCTGGATGCCAGAGAAACTGTCTGTGCCCCTTGCCAGGGTGTATCGTAAGGTGGCAGCAAAAAAAGAGTCCGGGTTTTGTTGTGCGCACGTGTGCCAAATCCGGGGGCAGGACAAAAGCAACACCGCACAGGAGACTGCATTTGTTGCCTCGAAAGCGCTGCCTCCTGTCTTTTTTTTGGCACTGACAGGCGCCCTGTTGCAGCGGAAAGATCATGAAAAAGTTCAAATCGCTGCAAAGAAATACGGCATCAAACAAAAAAAGACGTCAAGAAGAACCTGGAAAAGATTCCGCTGATTTGCCACCCGAGGGGGGCCAGGGGCCTCTGGCCCGTGGCTGGCAAACGATGTACAAGAAGGGGGGATAAGTCAAGGGAACTGCCTGCCCCGACCAGATTCGCAAATATTCAATAATATTCAGCCGGTGGGCAGAGAAGGGACGGGGAGGGGCGGCAGGGAGAGGGAAGGGGTAAGGGGACGTGAGATAGGCATTCCGCTGGGAACGGGGACTTTTCACCCAGGGGGCGTATTCCTGAGACACCACTGATTCGGGCCCGGTCCTTCGGCGGAGTTCAGCGGCGTCGGGGTCAGGGAAACCCGGGGATCAGCCTAACCAAAGAAAGAAGTGTCTCGAAACCAGCTCGTGCTGAAAACCTGCTGTCTGTTAGCACCTCGGTGGGGTAGATGATGGACAAACAGAGGCATGGAGAGAGTGTGTTGATAGATTGGTGCAAGGGTAACTTTTCTACCCAGGATTCCCGCGCAAAAGCCCCGGCTGTTTGGGAGGAGGCAGCAGCGACAGAAGCGCCGGATGAACAAAGAAAACCACGAGACTGAAGGGCACACGGTTTTAACAGCAGCCAGAGGTGCGTGTTCTAGCCAACGGACAACCGCATGCCAGCCAGTCCGTGTGTGGATCTTGGTTTGCCACCCCCAGCAACATCCAGCGTTCTGGAAATCAAAGCAGAATCAACAAATTCATCACAGTTTCCCGCTGGCGATGCTGGATTCGTGGATCTGCATCGTACAGAAGCCTGCACGAGAAACTGATACGCTTTCTCCAGTTTCGCATCGCAGGGCAAATATCCGGGCAATCAGAGGAAGCGGCGTCACCTGCCATGCAGAGCTGAGTGGTGCGGTGTGTGCGCATTACCGAAAGCCGGGGACAGCAGATCATCTGAAAACCGAGACAGGTCGCTGCTCATCCGGCGGGGGGTCATCACAAGAGGTTCGAAGGACGGTGGGGGCAGGTGCCGCCAGTGCGGCGTCGATGCGACGCTGCACTGTCTCGACCGACTGGAACGTGGGTGCCGCGGCGGTGTTGCAGAGAGGGGAAATGTGCAGGGCGTGAGGCCGATGTCGGCACTCGACACAGGGCTCGGGGGCTGCGCCGATCGAGGTGTCAGCAGCGCAGCCTCCATGTCCTCAGCAGCACCCAACGCGTCCCTCTGGCCCTGCAGCACGCTGGCCTGCAGCAGGTCGCGGCGCTTCGAGCAGAGGAGGTACACCTCGCAGCCGATATCGAGCGCTGCCTTGGTGAGGAGCAGCACGGCGACTGCGTCCAGCAGGAGCTCTGCCACATCGAAGGTCCAGTCGGAGGGGCGGTCCCGGTAGAAGCCTGCAGCCATCAGGACCATGGAGGAGATCTCGAGGAGGTTCACCACAACAGTGGCGCCGAAGTCGCGTGGGCGGCAGAAGGGGGAACACATGCAGGAGGCGGCAAGGAGGATGGCGAACACACAGGCACATGCCATCTTCATGTGTCCGCAGCCCACGGTGGTTTCCGGCCCCGTGGCGATCAAGGCGCTGAGGGCAAAGCTGGCAGCAAACTCGATCCCAGTGAACCACACGCACTGCTGCTTGTAGGGGATAAGGCACGTGGTGTGGCGCTGCACCCACATCGTCGTGTTGTCGATGTTGATCCACTCCCCGCGCCCCAGCATCCCCACAACCATGGTGTTGGTGCGCCCCGAGGCGTGTGCGTAGATGGCCCTGCTGGGCACACCGCTGCGTGTGACGTACAGCATCCACACGGGCACGGCAATGCTCAGCACAATCGCAAATGCGGCGGCGGCGTGCCAGCTGTCGTGGTGGGCAATCACGTTGGCAGCAGCAAGTGTCGTGCCCTGGTAGAGGAACTGGAACACAACAAGCGGCACAGAGGGCAGCCGCAGCATGCCCTGCAGGTCAGTATCAGGGAAGCACACACCCAACGTCCTCTTGCCAATGCACAGCACCAGGAGCGACAGCAGCGCCACGCCTGCCATCACACACAGGTTCACTACCAACACGCCCACTGAATCGCTGCCGTCGACAAAGATCCCAGTCGGGTGCAGCTCGTCAGGAACCTCACGCGAACACCCCTGTGCCACAAGAGCAATGCGGAGTGCTGCCCCTGCACCGAACCCTGGGAGGGGTGCTGCCAGCACCGCAGTCACAACACTGCCTTTGGTGGCAAACGTTGACTCCAGAACTGGGAGCGGGGTCGAGGGCAAAGCTGTCGGTGGCGAAGGCACCAGCGATCCAGATACGGGCCCAACTGTCCGAGAGGCAGGCGTCAGGGGTGCCTCGGGGACTACAGGCGCAACTGTCCTGGGCACAGGAGCAGGTGCGACAGTCGCAGAACCCTCAGGTGAAGTCGGCACTGGAGTCGCGGGCGCAGGGCTGTCATCGACAAAACGCTCCCACACGGAGTTGGACCACGACCCGCCGCAGGTCTCAGACGTGTTCTGTGTGCACGGCAGGTTGCAGTCGGTTCCCGGGCCAAGCCCCCCGTATTCCTGCCCACAGAAACACGCCTGTGAGTGCTGCTGCCCGATGTACTTCTTGGGGTAGGGTGCAAGGTCTGTCAGGCAAGCCTCGGCACAGAGCTTCGTGCTGCCACGGTTGGAAAACCAGCCCCCTCTCTCTGGGTTCGGAAGACCGTTCCCCTTGAAGCAACCTACATACTCCAGGCGATAGTTGACTGCCGCACACAGACCAGGGCACATGGCAAGCACGCACGCCACAGCCCACACACGCAGGGGAGAGGGGACATGGCTGCGTGTGTAATGCCACATCACACCTGCTGCGTGGGTTGGGTGTGTGCAGGCGGGCTGGCTGGCAGCTCACAACATACAGGCAGGCGTTTGGCATGTTGGTGACGGGAGGTTGTGGGGGTGGGTGTGGGCGGGCAGCCGTCTCAGCACCTTTGGCAGCGATATCATTTCCTTTTGCTTCGTGAGGCTGCCACCCCAACCCACCCCAGCACACAGCGGGGCGGGTTGGGAAAGAATGGCGAAAGTGCAGACAGATGAAGAGTACGCACGGTACCGGCAGGAACCACCAGGGGGGTTCGATGAGTGATAAATGAATGATAAGAAACGGATTCGATCTGACTGCTGCATCTCTCCAAACAGGGCGCAATCAGCCACGCCTGCACACCCACAGGGAGCGGAACCAGGATAAAATGAAGATCTGCCCGATCTGTCTCACGGGCGAGACTTGCCAGCAAGGCCACAAAAAAATTGACCCTGCCGCGATCCGCACAGATTCCGAAGCACGCAAAGGCGCGGTGAACCAATCAAGGGCTTGGCGAGTCTTGTCTCGAAAGACTTAGAGTTGTGTCCTTTGTTTTGTACAAACGGTGCCTGTTTGTGCGTGTGTCAGTATACCGAACGCTGCCACAAGTCTTTTTAGTGCAAAAAAGCTAGCAGTTCTCCACAATCCCCCAGACTCGTCAAGCCCTTGACCAGTCCACCGTGTGTGGGGAGAGTAGGGAGTGGGGATTTTCCTACGGAAACCCGGCTAGGGTGTCATCGGGGGTGGGTGGGTACTGGGGAGGCCAGCCGACCGTTCCCTGTGGCGTGTGACCCTCAGGACCAGATCATATGGTCCCATCCGGCCCAGCAGCGGTCGGCTGAGCTGGACCCATGCTTAATTAATGGGGTGGTGGGGGGAGGGGGTGGCGAGGGCGGTTTCTTGGCACCCCCCCACACCCTACCCCACAAGGCGAGTGGAGGGTGATGGGGTGATTCTGTCAGGGCATGGGCACCAGATGGGTTTCGCACTGCTGTTGCGTGAAGCAGTGAATGGCACGCCAACAGCCAGCAACCGGATGTGCTCTCTGCACCAGGCCCCGCACTTCATCATGCATGAGGGTGGGGCTCGGGTTTCAATGTTCGGTGTTCAGAAGCGTCTGTGCATCATAAACAAACAAAAGAGGTGCAGTGGGAGCGGGTGCAGCTGTACAACGGTGTGGCACTTGTTCTTTTCAAGGGCTCGGATAGGGCACGCCTTCACTGATGTGCCGCTGAACGAGATGTGAGGATATTTTAAATTGGGTGCCAGACCCTAAAAAGGCCAGCAGGCACAGAACAGCAGCGAGCAGAACTGCGGGCATACGACCCCCCTCCCCACCCTTCTCGAGGTGTTCGTGTGATATGTGTCTCTCGAGAAGAAGAAGGCACTTTAGTGCCTGTCTTACCTCACGCGACATCTACAACTCGGAGGAAAGAAGACAGGGCCAATTGGAGCTGCTGTGGCAAAAATAGCGGGGGCAAAAAAAATGGGCAAAACAAAAGGTAAGTCGAAAACCCCGGAGGGAGTGGCCTCCGTAGCTGGGCACCCCGAGTTCCGGAGGTCACATGCGCGGCGATGTGACCCTGGATTGGGGGAAGAGGACCGTCGTGTCGGTTCACGACGAATATCTGGGACAGCTGTGCTGCAGATCATGTCAGATGGGCAGGTAATGTTGGACAAACCAGAAGAAGAAGAAGAAGAAGAAGAAGAAGAAGGGACCCGGCAACTCGCTTCGTCGCAGATACACATACAAGAACTGTTGGGAAGCCGAGAGTATCGCAAAAGGAGAGGGGAAGAATCTGTGTTCATCGAACGCAGCAGACCACACAGCCCGGTTGGGCGCGTATGAAGTGTTCGCAAACTAATCCGAACAGTGAACTGCTTTCCGACGTCGGCTATGGCCGAACCCCCAAACTAAGAGCCCGAGGGTGTGGCACCCAGCCCGTGTTGTGACTGTCACACTGTCTCACACACGGTGGCCCTGTTACGTCCGACAGCACAACAAGATGCAATGGTCGCAGACTACCTGCGATGTATCTTGCGAGCATGGTGTGGCAAGGCCGCCGCTGTAATGATGGCTACCACAGACAACATACACAATGAGTATGGTTCAGAACAGGCGGGGGCCCCACATCCCCACAAGGGAGGTGGGGCGTAATGTACGGAATGATTTACTTTGAAACAACGAGAGCGAATGATGGATTTGGGATGAGAGCATGATTCGCACGCACAAGAGAAGAGAACTTCGACCCCCCCCATAAGTACACCCACAAACACACACCCAGGGGAGTGTCTTTGTGGGTGTCTTTGTGGGTGTGGGATGTTGGTGTATGCGTTCAGGAGGCCTTCACTCAGAGAAGTGCAGCAGAGCGACAGCCCGCCTCACAGAAATGGAGGCAAACTGGCACAGGTTGACACATAGAGCGAAGGCCTCCACATTGGGTCATTTATTTGACCGACATGCATCCCTTGGCTCTGGGCAGGCGGCGGCGCGCCCCATTCATTCGTATCAGTTGACGGTGGTGATCTGCTGGGAGGGCGGGGGCGGGTGGAGGCGGGGCAGGGCCCGGTTCATATCCATTCCAGCAGCAGCCCCCGAGTGATCGTCTCGGGGAGTGCGGGGTGTGGAACTATCCGGGGAAAAGAAACTGCAGATTTCCTGCAACATACTGGCCACTCACACAACATACCGCAATGGATATAATAATGCACTCACGGAGGAGAACAGGGGGGGCCCTCGCTACACACCGCCACCACTTGTCGCGGCCCATCATCAGTCGGTGAGCCTGAGTGAGGGGAAGAAAGCCGCCCCATCGCCTTCTCTCACTTTTGCCGCACACTTTCGTGCCGTGGTAGCGAAGGCCCCGCCACAACAAACGCAATGATTTATTTTGAAAAAAACGCCAGGCTTGCCCGCCCATTTTTTTTTGGAGCGACGCGGGCAAACTACAAAGAGGGGGTGGGGGTGGGGGGGAGGGCAGCGCCCCCTCAGTATTATACGTCTACGGTCGTGAAAAAATATGGCGGCGAGGGCCGAGGGATTCTGATTCTTCTGTTTTCGCAGGGATGCAGGAGACGGAACCATCAGCCATTGCGGCAAGCCCGCATCCCCAGGTGAACACGCAAGGGCGAGGGGTGGGGGGGTGGGCTGGTGGGCCGAATATACGTAGCTTCGTGAAGTCGGGAAAGGACGAGGGGGGGGGTTCTCCGCTCTGTGCCAAACTGTATCAGTTTTGCCTCCATTTCCGTGAGGAGCGGCTCACTGTTCTGCAATTCTGAGTGAAGGGAACCCCCCGAGGGTTGAGTCGCAGTAGGGGGGGGATAGGTGCAACGCCAGAAGGCGACATAACCCGTCCCCCACTCACACGTTTCCTATGTTTTGTTTTTGGCAACCGACGGCGCAGATTTATCCTTTTTTTTGAGGGGAGCGAAACGATACCGAATCCGCCCCCAAAAAAGTAACAAAAGGCACGCATCTGCCACCACCTCGTTGCATCGTAAGTTGGCAGCAAAATATACAAAAAGAAGGAGGGAAATAATGTAGCAAACACGGCTGAATGAAACGCACGACGATTGTTCCGTTCGAAAGCATCGTCATCCTACACCCATCGTTTGAAAGATCGACAACAACGCCCAGTGAGAGGGTTGCATTTTGCTGTGAAGAAACACTCCAATCGGCCTGACGAAGGTGGGTGTGAGTAGAGGCTAGAGACCAGAGGGGTGCAGAGGTGCAGTGCACAGGCCTGCTGCTCTGCAGGGCCCCTCGAGAGGCCGGGGGAAAGAGGAGGCCGCACAACGTAGCCCAAATGCGGTGAACTCGCGGCAAAAGCCCGTGCCTGCCCTGGGGTTTTGCCCGGCTGACCGCAATGGATGGGGCGTCGTTGTCGAGAGAGAGGGTGAAAGTTGTGCTCCGTTCTTTTAATGTAGACGCCTTGCCCAGCAACTGTGGGAGGGAGAACAGTTTACGGACTACTGTTTGTTGAGCGCACACCTGTGTTTCAAGGCTGGGGTTGAGGTCGAGCTATTTTTTTTGAGCGCACACCCCTTCAAGAGAGATGTGGAAGCCCTGTGAAGTGGCATGAAGGTGCCAATCCTCAAGCTTCAGCCGGGACGGTTTCCTTCGTTATTCTCAGCAGTGGTTAACCAGCGGCTTCAGGCCTCTCCCTGCAACTGATGCCCGCTTTGCAACCTCAGCAGCCTCCGCAAGCGACTCGCTGGACAGAAGGGGCAGGTCATACAGAGGGTTCCGCATATAGCCCCCACGGCTGTTATACGAGAAGCTGCTCCCTGAGGACACGGTGCCCAAACGGGGGCGCGGCGTCCGCGGGGTGCGCAGGAACTCCGCCAGCTGATCCTGCGCCTGCCCCTGCACCTGCACCTGCACCTGCACCTGCAGGGGTTGGAGCCCCACCGCCTCCTGCAGGCCAGGGGTGCTTGGCACCACACTGGGTGTCGCCGGCTCCGTCTCCACCCCACAGTCCCCTCCCTGCAGGAGAATGCTCTGCTGGAGCCTGTGGCGCCTCCTTGAGACGAGCGCATACCCCTCTGTGAGCAGATCCATCACAGCCTTCACCACGAGCACCGCAGTGCTGACCTCCAGCAGCGCATCCGCCACCTCAAAGCACCACGACTCCGGGTTGTGGCTGTAGAATCCCACCGCCATCAGCGACATGGCTGCCCCCTGCAGGGTCGTCAGCACTGTGGAGACCGCCCAATCCCGCAGCTTGGCGTGGGGCTGGAGGGCTCCGATGAGCGACACTAGGAGGAGCGACAGGACAACCCCTGCGAGCTGGACATGCCCGCACCCCACCACGGTGTCTGGAGTGAGGCTCTTCAGAGCGCCCAGGGCAAACCCCGCTGCGAGCTCCACAACCAGAAACCAGACCCGGTTCTGCCGGAAGGGCCAGATGATGGCGGCGTGGCGTTGGGTCCACCTGCTCCCCGGCACCAGGTCAACCCACTCGCCTGGGCCAATCACCGCTGCGAGGAGGGGGTGACGTTCAGCCAGAGCATACACCCCACGCAGGCCCAGGTCGTGGTGGCAGGACCAGACAAACCACATCACGGCGCCTGCGGGGAGCAAGGCGGCACCTCCGGCGAGGCGTTGCCAGAGGGAGTTAACGTGGAAAAGGAGACCCATGGCGCCCAGCATCAAGCCTTGGTGGAAGACGATGTAGGGGAGCAGCGGCAAGGAGGGGATGCGGAAGAGGGCCAGGGCCTGGCTGACGCGCGACGGGGCGATGGCGCGGAGGGCCAGGAGGAGGGCGCAGCAGAGGGCTGCCAAGGCAACGACAGCACCCCCGTTGACGATGACGAGGCCCAGCTCCGGGCTGCCTTCCACCTCTATGCCTGTGGGGTGCAGCGCGTCGGGGAGGGTGCGCGAGCACCGCGATTGGATAAGCGCAAGTCGCATTGCGGTCATCCCCCCAAGGCCTCCGGCAAGCCCTGAGGCAGCTGCGATGCCCAGTGTCACGGCAGAGCTGGGGCCAGCCGGGGGTTCATAGGCACTGAGTTCGTCAGGGGTGCCGATGGGTGGTGGCGGCGGCGGTGGGGTGCGGGGCTCGTCAGGGGTTGCTGTCGGCGGTGCCGGTGTTGGGGGTTTGGCGGCGAACGGCACGTAGGTGAAAGGGGGGTGCGTCGGGGGTGATGCGGAGGGGGGGGGTGGGGTGTCGGGTTGCAGGGGTGTTGGTGTGTCCGGCGAGGGGGTGGGTGGGGCAGGTGTGGGGGGTGGTGCGGATGTGTCGGGCGCGGCTGTTGCAGGTGTGGGTGTGTCGGGCGAGGTGGTTGGCGATGAGGGTGTTGGAGGCGGTGGAGGCGTCTGCGGCACAGCCGTGTCCGGCACGTCTGTCGCTGGTGAGGGCGTCGGGGGTGCTGTGGTCGGGACAGGTATCACAGTTGCAGGCGTCAGAGGTGCTGGTGTCGGGGGCACAACAATCTCGTACACAGAGTTCGCCCAGTACCCACCACAGATCTCAGACGCGTTCTGCGGGCAGGCCATGTCGCAGTTTGTCGCAACCCCGTACTTCCCGTAGGAATCCCCACACAGGCACGCCTGCCCATGCTGCAACCCGAAGTACATCTTCGGAAAAGGGCCGAGGTTGTTCAGATCCGCCAGACACTTCTCCGCACACAGCGCTGTGCTGGTGAACGCTTTCCCATTACCCGCCTCATCCAGGTCCTTGGGCGACTTCTTGTCTTTGTAGCACCCCACATACTCCACAGTGTACGCCTGCACCACTGCAGGCAACACCAGCAGCAGCGCTGCCCACTGCAGCCCCATCCCTCACCTGTGGGGAGGCGTGGCACGGCACAGGCAGGTGCGGGTGTGGCGGGTGGGCACATGTGCCAACACGCTGCAGCAAGCGGGGGTGGGCGGGGGGGATGCAGAGGGGGCCTGACCACACACTCTCTCGGGCTACGCCTCGTGGCACCCTGGAGGCCCCCATCCGTGCCAACAAGGCTAATATCATCTCGGCACTGCACGCCTGGTGGGGCCACCCACCCACCCCCACCCCCAGCGAGCAGCCTTGAGCCCTCGTGCAAAGTGCGCGCACAGGCGTCGTGAAATGATCAGCCATCCGAACAACGGATCGACTCTCCATAACGTATTGCATGCTTGGGTTCGGCGAAATGGCTTTCACGCAGTGTGTCCCCCCTCAGGCCGGAGGACACACAACGCGAGAACCGAGTCTGCGACCTCCGGAAATCCAATATGTGGCTCGCAGCCCCTCCCCCGTCCCCCGTCCCCAACACTGAGGCATAACATATCCACGCATGCGGGTCTTGAAATTAAACGGAAAGTCAGAGGGGGGTGGGAGGGCCAGCAGTCCCCAGCCCCGAGGGGATCCCGCAGTCAGACACCCCATCTGGAAGAACACGCCGCACAGATCTGACAGGATAAAGTACAGCCTGCACAAAGGGCAGGCAAAAGGCAGTGAGGGCAGTAAATATAGAGACAGCCCCCAAGACGAGAGAGGGAGGGGGGTGAAATAACGGAAAGAATTGGACATCACATAGTTGGACCGCACCCTTTATGGGGGAGGCCCAACCTACCTTGGGAAGGAGATGAGGGGCGGGGTGGCGGGGCGGGGCGGGGGGGAGTGCGACAAAATTACACACAGTTGCAGCCCGTCGATCGCGAGAACACCCCGCGCTCCTGTAGCGTGGTGATGTCCTGCAAAGGATTTGCTCGGGATTTTTTTTCCTGCGTTGTGAGCAGGGTTTAATCTAGGATTCCGGATTTTGGGACTCGGGGGGGGTCTCGCACTTTTGTGGGCCCAAAATTTTTTTTCACCCCAGGTGCAAATTTCTCGGGCGCGCTTCGCGCGCCCGAGACTACGCGGAGATGGCCACTCGCATACGCTCAAGGACTTGCGGGACAGGCACACGCTACAGGGGGGGTCTGGGGGGCGGAGCCCCCCAGCCGCCGGAGGCCACGGTAGTGAGCATCTGTTCCTTGCACGTGTCAACGACTTGCTGCACGAACTTGACAGCTCTTAGACTCAAGGCGGCTCTGCACCTGGGCTGAACATGCTCCCCAGCCAGGAGACCCCATTCCTACTGGTCCCCAGGGAAATCCCCCCCCGCCCCCGCTAAAAGTGACTCCCCGGGAGACCCCCCCCGGGGGGGGTCCCCCAGGGGGGGCCCAAACTGCGGGGGGGGTCTTTGACCCCCCCCCGACCCCCCTTAGATTAGGCCCTGGTTGTGAGCACAACTTTCGAAAAACAATAAGCATACGGCATTGTTTTTGCGCCAAACCCGGCCACCAAAAAGCCCACCCCCAGCCTGGCCATAGTTTGATCTGTTCCAACCTCGGGTGTCCCGAGAGAATGGTAGAAACCCACGCCAGTTTTACTGGGCAATATGAAAAGTCAGAACTCCGCCCGCGAGGGGGGGGGGGGGGTTAGGGGGGGTCATAAGCCCCCCTAAAAACGTACGAAAACCAAAATTTTCAACATACCATCAGAACCGCCCTAATACCTGATCTGACCCGAAAATCCGACCCATACCCCCCCGGAAACTGTCTGGGGCCCACTTGTGACACCTGATACGCACTTTTGTGATGATTTTTTGGGGTCCTAAAAAATGTACCTCAGTTTCGTACCTTGCCTTTGTACCTGAACCACTCCCGACCGCATTATTTCGTTCTTTGCCTTTTCTGCGGTGGTTCTGGCTCAGGTGGCACGCATGTTGCCTTCCCCAGTGCCTCGGCAAGGTCTTTCTTGACCTGATTAGTGGGAATGTTGTGTTGTTGCGTCAGCAGAATGAGTTCAGCCACCTTCTGGGTGTAGTACTTCGATCGCATATGGGTCATTGTGAGTACTTCGTACGCCTGGGAGGCTGCATCGGCATTAGTAGGCAGCGTTGTAGATGCTTTTGCTTCGTCGATCTTAGCCTGTGAAGGCACGATTGGGATATTGTACGCCCTGAGAGCCGAAGTGGTTATGATTGTGCTGTGTAATTTGCGCCCCGCAGGATATGCACACCACGCAGTCTCGACAACACGTATGAGAGTGTACCATGTGGGGACTCAACAAGGTCATTGGATCGGCATCTGCCTGCCGACTCAGCCCCCACACAGTGCGACCGCAAGGTCGCCAGGGATGTCTCAACGCCAGGGGAATACCCTCCCCTGGCGTTGTACAACCCTACTCTCAACCCTCGGGTCCTCTCCTGGAGGCGGTGGTGGCGGGCCCGCAACGCTTCGTACTTCCGGTACAGACTGAGGTAGTCTGCCCGGCTGACCCGCTCATTGCTTCCTAGATCATCTGCTGCTCTGGAGCTGCCATCACTCTCACTGCCCACATCAGTTGGTGTGGGGGTAGGAGCAGGAGGAGTGGGAGGAGTAGGAGTGCAGGTGACATCTTTCTTGGCTAGCAAGGAACGCCGCTTTTCCCGCACGTGCGTGCAGTTGATGCACCACTGCATATATCTGTCGTCACCACGTCCCACTCGCTCTCCTATGTACCCAGCCCGACGGAGCGCCCGAAATAATGTCGCCTCACCGATGTCGTGTGCCGTTTTCTTTTTACGCAGGTCTGCCACAACGCTCTCTGCCGAGACCCCGCACATCTCCCGTTTGGCGAGCGTCTTTCGAGCAAGGTACTCCTCTGCAGCAGCATCTGACACCTCTGCGAGGCCCTGGGCACGCGGCATGTGTTGCTCGGCGTGCTGAGTGAGCGTAGTGACACCCTTCCCTTGCAAAGAACGAAATAATGCGGTCGGGAGTGGTTCAGGTACAAAGGCAAGGTACGAAACTGAGGGGGGTGTCGATTTTTTCCGTTTTTTTCCGTTTTTTCCTTTTTTTTCGTTTTTTCCGCCTGTGGGCGCTGGCTGCGACTTGGTCAAAAATCGACGAAAAAAATCCGGAAAAAAAACAGAAAACGAAAAAACGGAAAATCCCAAAATCGACACCCTGATTTTCCGTTTTTTTCCGTTTTTTTCCCAGCACCAGAAACAGGCAGGGTTGTCGTAAGACCGGCGTGCCAAGAGGGAGGTGCTCGCATTTTTTTTTGGGGGGTCCAGAATGGGTCGTTTTTGGACATTTGAGCCCACTGCGAGCAGTGCCGGGTCCCGGAAACGCTGTTTCAAACGCTCAAAAGGGGAGGCGGTGGGCACCAGAACCCAGTAAATTTACCACAAATGGTCCCACCCACAAACGGGTTACCCCCTGCCTCTAGGGGTTCCCCCCACCCACAAACGGGTTACCCCCTACCTCTAGGGGTTCCCCCCACCCACAAATGGGATACCCCCTACCTCTAGGGGTTCCCCCCAGCCACAAATGGGTTACCCCCTGCCTCTAGGGGTTCCCCCCACCCACAAACGGGTTACCCCCTACCTCTAGGGGTTCCCCCCACCCACAAACGGGTTACCCCCTACCTCTAGGGGTTCCCCCCACCCACAAATGGGTTACCCCCTACCTCTAGGGGTTCCCCCCAGCCACAAATGGGTTACCCCCTACCTCTAGGGGTTCCCCCCAGCCACAAACGGGTTACCCCCTACCTCTAGGGGTTCCCCCCACCCACAAATGGGTTACCCCCTACCTCTAGGGGTTCCCCCCACCCAGAAACGGGTTACCCCCTACCTCTAGGGGTTCCCCCCAGCCACAAATGGGTTACCCCCTACCTCTAGGGGTTCCCCCCAGCCACAAATGGGTTACCCCCTACCTCTAGGGGTTCCCCCCAGCCACAAACGGGTTACCCCCTACCTCTAGGGGTTCCCCCCACCCACAAATGGGTTACCCCCTGCCTCTAGGGGTTCCCCCCACCCACAAACGGGTTACCCCCTACCACTAGCGGTTCCCCCCACCCACAAATGGGTTACCCCCTACCTCTAGGGGTTCCCCCCAGCCACAAATGGGTTACCCCCTGCCTCTAGGGGTTCCCCCCACCCACAAACGGGTTACCCCCTACCTCTAGGGGTTCCCCCCAGCCACAAATGGGTTACCCCCTACCTCTAGGGGTTCCCCCCACCCACAAATGGGTTACCCCCTGCCTCTAGGGGTTCCCCCCACCCACAAACGGGTTACCCCCTACCTCTAGGGGTTCCCCCCACCCACAAATGGGTTACCCCCTACCTCTAGGGGTTCCCCCCAGCCACAAATGGGTTACCCCCTACCTCTAGGGGTTCCCCCCACCCACAAACGGGTTACCCCCTGCCTCTAGGGGTTCCCCCCAGCCACAAATGTCTTACCCCTTGCCTCTAGGGGTTCCCCCCAGCCACAAATGGGTTACCCCCTGCCTCTAGGGGTTCCCCCCACCCACAAATAGGTTGCCCCCTACCTCTAGAGGTTCCCCCCAGCCACTAATGGGTTGCCCCCGACCTCTAGAGGTTCCCCCCAGCCACCAATGGGTTGCCCCCTACCTCTAGAGGTTCCCCCCAGCCACTAATGGGTTGCCACCTACCTCTAGAGGTTCCCCCAAGCCACCAATAGGTTGCCCCCTACCTCTAGAGGTTCCCCCCAGCCACCAATGGGTTGCCACATACCTCTAGAGGTTCCCCCCAGCCACCAATGGGTTGCCACCTACCTCTAGAGGTTCCCCCCAGCCACCAATAGGTTGCCCCCTACCTCTAGAGGTTCCCCCCAGCCACTAATGGGTTGCCCCCTACCTCTAGGGGTTCCCCCCAGCCACTAATGGGTTGCCACCTACCTCTAGAGGTTCCCCCCAGTCACTAATGGGTTGCCACCTACCTCTAGAGGTTCCCCCCAGCCACCAATAGGTTGCCCCCTACCTCTAGAGGTTCCCCCCAGCCACTAATGGGTTGCCCCCTACCTCTAGAGGTTCCCCCCAGCCACTAATGGGTTGCCACCTACCTCTAGAGGTTCCCCCCAGCCACCAATGGGTTGCCACCTACCTCTAGAGGTTCCCCCCAGTCACTAATGGGTTGCCACCTACCTCTAGAGGTTCCCCCCAGCCACCAATAGGTTGCCCCCTACCTCTAGAGGTTCCCCCCAGCCACCAATGGGTTGCCACCTACCTCTAGAGGTTCCCCCCAGCCACCAATAGGTTGCCCCCTACCTCTAGAGGTTCCCCCCAGCCACTAATGGGTTGCCCCCTACCTCTAGGGGTTCCCCCCAGCCACTAATGGGTTGCCACCTACCTCTAGAGGTTACCCCCAGCCACCAATAGGTTGCCCCCTACCTCTAGAGGTTCCCCCCAGCCACTAATGGGTTGCCCCCTACCTCTAGGGGTTCCCCCCAGCCACTAATGGGTTGCCACCTACCTCTAGAGGTTCCCCCCAGTCACTAATGGGTTGCCACCTACCTCTAGAGGTTCCCCCCAGCCACCAATAGGTTGCCCCCTACCTCTAGAGGTTCCCCCCAGCCACCAATGGGTTGCCACCTACCTCTAGAGGTTCCTCCCAGTCACTAATGGGTTGCCACCTACCTCTAGAGGTTCCCCCCAGCCACTAATGGGTTGCCACCTACCTCTAGAGGTTCCCCCCAGCCACCAATGGGTTGCCACCTACCTCTAGAGGTTCCCCCCAGTCACTAATGGGTTGCCACCTACCTCTAGAGGTTCCCCCCAGCCACCAATAGGTTGCCCCCTACCTCTAGAGGTTCCCCCCAGCCACTAATGGGTTGCCCCCTACCTCTAGGGGTTCCCCCCAGCCACTAATGGGTTGCCACCTACCTCTAGAGGTTCCCCCCAGCCACCAATGGGTTGCCACCTACCTCTAGAGGTTCCCCCCAGCCACCAATAGGTTGCCCCCTACCTCTAGAGGTTCCCCCCAGCCACTAATGGGTTGCCCCCTACCTCTAGGGGTTCCCCCCAGCCACTAATGGGTTGCCACCTACCTCTAGAGGTTCCCGCCAGCCACCAATGGGTTGCCACCTACCTCTAGAGGTTCCCCCCAGTCACTAATGGGTTGCCACCTACCTCTAGAGGTTCCCCCCAGCCACCAATAGGTTGCCCCCTACCTCTAGAGGTTCCCCCCAGCCACCAATGGGTTGCCACCTACCTCTAGAGGTTCCCCCCAGTCACTAATGGGTTGCCACCTACCTCTAGAGGTTCCCGCCAGCCACCAATGGGTTGCCACCTACCTCTAGAGGTTCCCCCCAGTCACTAATGGGTTGCCACCTACCTCTAGAGGTTCCCCCCAGCCACCAATAGGTTGCCCCCTACCTCTAGAGGTTCCCCCCAGCCACCAATGGGTTGCCACCTACCTCTAGAGGTTCCCCCCAGCCACCAATAGGTTGCCCCCTACCTCTAGAGGTTCCCCCCAGCCACTAATGGGTTGCCCCCTACCTCTAGGGGTTCCCCCCAGCCACTAATGGGTTGCCACCTACCTCTAGAGGTTCCCCCCAGCCACCAATGGGTTGCCACCTACCTCTAGAGGTTCCCCCCAGTCACTAATGGGTTGCCACCTACCTCTAGAGGTTCCCCCCAGCCACCAATAGGTTGCCCCCTACCTCTAGAGGTTCCCCCCAGCCACCAATGGGTTGCCACCTACCTCTAGAGGTTCCCCCCAGCCACCAATAGGTTGCCCCCTACCTCTAGAGGTTCCCCCCAGCCACTAATGGGTTGCCCCCTACCTCTAGGGGTTCCCCCCAGCCACTAATGGGTTGCCACCTACCTCTAGAGGTTCCCCCCAGCCACCAATGGGTTGCCACCTACCTCTAGAGGTTCCCCCCAGCCACCAATAGGTTGCCCCCTACCTCTAGAGGTTCCCCCCAGCCACTAATGGGTTGCCCCCTACCTCTAGGGGTTCCCCCCAGCCACTAATGGGTTGCCCCCTACCTCTAGAGGTTCCCCCCAGCCACCAATGGGTTGCCACCTACCTCTAGAGGTTCCCCCCAGTCACTAATGGGTTGCCACCTACCTCTAGAGGTTCCCCCCAGCCACCAATAGGTTGCCCCCTACCTCTAGAGGTTCCCCCCAGCCACCAATGGGTTGCCACCTACCTCTAGAGGTTCCCCCCAGCCACCAATAGGTTGCCCCCTACCTCTAGAGGTTCCCCCCAGCCACCAATGGGTTGCCACCTACCTCTAGAGGTTCCCCCCAGTCACTAATGGGTTGCCACCTACCTCTAGAGGTTCCCCCCAGCCACCAATAGGTTGCCCCCTACCTCTAGAGGTTCCCCCCAGCCACCAATGGGTTGCCACCTACCTCTAGAGGTTCCCCCCAGTCACTAACGGGTTGCCACCTACCTCTAGAGGTTCCCCCCAGCCACCAATGGGTTGCCACCTACCTCTAGAGGTTCCCCCCAGTCACTAACGGGTTGCCACCTACCTCTAGAGGTTCCCCCCAGCCACCAATGGGTTGCCACCTACCTCTAGAGGTTCCCCCCAGTCACTAATGGGTTGCCACCTACCTCTAGAGGTTCCCCCCAGCCACCAATAGGTTGCCCCCTACCTCTAGAGGTTCCCCCCAGCCACCAATGGGTTGCCACCTACCTCTAGAGGTTCCCCCCAGTCACTAATGGGTTGCCACCTACCTCTAGAGGTTCCCCCCAGCCACCAATAGGTTGCCCCCTACCTCTAGAGGTTCCCCCCAGCCACCAATGGGTTGCCACCTACCTCTAGAGGTTCCCCCCAGTCACTAATGGGTTGCCACCTACCTCTAGAGGTTCCCCCCAGCCACTAATGGGTTGCCACCTACCTCTAGAGGTTCCCCCCAGCCACCAATGGGTTGCCACCTACCTCTAGAGGTTCCCCCCAGTCACTAATGGGTTGCCACCTACCTCTAGAGGTTCCCCCCAGCCACCAATAGGTTGCCCCCTACCTCTAGAGGTTCCCCCCAGCCACCAATAGGTTGCCCCCTACCTCTAGAGGTTCCCCCCAGCCACTAATGGGTTGCCCCCTACCTCTAGGGGTTCCCCCCAGCCACTAATGGGTTGCCACCTACCTCTAGAGGTTCCCCCCAGCCACCAATAGGTTGCCCCCTACCTCTAGAGGTTCCCCCCAGCCACCAATGGGTTGCCACCTACCTCTAGAGGTTCCCCCCAGCCACCAATAGGTTGCCCCCTACCTCTAGAGGTTCCCCCCAGCCACCAATGGGTTGCCACCTACCTCTAGAGGTTCCCCCCAGTCACTAATGGGTTGCCACCTACCTCTAGAGGTTCCCCCCAGCCACCAATAGGTTGCCCCCTACCTCTAGAGGTTCCCCCCAGCCACCAATGGGTTGCCACCTACCTCTAGAGGTTCCCCCCAGTCACTAACGGGTTGCCACCTACCTCTAGAGGTTCCCCCCAGCCACCAATGGGTTGCCACCTACCTCTAGAGGTTCCCCCCAGTCACTAACGGGTTGCCACCTACCTCTAGAGGTTCCCCCCAGCCACCAATGGGTTGCCACCTACCTCTAGAGGTTCCCCCCAGTCACTAATGGGTTGCCACCTACCTCTAGAGGTTCCCCCCAGCCACTAATGGGTTGCCACCTACCTCTAGAGGTTCCCCCCAGCCACCAATGGGTTGCCACCTACCTCTAGAGGTTCCCCCCAGTCACTAACGGGTTGCCACCTACCTCTAGATGTTCCCCCCAGCCACCAATAGGTTGCCCCCTACCTCTAGAGGTTCCCCCCAGCCACCAATGGGTTGCCACCTACCTCTAGAGGTTCCCCCCAGTCACTAATGGGTTGCCACCTACCTCTAGAGGTTCCCCCCAGCCACTAATGGGTTGCCACCTACCTCTAGAGGTTCCCCCCAGCCACCAATGGGTTGCCACCTACCTCTAGAGGTTCCCCCCAGTCACTAATGGGTTGCCACCTACCTCTAGAGGTTCCCCCCAGCCACCAATAGGTTGCCCCCTACCTCTAGAGGTTCCCCCCAGCCACCAATAGGTTGCCCCCTACCTCTAGAGGTTCCCCCCAGCCACTAATGGGTTGCCCCCTACCTCTAGGGGTTCCCCCCAGCCACTAATGGGTTGCCACCTACCTCTAGAGGTTCCCCCCAGCCACCAATGGGTTGCCACCTACCTCTAGAGGTTCCCCCCAGCCACCAATAGGTTGCCCCCTACCTCTAGAGGTTCCCCCCAGCCACCAATGGGTTGCCACCTACCTCTAGAGGTTCCCCCCAGTCACTAATGGGTTGCCACCTACCTCTAGAGGTTCCCCCCAGCCACCAATAGGTTGCCCCCTACCTCTAGAGGTTCCCCCCAGCCACCAATGGGTTGCCACCTACCTCTAGAGGTTCCCCCCAGTCACTAACGGGTTGCCACCTACCTCTAGAGGTTCCCCCCAGCCACCAATGGGTTGCCACCTACCTCTAGAGGTTCCCCCCAGTCACTAACGGGTTGCCACCTACCTCTAGAGGTTCCCCCCAGCCACCAATGGGTTGCCACCTACCTCTAGAGGTTCCCCCCAGTCACTAATGGGTTGCCACCTACCTCTAGAGGTTCCCCCCAGCCACCAATAGGTTGCCCCCTACCTCTAGAGGTTCCCCCCAGCCACCAATGGGTTGCCACCTACCTCTAGAGGTTCCCCCCAGTCACTAATGGGTTGCCACCTACCTCTAGAGGTTCCCCCCAGCCACTAATGGGTTGCCACCTACCTCTAGAGGTTCCCCCCAGCCACCAATGGGTTGCCACCTACCTCTAGAGGTTCCCCCCAGTCACTAATGGGTTGCCACCTACCTCTAGAGGTTCCCCCCAGCCACCAATAGGTTGCCCCCTACCTCTAGAGGTTCCCCCCAGCCACCAATAGGTTGCCCCCTACCTCTAGAGGTTCCCCCCAGCCACTAATGGGTTGCCCCCTACCTCTAGGGGTTCCCCCCAGCCACTAATGGGTTGCCACCTACCTCTAGAGGTTCCCCCCAGCCACCAATGGGTTGCCACCTACCTCTAGAGGTTCCCCCCAGCCACCAATAGGTTGCCCCCTACCTCTAGAGGTTCCCCCCAGCCACCAATGGGTTGCCACCTACCTCTAGAGGTTCCCCCCAGTCACTAACGGGTTGCCACCTACCTCTAGAGGTTCCCCCCAGCCACCAATGGGTTGCCACCTACCTCTAGAGGTTCCCCCCAGTCACTAACGGGTTGCCACCTACCTCTAGAGGTTCCCCCCAGCCACCAATGGGTTGCCACCTACCTCTAGAGGTTCCCCCCAGTCACTAATGGGTTGCCACCTACCTCTAGAGGTTCCCCCCAGCCACTAATGGGTTGCCACCTACCTCTAGAGGTTCCCCCCAGCCACCAATGGGTTGCCACCTACCTCTAGAGGTTCCCCCCAGTCACTAACGGGTTGCCACCTACCTCTAGATGTTCCCCCCAGCCACCAATAGGTTGCCCCCTACCTCTAGAGGTTCCCCCCAGCCACTAATGGGTTGCCCCCTACCTCTAGAGGTTCCCCCCAGCCACCCCCGCCCCCCCCCCCCCCCCATGACTTCATCCCGTCCCCACCCAAAGCTCAAGCTTCCTGGACACGCTCGTTTGAGCAATCTGGAATCTGTAGAAGGCTCGCCGTGTAGGCGGCCTTGGCTATTTTGCCGGCTTGCTGGTCTGCGGCCCAGGATGCGCCTGCAGCGCCGTGTTGTCCCACGTTCTTGAGGCACGAAGCTTGAGGATTCTCTGGCAGATATGTTCACGATGTCATTCACGTCTCAACGGGTTCTTCGGGTGTCCCATTCAAAAAAACACCCGAAAAATATGACGACTTTGCTAAACTGGACCCAACTCCCCATACTCTTTTTTTTGCCATTTTTCAGCATTTTCCCCCGATTTTTCGGTTTTTTTTTTGAAAAAATTTATTTTTTGTCCAGAATCGACACCCCCCTGAGGTACATTTTTTAGGACCCCAAAAAATCATCACAAAAGTGCGTATCAGGTGTCACAAGTGGGCCCCAGACAGTTTCCGGGGGGGTATGGGTCGGATTTTCGGGTCAGATCAGGTATTAGGGCGGCTCTGATGGTATGTCGAAAATTTTGGTTTTGTACGGGCTTATGACCCCCCCTAGGGGGGGGGGGGTGATGGGTAAGTCCAAAGACCACTGCTGTTCGCGCGGGGGAGGGGTGTCGAGGGGGTGTCAGGGTGCCGGATCAGGGTCCCCGGTTGGTCCCGGATGTGGGCAGGGGAACACTGTCACCGGCACCCCCCCCCCCCCCCCCCGAGGGGGTAGGGTGCACTTCACACGCAAGCGAGGTATCCCTGAGGCGGCACGTCAGTGCGCCCTCCCGGTGTGCATCGGGGGATGGAGTTAACGGGCTGTCGCTTGATACCATGCAAAGCCCCCGTGTCCAAGTACTGTCATGGCGCACGACATGACCCCTCCGTCCCGAATGCCGCCCCTTTCCTCTCCTTTGCCTGAAAGCTGTGTTGGAGGTAGCTGCGGGGCCGTACTACAGATGCACCTGCATTTGCCTTGTAGGGGTGTGTGACGATGCGCGGGTTGGGCGTATCGAGAAAGTGTGCCAAAAACACAGGTAATGAATGAGAGGAAGCAGCAGCAGGTTTGGGTATCCCGTGATCTGCTTGCAGGGATCCCAGGGGGGCGGATGCGTTGGGAGGACGACGGTGCGCCAGACGAAGCAGACCAATGCCCAAGCAATGCATCCTGCCTCTGGGTCTAGGCGCAGCGACTTTCAGCACTCCAGCGCTTCAACAATTTGAACGGTTTGAAGGAGTTTGGACATCCCAGAGACGGACACTTGTGTCTGAAGGCAGGCAATATGTTGAGTATTAAGGCCCTGTAAAGTGGCATTGAAGTTGCTGCTAATCCTCATCCTAAAAAAAAGGCTTCAACCGCCCCAGATATTCCTCATCAGGGTACAGCCCGTTCGCTACTTCGCGGCTTCGCACGGTCCGCCACCCAGAAACAATACAGGAAGCAAAACAGCGAGAGTGGGAGGGCGGGGGATAAACACACAAGCCTGCTCTCTGTCTTATCTGCCTACCCCACCTCTTCTTCCGAGCAAACCCCTCACCGGTTCCTCACCCCCCACCCCCCCCCCCCCCCGCTTCTCCCACCCCTCGAAACTTCTCGAAATGGTTGGGACGGGGTAGTGACTAAGAAGGGCGAGTTTCCTTTAGATTTTTTTGCTTGGAAGCCGCACACACACACAGCGCCGCGACCCCCCTCCTCTATACTTAGAGGCGGCAGGGAGGGAGGGAGGGGGCAGTGAAATAGAAGTAGAAAGAAGCACAGGAATGATCTCCCTTCACTCGTTATGCAGGTTGTGTCGAGGGAGGGGGTGGGCCAACATGTGGGCCGAAATTTTCTTTATAAGCCTCGTGGGGAAAAGCATGCCCGCGCATCGCAATGATCCGTTGTTTCGGGCTGCTTACCAAAGGAGGAACAGCACTGGCGGGGCGGGGTGGGGGCGTGGGGAGGGGGGTGGGGTGGGGTGAGGAGTAAAGCGCCACGGTAACCTTTGCCATGTCTGATGCGCATGTTATACAGCAAGATAATCATCATGCAATGAATGATATGGTTATCTTGCTGTGTGCCATAACATGACAGCTTGTTATCGGTCAGAACAAGGCCACCGTGTGGATATAAAGCAAGCTTGAACTGCAGGCCCCACTCTGTACCAACACTGTATCAGTGGGGGTCTTCTCTACGGTGAGCCGACGGGGCCCAGGGCATTCTTCTTCACGGTATGGTGACGATCGGTCCAATTAAATCCACGATCGTGAAAAAAAACAATCGTTTTAATTGGAGGCTAATTGGACGATCGTGAAAAAAATATTCCAATTATTCCCACGATCGTGGGCGATCGTGGCTAATTGGTCGAAGATTTCCCTCCAGTGCCCACCTATCTCTGCAGTCAACCATGTGATGGACCACAGTTCTTCCGGGTATCGAGCCCTCTCTGCAGGGTCGGCTGTCAAGCAGGCTAACTCCTGGGCCTTGAGAGCCCCGTGGTTGGCCTGGAGTACGGCCTGGAGCTGTGTAGGACGGCTCCCGGTGGGAGCTGTTTCAACCGGTAGTCAGCGGTTCGACTTTTTCGCCCGCTGTTGGATACAGGGGGCTACGGGGTGATCGTCAGTGCATTTTGGTGCATTTCCCAAGGAAACTAGGTGAAAACTGACGAAGAATAACGAGGCATACCGACCAGCGAAGACCCCTCTATTTTCAGCTCAAGTTCACCCCAAATTTTCCTGAGTTTGGATATCCCTGGATTGATACCGCTGAATGGCTGAACACGCGAGCCGCTGAAGTTAGAGCCTTGTTGGATGAGGCCAGTCCCTTCACAAAGCCGCATCCCACTGGCCGATATTGTATACGTTCCCCAACCCAGAGGTGATCAAGCTTCGGTAGAGCTTGGTACTGCAGAGCTGAGCACCCGCTGAACGCTGAACGGTTACCGTTCCGCCTGATGATATTAGAGCCTTGGTTCGGGTGCCACACCTGAAACCAGTGGCTTGGTTGGCTGTGAGTGCATCAGCTTCCCCCGCTGTTCCATCTGATTTTGATCTGGGTTTGGGCGCAACCGGGATTTTCAGCCATTGGATGAGACCATTCCCGGATCATTCCATCAGCCAATAGTAAGCACATTCCGAATCCCAGGGCGTGCCCTGGTAGAAGTGTCGGGGATGCTCCTCTGGAGTTACTCCGGAGCACACCGGGCACTGGTAGCGATGTTTGGCGGCTTTGACCGGTGGCTGGAAAATACCCTGGTGCCCCTGAAAAGCGGTGCTTTTTCGCAGTGTTACGACATGGAGTGGGGACGTAGCCCTCTCTTCTGGAGGCCAATGTGGCGCAGTCTCCGAGACACAATAATGAACCGTGTCATTGACGCCTTCATCTTCCAAGAATCAAGTAACTGGGCGCCTGGGCCACAGCAGGTGAATGTACGCACCCTCCGGAGCCGGAAGGAGGTGGTGGCACCGGAGGCCTCCGGGGGCTGATAGCCGTGGTTCTGGGTGCCTCCCTTCGACCCTGCAGTCTCTAATCCTATGATATCACGTCACGGCGACTACCTGAGCAAAGTTGTTTCAAACCCCACCTCTTGGATCACCAGCAGTTTTATGGGGTTGTATGGCATTGACCAATGAACAACTATGCGGTTGGTGTATCATTCTGGCAGAGGGACAACTTCCCCGTGATGTGTCCATGTGACATTCGCGCACGATGCCATGTGCCGGACTCATCACACCGTCGCCTTATTGGACGAATCGACATCACGGGTAGATATCCCTGTGGCATCGGTCAATACCAGGTTGGGCGATGGGCAAATTACTCGTCTCCGAGACTAAACAGAGACATCGTGGTCTTAGGCACATGACCACACTCCGTTCTTTTCCCACCATATTGATGTACTCATCTGAATCAGTCCGATGACGATCCGACATCAATACCAGCCCAGATTTGCACCATGTAACGTGTGCAGTAACCATGTAACATTGTCTGCCGACGGAGTTGTGCACAACAACTGACGGCAGAGCGACAACAAAACCACCACCCGAGCGAACCCATCCTGGTTGTCGAGTTTTGTGCAATAGGTGTTCCCCTTCGTCTCCGGGATCCCTCCCTGCGAGGGTGAATGTCCTGTCGTGCAACCGGTTGGTCGCAGATGGGGATGGGGAGTTCTTCCCGGTTCTCTCTGCGGCATGGCCTCCGCCGGATTTCAACCTCCACATCGGGGACCAGATCTACGCAGACTCTGTCGCAGATGCGGCGAGGGATTCTGCAAAACGCCACGGGAGGCCCTCCCCGGGGCATACGGACTACCTCCGTGCCTACAGGGAGGCATACCTTACGACCTGGACTAACCCAGACTTCTCTCTCCTCCTCCGCTCTGCATCAAACATCCTGCTGGCGGACGACCACGACATCATCTCCAACCTCAACGGGGAGAAGTGGCGCCCTCCAACAGCCACAGCATCACTCCCTACACCCCGGAGGCTGTGCAGGCCGCAGCGGTGTGGCTCGATGGGGGTTTGCGGTATCTCCGGTGGACTATGTGTAGTCGTGAATACCACCGATACCTGGGACTCCCGTGGTTAAGCCCCCCCCTGGAGGCGATTTTCGGGGGGGCTTATACACGGGGGGTCCCAGGTACATCGATGCACTATAGACCGTACCTACGTAGCTCCACACGGTTTTCAGGGGACCACGGTGGGTATGTATTGGCAGGATATGGTTCCTATTGGCCTCCGAAACCCGCACGGGTCGGGAATTTTGGACTGGCTGGTAAGAACCACAACCACCCGAGTCAGTCTTGGCTGTGTCTGCTGCATGATGTCACATGAACTCTAAGGATTTCCGAAGGAAAATTCCCTCCAATTATTCCAATTAGCTAATTGGAGCCACGATCGTGGCGATCGTGGTTTTTTCCCCCACGATCGTGGAAAAAAGTTAATTGGAGGCTAATTGGAGGCTAATTGGACCGATCGTCACCATACCGTGAAGAACTTCTTAGTGTATTTTTCCCCCTCATCTATCAGGAAGAACACGTCGAAGAGACCCGCCGAATCGCGAAGACACCCAGTGTGCGACACTCCAATTGTTTGGGCGGGGGGAAGCACAGTTTGTTTTCTTCTGCTTTCGAGCAAAGGCCGTCAGATCCGCCCTAGATGTGCCGACTGGCACTCAGCAGGTGGTGACGGGCCTCTGCCCAATAGGGTTTGGGGCTTCAGGAATGTCCAGAAACTCCCAGAGAGAGTATGGAGAGGAAGCACGGCAGAGGGGCGGGGGAAGAAGAGGAACCGAAACCGCATAGGTGTGGGGCGTCGGGGTTGGTGTCAGGTCAGGGAAACCCAGGTTTCCCTGACCTGACAAAACAGGCGGCTACGATGGGGTGGGGCAGTGTGGGATCGTGACAAAAGGGCACTTGTTGTGCCAGCAGAATGATCCAGCAACCTTCCCCCCACTTGCGACGGAAGCTCTTTGCAGGCTTTTATTGTTCTGGGGTGAGAGATGCTTCAGTGTTCGGGCCACACAACACAGAGTTTTGATTTGGACGATTTTTTGAGGAACTTTTTCACCTTTTCGGCTGTGCTCTTCGCACCCGGCGAGAGGGGTGTGTTGTGCGGAACAACCCGCCCGCCCCTCCCGGTCTGACGAAGCGCTCTCAGGCTCTGGAGTAGTGTAGCCACAGCTCATTTATTGTTGGCTGGACGCATCATGCGTGTGGGGCGTCCTCCCTGAAGGGTTAGAAGAAAGACGAAGAATTTGTGGAATGAATTTTTTTTGCCCCTCCGCATTGGTGGTGTCTGCATCGGGACGCTACACCCACAGGGCAACCCAAATCCGTTTTTACAGGACATCCAGTCGCCCCCTCCCCCTCCCCCCAACACATCTCATGAGCGTTGGGCTGGGGGTTTGCAAACAGATCGTGTTAGCGAGGGGTGGTCTGTGTGTAGACTGGACACTTTTTGTTCTTCTCGCGTGGGCAGTGGCAGGACAAGCAGGGGGTTGGGAGATCGCGGAAGACGCAGAGTCTGCCAGAGATAATGGGGACCTTGACTCTGTGTCAAGCTGTGCCAGTTTGTCTCACTTTGTTGTCAGGCGACTCGCTTTTCTTTTAGAGTATCCGTCAGGTGGATCACCGAGTGGGGAACATTTCTGCACTTTCGAGCGAAGGCCCTCGATGGAAATGCGTGTGGGGTATGTTCACGGGGGGATTCGTTCTGTGCCACGCTGCGTGCCAAACTGTGTCACCTTGCAGCCAGTGTGTTGTGAGGCACAGCTCAGCTGTTCTCACTCTGCATTTCTGACCGAAGGCCCCCTCGGGGTTGTGCCGGTTTCTTTCAACTCTTCTTTTAACACTTTGAACTGCATCGCACGCCCTCCCGTTCTGCCGCAGGAGGGGAAAGGCACAGCAACTCTGCGTTTGGCGGGGACAATAAAAGAGGATTCGCAAAAAAAGAAGGCAAAGAACAGCTGGATAATCACACAAGCAGATCCAGACCAATCGGACGCACCCACCCCAAGGAGCACACGCAGCCCGACACCACTGCGATTTGAAGTGCGTATCTGTGCCGTGCCCAGCACCGATCGGAAAACCACCAAAAAAAAGGGGGGGGGGGTTATTTCCCGTTCTCTTCTTGCATTCCGGTGATCTGCACACACACACACATGCCCCCTTGGTGCCAGGAGGAACGCAAAGTCGACCCAGTGATTTTGGGTTTCCCCCCCCATAAAAAAGCGTCGACCCAGCGTCGACCCAGTGGACTGGGTTGACGCTTGGTCGAGGCTTGGAGCGTCGACCTAGTGGAACTGGGTTGCCATTCAAGCCTGGACCAAGCGTCAACCCATTTATTACACTGGGTCGACGCTAACCTAGCGTTGGCCCGGTTACACTGGGTCGACGCTCACCAAGCGTCGACCAAGCGTCAACCCACTTTCACTGGGTCGACGTCGAAGAGAGTATGGTTTTGCAGGAACAGATGCTCACTACCGTGGCCTCCGGCGGCTGGGGGGCTCCGCCCCCCAGACCCCCCTGTGGCGTATGTCTCGTACTCAAGTCATTCGATTCCCATCAGGTCAGGGAATCCACCCACTCCAGTAGCCTCAGGAGGACGCAGCCAACTCACACAGAATCTGTACGCCCACAATGAACAGATGCTCACTACCGTGGCCTCCGGCGGATGGGGGGCTCTGCCCCCCAGACCCCCCATCTCGCGTGCCCGTCTAGTAACCAAGTCCTTGCGCTTTGACGGCCGTGACATATCAGGGGGCAGCGTCGAAATCATGGTCCCGAAAGCCATTTTTTGGTTTCCTCCGGCACCCGACGGCGCGAGCGGGAGAGGAACCACGGAAGGAACCCAGCGCCTCACACCGTGCCCACCTAGTGGTCCACCGATGGGAAAATTCAAAATTTGGCAACACGAGCGCGCGCGAAGCGCGCGCGAGAAAAATTGACCCCTAGTGTTTTCCCCCCTGATCCCCCCCCAAAACAGGAGCGTCAACCCACCAAATCTCCAAAATCGAAAAGTTAGCGACAGGCCTGCCATCACACCATCAGGGCCGACCCCCCAGACATGCCCCTGCTGCGCCTGCTGGTGGAAGACCGGACTGTCGACTTGAAGTCGATTGTCTGGCTGAGGCTCAGCGAGTCCTGCGGGCGGGACCGGGTGTACTGCGTGGGGGAGAGTAACGCATCTGACATCTGCTGGTCCGCCCCGCTCATGCCCCCGCCACGCCCCCGCCTGGCGAGGAAGGTAGATGTCAGCGCGAAAGCGCTTTCGCCGGCATTCGAGTCCTGCCCCATAGGAGAGAGGAGGGGTGTGGTCGGCCCGTCCAGATCCCATGTCCCCGCGAAGTCACTTGTCGTCGGAAGGTCGAGATCGCTGGCGTTGGAGCGGCAGTGCTCCACCGCTATGACCGGCTCGTGGTTCTGCGTATCGGGCGTGCTGTGCCACGTCGTCGCGGTTGCATTCAGCGTGGTCGATGCCGGGGCTGCGTATCCCGCCGCCCGCATCCCACCGCTCTTGGGTAACATGCTCCGGAGCAACTGCGCATCCATCTCCAGCCACACACTCTGCTGCAGCACCGCGCGCCGCCTCGACACCACACCATACGCTGTCCCCGCCGACTCCAAAACAGCCTTCACCGCCACCAGCCCCACGGCACACCACATCGCGCTCTGCGCCACACCGAGCAGAGGCGGGTCGGCATCGCCACCGCTGCTCCTCGAACCCCCATCAACACTGCCATCGCCGTCAGCCGCTACGTCATACAGAGCGGCAGCGAGGAGGCCTGCAGCTCCCGCCAGTGCGAGGTGCACCACAGTGTCCATCACGAGGGAGAGCCGCTTGGCGTAGGGGCGGAGTGTGTGGAGGGAGAGGGTTGAGGCGACGAGGAGGGTTGCAGAGGCGGCTTTGACATGCCCGCAGCCCATGTCCCCGGGGGGGAAGGTGGCGTGGAGGGCGGCGAGAGCGAACATCGAAGCGTACTCCACGACAAAGTATGTCTCGCACTGCGCGGTGTAGGGGAGGACGAGGTGCGCATACTTCTGCACCCAACCCTTCCCGGCATAGGCATTGAGGAGCTCTCCCGAACCCAGGAGGGCCCGGGCGGCGCCGCTCCGCCTCTCCGGGACGCCAAACACGGAGAGGTGCCGCGCATCAGCATGCACCACCCAGGCCAGCGCGGCGGGGATGACGAGGAAGACAATCAACACCCCCAGCCCCGCCACAGGGTGCCACGCCTCGGTGGGATGCAGCAAGAACACCATCCCTGCGAAGGCACAGCATTGGAACTCCCATTGGAAGGACAGCAGCGCGCCCCACGAGGGGTGGAGCAGGCCTGAGCAGTGCAGCGCTTCGGCCTGCGTGATGGGGGGGCGTGCGGTGGGGTGTGTGTCGGGGGTGGGGTTGGGTTGCTGCCGGCGGGGCGTGGCTGTCGCGCTGCGCTGCAGCGCCACCCCGGAGAGGGGGGAGCGTGGGATGAAGTGTGTCACTATCGCGTAGAGGAGGGCGGCGAAGGCGGCGATGGCGGTGTTGGCGACCAGCGCCCCGACAAGCTCGCTGCCCGCGATGGTGAGGCCCGTGGGGTGGAGTGCGGTGGGGAGGGCACCGCCGCATCCGGCGCCGACCAGCCCCGCCTTCATCGCGGCTGCGGCGCTGAACCCCGGGGCTGCGACAGCCAGGACGACAATCGCAGCTGCTGCGGCTGCGGGGACTCCCGCCAGCTCCCTCCTCCCCGCCAGGCGCGGCTCATCCGTGGCGTTGCCGCCGCTGCCGTTCGCCGCCAGCGGGGCTGCGTGGGGGGGCAGCGTGCCGTTGGTGGTGTCGCTGCTGTTGCTGCCGTTAACGCCCCCATCATCAAACCCCCCGAGGGGGGGCAGGGTGGGCGGTGCCGGCGTGGATGCGGTGGAGGTGGATGGGGAGGGGGAGGGGGCGGAGGAGGTGTTGCTGCTGTTGCTGCCCTGCACCGCCCCCCGGAGCTCCCCAGAAGCAGCGGCAGCGGCAGGTGGGATGAGGGGCGCTGTGAGGCCGGGGTGCTGCGGGTCCTGCCCGAGGCAGACGAGCGCCGTGGCAGCCAGGAGGCTGAGACGGGCGTGCGCTGCGTGGCGCATTGTGTGTGTATGTGTGCGGGGGGTGGGATGGGGGGTGGGGTGGGGTGCAGGGGAGGAAAGGACCCCCGCACACGGCACGCCCTCCTCCCGTGTATCCCCCGGTTGGCTGGGTGCGAAGTGTGGGGTGATGTGAGGCAGGGGCTGGCACCAGGTTATGATGTGTGAATCGAGAGCGTCGCATTCGCTGAACGGGGTTCTCGCCGGGGGGGCAAAGGGTGGAGGAGGGGGTGGGTGGGGTGGGGTGGCGTGGGGGGGTGCGGGCATGCCCGGGATGTTCTGCCGTCAAGAGAGGGGATCATCGCAGCCGCTTTTCGAGGAGGAACACGGATCAACACACCCTCCCCCTCCCCCCCTCCCCTCCCGCCCGCACGCTCTAAATGCATGACATTACCTTCCCCCCTCCCATCGTGCCACCTCACCATCCCAACCCGAGCATGGAATGAATGGGTGGTGAGGCAATACGCCAGACCAATATCATCTACGCCGCAAGAAAAAATGCTAAAACTGCCGGTTTCGTTATTATCCGTGGGGAAACGGGGAAACGGAGGAATCGGGATCGAGCGCACCGCTGCTCGTTTGGATGCGAACCCCCCCTGGTGTGCGCCACGCACACACAGGCGAGTCTTTTTTGTCACAGTGGAGGAGAGCACCGCACACCAAGTCAACCCTACCATTCTGCTCGTGATGTGATCCCCACTGCCCCCCCGGGGGATCAAAGAGGGTAATAATCTAGCTGCACAGACATGCTGCGCGATACGTATTGTCCACCCATGCGGGTGGGTGGGTGGGGAGGTCCCAACCCGAACGGGAGAAGGCTTTTTCGGCCATTTTCTTCAGAGTGCGCGGAGGAGGCTTGTGTCGAACACAACACAGAGTCAGACCCCCTCCCCAAGCAGCGCCGAAACCGGCGCCCATATTGTGTTGGAGAATCCTCCAGGAGTGCGATGCTGAAGGGGATGCGTTCTCCGCCCCCGTTCAGGGGAGGGGGGTATTGACACCCCGCCCCACGCACACGCCACCGAGAGAGCGCATCTCCAGTTCTTTCGATACGATAGGCCACCACTCCCCCCCCCCCCTCGTCCTTCCCAACCCCGGCAACCCACCCTATTTTCTATTCTGGAATCGGCGCAACGCAACGGGGAAAAATGGAACACGCCTTTGCACCCCTTACCCCTCTGACTGTGGGAGGGGGTGCTGTCCTCCCGGGGGGGGTTTTTTTTCAATGTTGCCAGCAGGGCGTTCGCTATCGCCCACCGATCCCGTGTGGGGTGGGCGAAGTTTTATTTAGGGGTTTGGGAATTCGGGAAAATTTTTTATCCGTCGGGAGACGCCCCTCGGGGGCGCTTCGCGCCCCCTCGAGAGGTACACATTGGCTACCTCTCCTTGAGAGGGCAGATCACTGCACTTCTGGCAAGGCTGTTAGTACCTCCGAAGGCACTAATAGCCTTGCTTATGAGCGAAACGCCCCGTGGATTGGCAGGGACCGCAGTGCCACACACACAGTTAAGCTGCCAGGGGGGTCTGGGGGGCGGAGCCCCCCAGCCGCCGGAGGCCACGGTAGTGAACATCTGTTCATTGCGGATGGATAGATTCATGCAACTTGAAAGGACTTGGGCGCCATACATACGCCACAGGGGGGGTCTGGGCGGAGCAATCGTACTTTGGGGAAGGTCGTTGTGGTCTCCTTCTGACACTTCCTTCTTCGAGCATTCCCCATCCCCTGAGCCTCGTGATCCCGTGGGCTCTTTCATCACCCACCCCCCTTCGGGGGGTGGGGGCCGAGCCCAGAATTTTTTTATCCAACTTCGCCAGGGTGTTCGCTATCTCCCACCTTCCTCAGAGACTGTGGGAGAAAGGGGTAAAATTGCCGCCTCAATTTTTTTTTCGCGCGCGCTTCGCGCGCGCGAAATCGTGCAACATCGGCCCCTCAGACAAATTGCCTCAAGGGTCCAGACCAGGGTACTATGTATGTTTGGCGCAAGGGGCCTATTTCGCGGTTCGCGGCTGCAAAATGGAGGTTTTGCGGCAATCAGTGAGTACTTCGGGAGTTGGTGACGAACCCAAAACAGGATCACGGGCCGTCGACGATACCCGTTCTCGAGAAGGAAGGGCACGGTCACATGCGCTCGTTAGTTCCTGTTGGACAGACTTCACAGGTCACAGGGGGGTCTGGGGGGCGGAGCCCCCCAGCCGCCGGAGGCCACGGTAGTGAACATTTGTCAGCCTCGTCCCCGAGTCCGCTTCATAGTCGAACACCACATACCGACGGTCCCCAGCAGGTTCAGATCTCGCTTCTTTGGGTTATTTCCGCTCCGTGCGAAGCGTGGTGGTATCAATTTGTACGAGAGGGTGCTGCCCTTCTCCTTCAGAACCCCTTCCCACCTGAGGCAAAAATTTCCGAGAAACTTTTTTTATTTAATTTCTCCCCCTTGCAGGGGCTTAGCTTGGATTTTGGGGTTGGAGCCGAAACTCGGTCAGACTCGGTCACAGTACACACACAGTTGATTTGCCCCCCACCACCCAGAATTCGACGTTGCTGCCTTCCCGGCCCCCTTTTTATCTCGAACACCAGCTCAGCAACCAGGTCTGCAGCCTCAACCTGGGGTTGCTTTGTTGCCTTTGTAGGTGCTGCATTGGCAGTTTCCCGCCAGTGGCGGATGCAGTCCCGGCAGCGCAGATAGTCCTGAAGTGGACTGAAAAAGAGCCTTCTTGGTGATTCCGTGAACTTTTCCACCTCGCAAGAGTGGCTACGGTATACCCTGTGAATCTTCGCGACATTCCACTCCCACAAAGAGTACATTTGAAAGGCTTTCGCTGCTCAGTTAGCGAAGCCTGGTGGAGACAAAGCGGAGCTTGGAAAACAAGCGTTTAACAGAAGCAGTACCCAGCGGAAGGACAGATGCAAGCTGGAGTAGCTTGCATGTTGCTGGGTACGTGAGAGCGAGGTTTCCCGAGGTAAACCGCTGAATAACCTCCTGCAGGCCCAACCTCCGAATCTCGGAAAACAGACACTCGGGCTCCTGCAGAAGGGCGGTCTTGTGCGCCCGCCCACTTCGGTGGGTGTGCTGCTGGGCATTGAAGTCCAGGCAAGGGTACGCGCCAGTGATCCCCGGGAGAGGTGCCATGTAATGGTCAGCGATGTGGCCTAGACCTCCCTCCTGCACCTGCGTGCCCACCATGTTGCCGGGAGACGGTATTCGAGACTGCTGACGTTTTTCTTAGGCTAGCGACGAAAACGGGACAGAAGGAGAATGGGGTGTTCGCGTTCCGCTTGCACGCGTGCTTCACCTCCTGTGCTGCTGCACCCCAAAAAAATCGATTTTCCCCCCGGAAATCAGGCCTGGGCGGGGAACGAGCCCTTTTTCCAGGTTTTTTGGGTCGGGGAACCAGGTTTTTTCTAAGAATTTTTACAAGGGATTTTTTGCTCGCCCCCCCACAGTTTCCATGCGCGTGCCCGTCAGGCGGGACTTTTTCTATGATTTCTCTCCGCGTCATCATGTGACAGCTCTAGAGTGATGCCCAGTTCTTGAGAGATGCATACGGCAGAGAGTGCCCCTCATGCGCGTTACAGCTGAAAATGAATGAGGATCACCTGGCGCTCGTTCTCATCGGGGGTTGTGCTCCGCAGGGACTCAATACACCTTGGCACCCTCGTAGGACTGGACATGCCAGCAGCTGAAGGACAGTTACAAAGCTGCCACTCACCACCCACCTGCTGGCCCTTCAGGTCTGAAAGCCCAAAAGCTCCCGGGGATTTTTAAGCACATGCATGATGCGTAAAAGTGTAGGAGTGCTTCCGACGACCTGCTTCTTTTCAGTGTGTCTTGCTATTTCGTGTTCACATGTGCTCCACACCCACATCAAAGCAGCAGGCTAGGGTGGTGGAAGCGTCAACGCATCATTAAGGAAGAAGGAAGCACGGTCGCTACGCTTTTTGCTGTGGTGCGGACCATATTCAGCGCAGTAGGGTGACCTCTCCGATTTTCCAAAACTGCTGGTTTACTGGTTTGGGGAACGGTCGCCGGCAGACCGTTGAAATGCCCGTGTTAGCAAGGCACACTCACGTTTCAGGTAGCGTGCCGCGTGTCACGCATGTCGCGAACGCGGCGAGTGCATCTCCCAGGTGGGGAAGTCCGACCTCCTGTCCGATGTCAACCAGGCTTCGAAGAAGCGCTTCATGGATGCGGCGCTGACCTCTTACGCTGCACTGTACCCGGGGAAGTGAGATGGACGGGCAAACGCTACATGGGGGGTCTGGGGGGCGGAGCCCCCCAGCCGCCGGAGGCCACGGTCGCGAACATCTGTTCGTGTGGGCGTACAGATTCTGGCGTACAGATTGATTCTGGTAGCGAACATCTGTCCGTGTGGGCGTACAGATTCTGTGCGAGTTGGCTGCGTCCTCCTGAGGCGACTGGAATGGTTGGACCCCGACCTGATGGGATTCGAAGGACTCGAGTACGAGACATACGCCACAGGGGGGTCTGGGGGGCGGAGCCCCCCAGCCGCCGGAGGCCACGGTAGTGAACGTCTGGCTCTCCAGTTGGCCAGCGGCGAACTGTACGGGGGACAGACTTCCCTTCCATCCTTGTGCGTGTCGACTGGGAAAAAATGAGAAAAAAATTTTCCTCTGCGAAACAACCTTAGAAAAAAATTCCCCTCACAAAATTCTTAGAAAAAAACTTTTTGGTCCCTTACAAAAATTCTTAGAAAAAAAGTTCAGAATCCTGAAAGTGGGGAACAAGCCCCCCAGTTAGGAACAGCCCTGCCGGAAATTTTTCCTTTTTTTTTTCTTTTTGGGCTGACCGAGTTTTTTTCCGGGTTTGGCTGAAACTCGGTCAGCTGACCGAGTTTCCCCCCCCAAGCTAAGCCTCTGCCCCCTTGGGAGAAATGCCGGGGAGAGAGGTGGGAGAAGGGTTTTCCCAGAATCTTTTTTTTAACGAAATAGGACCCTATTTCTCCCCGAGCGAACGCCCTGGTTGCCAGACCAGACCAGGGCCAGCTCGCGATGTTTATTTTCCCGCATTTGTTTTCTAGAGAGAGTGTGAAGCCCCACTCCGCCGATGCCCCCTACAGAGGTGAGAAGAGAAGAATCTGCCACCCCGACACATCGCATCAGGGCGCCTCGCCACCCGCCAGCAGTGCCTGCGTCGTCACCGCAAGCCACCTCATGCCGTGCAGCCGCGCCACCCCCTGCAGGAGGTTGAGCTGCCGCGTGATGGCCTGCGCGTTCGACGCCTCCGGCACCTCCCAGTCACCTCCACATGCACACCGCATCTGCATGTCGTACTCCTGCGGCTGCTTGCAGGTGCGGCACTGCAGGTCCCTCACCTGATACTGCGACACGATGCTGTTGGCGGTGAAGACCAGGCGTGACTCCACCACCTCCCGGTCGAAGCCCTGCCCGCAGCCCACACAGGTGAAGACATTCTTCAGGCGGAATGTGTCAGGCGTTGCAACACCGCCCGGAGCGAGGTCGAGGGAAGATATGCTGTGGCAGAAGCCGCACATCACGTTGTCCAGGGTGTAGAGGTCGTCCTGCGGGACAAACTCGCTCTCCTTGGAGTGGGGCGCGACGCCGCAGATCTGCAGCACGGCAGTCTTGAGGAACCGCACCGCGCCTGCCAGGCGGGGCTCCTGCCCCAACACATAGCAGAGGATTTTGATGTACTCCACAGCCTGGTCGTTGTCGAGGGGACGCCCCGACTCCTTCTCGATCTCCTTCTGTTCCACCTTGATGTTGTGCACCGTGCGGAGCACGGTTGACGTCCACTCGTTCTCCACCTTCTCCTGCATCCTCTTGAAGGTCCTCTTCCGCAACTTCTCTGTTGTCGACGCGAGCGTCACAAGCGACCCCTCCGCCACCAGATCCTCCATGATGGCCCGCTTCTCCTGCGACAGCGTCGAGAGGTACTCCCCGACAAACCGCATGAACCGGAGCCTGATCGCCGAAGGCAGTCTATCCGCTATAGTCCAGGAGAAGGAAAGCTCGGTGGTGGTATTGAGGTCGTCCGACAGGGCCTGGAGGTCGACTCCGCCTGTGAGGGGGTCCTCTTTGAGGTTCAGCACCTTCAGCCCAGCGTAGTTGGTGCGGTCTACGAAGAGGTATTCACTGAGAAACCCGGTGACGATCAGCGAGACACGTTTGAAGATGATCTGGTCCTTCAGAGCGGTGAGGACGTAGTTCACAAAGGTTCCACTGTCCTTCAGCCCGGTTTTGGGTGTGGCGCAGACGATGCGTGCGAAGTCTGCGTAGATGATTTTGCACCCCAGCTTTGTGATGCGGGTCAGGAGTCTGCCGAAGAGCTGCTTCGTCAGATTCCAGATGAACACCGCCAGCTGCGGCTCGTAGAGGAGTGAGGTTGGGGACTTCACCCAGCGGACGACGTCCTGCAGGAGGGAGTCGGCGGCGAGGTTGCCGTCCATCGTCAGGTTGTACAGCCCCCAGATCATCTCTCGCAGCGAGTGGAAGTGGGTGGAGATGCTCTCGTCGGTGAAGCTCAGGTTCTCCGTGTCCTCCGCTAGCATCGCGATGGTCTCCAGGTGCAGCACCATCAGCTCCACCACCCAGGTGTGGTGTGACCCTGACACCTGCACGGCGACCGGCTTCTCTGCCTCTTCGATGGCGGACCGCACGACGATGTCGTCGTCGTTGGCCCCCGTCCTCCCCAGGTCGGGCTGGGGCTCTGCCGACACCCACAGGGCGTTGTAGGAGTTCTTCAGGTTCCTGGCGAACAGCACGTCCAGAGCGGCCACGCCGGAGTCGCCCTCCAGGTCGCACATCGGCACGCCTGAGAAGCGGGCGAGCTCACGCACCCCTGCTGCGTGGGGGCGGGCGGCCAAGTAGCGGAACAGCACACGGCGTGCGATGTCCTTCGCCCACTGCAGGCTGTTGCTGTAGATAGCGGTGTCCGCGTGGTTGTAAGGCACAGCGAGGACTGCGGCATTGGCGAGCTCAGGGATGCTTGCGAGGATCTGCTTCTTGGGTGACATGGTCTGGGCAAGCACGACGAGGCGGCGGGAGATGACGAGGTCCTGCTTGAGGTCGTCGTCGATGGTGCGGTAGGCAGCGGCCTCGTCGCTGACGAAGGTGACGTCGAAGTCGAAGTGTGCAGGGACCTCGCCAAAGGCTTTCACTTCGCTGCCGAGGCGGTGCGACTCGTCGATCTTTTGCGTCTCCAGCAGGGACTCCTGCGTCGCCTCGTCAAACAGGGCTGTCCAGTTCAGTGAGGGGTCGGCCGCACCCTTGACAGGTGTGCGCACCATCACGACACGGCACAGGCCACGGTGCGGCAGGAACAGTGCGACCACGCCGCGCCTGTCCCGGCTGAATGACTGGTAGAGGAACACGGCGCTGATGGGCTTCGTGGACATGTGGCGGTGTGCAGAGGCGGACAGGAAGTTGGGGTACATCTGGGTGGAGGACTTCTGCATGGGGACCAGGTCGGAGGCGTGGAACAGGTCGGAGGTGCCGGGCTGTGTGCCGTAGCGTGCCTCGTGTGCTGTGGCGTTGAGCCGGCAGATATTGCCCAGCATGATCTGGCACCGCATCTTGGCGGACACGTGCGACTCGTAGACAGCAGCGACGGTCGTATCACAGCGCAGTGTGTACGTCAGGTCGCTCTCTGCATCTGCGGACGACTCGCCCAGGGGGATCTCGTACACGTGGTACCGCTTCGCACTGCGTGGCAGCGTGCATGTCGACGGCTTCGCACGGTAGCCGTGCAGCAGCTCATCGCTCCACTCGGTGGTGGCGTTCACGATGATACTCTTCGGGACGCACAGCCGCACACTCCTGACACCCTGGCCCACCATGACAAGCGCACGCAGGATGCTCGGCGGGTCGGTCTCTTTCTGTGGCAGGACGGGGTGGGGTGGTAGTGGTTCTGTTGCCGTGCCTGTGATTTGCCGATCATGACTTGGGAGACACTTGGCAGCCAACCACTCTTCAGGCGTGGAGCCTAAGCTGTTGGTGTCCAAAATACTGTGGCGGAAGCGGCCAACACATCAACACCACGCACGTCATACCTCACGCAGCTCGAGGATCTCCCAGGTGTCAGTCAGGAGTGGGTTGGCAGCACCCTTCATCACCTGTTGCGTGTCGTGGGTGTGGATGTGCATGCAGGAGCTACAAAGGCGGCAACAAACCCATGCCGCTCCCCAACCCTACCATACCATCCGCAGATCCTGCTGCCGCGCCTTCGCACCCCCTCCGTCAGCACCACCCTGCTCGGCCGACTTGCCCACGCCGTACGACTGCTTCCACTTATGCTTCGCA
This sequence comes from Rhynchopus euleeides, assembly GCA_963210315.1. Lineage (NCBI taxonomy): Eukaryota > Euglenozoa > Diplonemea > Diplonemida > Diplonemidae > Rhynchopus > Rhynchopus euleeides. The sequence goes on from OY723277.1 coordinate 415,260, forward strand.
TGCTGGAGCCACTGCGGGTAGGCCTCCTCTGCAAAGAACGCGTTGCCCCATGAGTTGCACAGCTGCAGCACGGGGACAGCCTTCTCCGACTCCCCCCCGCCGGACCACTTATCCGTGAGGTACTTCTTCACGAAGGGCTTTGGCGGCTGCGGCGCAGCCGGCGGGACGGGCGCCTTCCGCTTCACGGCTTGCGGCGCCACCGGCGCCGGCAGCATCACCAAATCCTCCAGGTCCCGCCCCGCCGACGCCGGCTTCGGCGCAGGCTTCTCACGAGGCTTGCGGATGACATTCAGCTTCGTCTGCCGCAGCCCCGAGTCACGCTCCGCCACCATGCGCTTCAGCCAGTCGGGGTAGGGCACGCGGGGCACCGGGTTCTTCACCTTCTGCAGGGCGGCAGGGATGGTGATGATCTTCAGGATGGAGCCGGACAGACGCGTGATGTAGTAGTCCCAGTCCAGGATGTCGCGGATGTCGATCTCGCCATCCAGGCCCTGCGAGGCGTCCTGCAGCCACTTCCGCACCCAGTAGACACGCACCTTGCGGTCCGCCTCGAAGATCTGCACTGGGATGGCGCGCTGTGTGACAGGCATCCCTTCGGGCTTCTTCGCGATAACGAAGGTGCACTTCAGCCCTGCATCCTTCGTCATGTCATCTCCGAGGAAGTCAGCCAAGCGGCGTGCCGTCGTGGCTGCGAGGGACTTCTGGTCCTTCGGGTAGTCGACCAACCTACGCGCCATGCTGGTCGACTCGGAGATGGCGGCGAGAAGCGACTCGTCGTCCAGCTCCTCCCCCTTGGTGAAGAGGATGTCGAGGCACATGTCTGCCACCTTTGCGATGTTCTTGTAGGCGTCGTCAAGGGAGGACCCGTCCAACACCATCGATTTGTTCGCAAAGATCTGCGCCTGGAAGTCCTTAATGAGCTGCAGCTCGCCACGCCGCTTCAGCTCGAACCCCTTCAGCTCCGCAATCTTCCCGTCGAACTCAAACACGGCGTAACGCTTCTTGATGGTTTTGCCCTCCTCCTTCGCAGCGGGCAGGATCATCGCCTTATACGGCCCGTCCACCTCGAAGAAGATCGTGCACTCCGTCGACTGCTCATACACCCCCTCGCGAACGAGGTTCTGATACTGCGTGTTCTTATAACGCACCTCCGTCTCCTTGTTGAGCATGGCACAGGGGTAGGACACCTTCAGCTTCTTCCCCTTCCGCATGAACACAACATCCATCGGGAAGGACCCTGGCAGGCAGCACCAGATGCCGTCGGTATCCAGCTCGAGGGACAGCCCGATCTTATCGACGAGCTCACGGGACATCATGATGAGCGACGCTCCGCAGTGGGTGACAGCAGCCGCCATCTCCATGGAGTACCAGCGGCTCCCCTTCCGCATGACGTAGCCATAGAAGGAGTTGAGGATGCACTTATGAGCAAGCTGGAGGGATTCATACAGCACGAGACGCCCTTTGCACTCCGCGAGAGTGTGAACCTTGTCCTCCCCCTCCATGACTGCCTCTGTGATGCCACGCCATTTCTTCAGCTCCTTCTTATATGTCACACGCCTGTCTCGGAAGAGCCTCACGGTGTCGACGTAGAAGCTGTTCTCCCTCTGGCACACAGTGGCGACCTTGTCGACCTGCTTGGTGCCGTGGATCTTCGCATACGCCTTGCGGCAGTAGTCCGTCACACGCTTCTTGATGAGTGCTGCCCGTTGGTCCTCCCCGAGGTCAGCCACGCGGGAGATCCCGTTGTCCTCCTCCTCCGCAGGCGGAGGAGGCCCGCCGTTCAGAAGTTCCCGCTCCTTCTGCCGCAGCATGTCCTCCATCCCGGCGTCCTTCCCCTGGCGGCGGTACCCTGTGCCGCCCCCCTGGTAGCCTTCCTGCTCCTGCTTCTTCTTCTTCCACTCGGGGAACTTCTTCTTCTCGAAGAGCGGCTTCTTCGCAAACTTCCACGCCTTCTTCCCCGCCATCTTCTTCGCGATGTCCTCAATCTTCTTCGTCTGGATTGTCTCCGTCTGCAGCTTTGCCTTCTGCTGGTTGTACTCCCCCCTGTCTAACACGAAGTACTCACCCTTCCAGATCCACTTCATAGGACGCTTGCAGTCATTCGCAGGATCGTTGTAGCAGCATGCAGCGCAAGTCTCCTCCGTGACCATCGAGGGCGGCTGGAGTCGGTTCGTCAGGATGATGTTTGGATACATCGCACCGACGTCAAGATGGAGGATGTGGGGCACCTCATGCCGGATCGGCTTGTCACGCAGCGACTCCAGCGCCTTAACCACCCCGGCCAGCGCCTCGTCGTAGTTGTCAACCTCAGACACCGGGACGCCCATCTCGACCTCCAGGGCAAACTTCATGACATCCCCTGCCGTGTCGATCAGCTCCTGATACTTCGCTGCATCGAGGGACCAGTTGATGGGGCAGTCTGCCCGGAAGATCCCGGACTGCAGGGCCTCCACGTGGCCCCCGATGTACGTCTCGGTGTCCAGGAGATGCCCGTTGAAAAACTTCTCCCTCTCGCTGACCTGCTTGTTCGGCGCAACCAGGTTCATCCCGAAGGCCTGCACCATCAGCAGCTGCTCGCAGAGTGTCCCACTCCCCTTCCGCAGCACCTCGTCGGGGCTCATCGGAATGATGGTGCACAGCGAGAAGATGAACGGGTGGACGTACTTCATGTAGAGGTAGTATGTTGCCACAGCGTCTGACACGGAGTACGACGCCATCTTCTGCGGGTCCTCGCGTGCCAAGGGAAGCATGTCCTCTGCGTCAATCTCCAGGGGGTCGTATCCCAGCTTCGCCCGCGACACCGCCTTCAGGCTGCGCGATCCTTGCGGGAGGTAGGAGTCACGGTTGACCCAGTAGAGGCAGTCCAGATGGCTGACATAGGGCGACAGGTACTCCCCATTGCTGTCTTTAAACCCGAGGGATTCGAAGATGCTGATGCGGTACTCCTGCATGCGCCTCTGGAGGAAGGGGAAGTCGAAGAAATCCCCGTTGTACGTCACGTAGACATGCGGCTTCTGCTTCTTCATCAGCTCCACCCACTTCCGGATGGTCGCCTCCTCATCCGCCACGTTGTACACCTTGAACACGCCTTCATACTCTGGCTTTGGAGTGTACTCAAAATCGTCAATATCCTCCGTCACAATCTCCCTGTTGATGATCAGGAAGCCATGCCCATCGAACATCCACGAGATCATGTAAATCTGATCTTCGTCAGGCTTGGGAAACTTCAGGGGCTGCTTCGTCGTCTCGATATCGAACGCGCAGATCCGCGGCGACGCGTTGGTGAGATACTCCTCTCTCTCCCGGATGGTGAGGAACCCATCCTTCGCCTTTGCATAGTACCACTTCCCGACGTACACCTTCTCGTCGATAGCAACACGGGTGTGGTACTTCACGTCGTACTCACGGAGCCCTGTGATCCTGTCGGTGTAGGATGACCCTGCAGCAGCACCCACCCGCTCGCGCATGATGTCGTCGATGGAGAAGGTGGTAGCCTCCTGCTTTGCTTTGTTCTTCTTCACAAAGGGGTCCAGCTGCCCCCTGACCTGGGTGAGCTGCTGCACGTTGAAGAAGGCGAGCCTGATGAGCGTCCTGCGGATACCCGACAGGTGGTTCGGCAGGTCGAGGTCCTCCCGTTCGACGCGGCTGACGTCTGCGAGGAATTCGGAGAACTGTGACTTGAGGCCCAATTCAACTTCTTCCTCGGCGCCGAATTCGGGGACCACATAGAAGTATGGTCTGCAGAGGTAGTTTCCTTTGAAGTCCCGCCCGTCCACCCCGTAGAAGCACAGAGTGAGGGCCTGGTGTGGCACTTTGCTGGCCTCGTCGACAGAGGTGGTCACGTCGTAGTTCACCAGCCAGCCGAGCATCTCCTCGTCGCCTGTGTCATCCAGCTGCTCGAACCAGCTCTGGGCTTTCTTCCCGCGGTCGCGCCAGTCATCGTCCGCTCCCGACATGTCGGCGGCAGGCCCAAGGCAATGCCTTGGAGTGGCGGCCTTGTGGGGTGGGGGGGCGGCCGCGTGGCCCCCTGCGCAGGAGGGCGTGAGGGTGTTGGGTTGGATTGGGGTGGGGTGGTCGTGTGATTGACAGAGGGGGCTACGTCCCGAAAGTGTGCCCCCCAACGCTTCAGGGTCAACGCAAGGGTGAAGAGATCCTCCAGAGGAGGGAGACGACGTCCCGATCCCTCCCCCCACCCTGTTTGGATGCCTTCTGGATAATGGGGCGGGGAGTTGAGCGGGGTGGGGTGGGGAACGGGCTGCCGTCAGGAATTAGTTCTCACGCCGAACCACTCCCGCCATCGAAATCGCTGTTTTTAGTTGGGGAGGGGGGGGGGGGCAGACAGACAGACAGACAGACCTACACACACTCCCACACCATCTCTCTATTCCTTTGGCCTGGATCCCAGACCCGTGTCAGCCCACCCCCTACCCCCCCACCCCCACTCGCCCATCCGTATCCCCAACACCCATTCGCCCCCCCGCCACCCGCGTTCAGATTAGGCCTGCCGTCGGGATGGGTGCGGACCCACTCACAGAGGGAGAGCTTGGAGCGCGCATGCCCCTCTGGCATGGCACACTCCATGTTATGGCATGCTGCCACCTTGGGTGCAAGAGGGTGGTGGCCTGCCTGGGGAGGGGGGCGCGCACACCCTCCTTCATGACAACGCGGGCTTTCCCGGGGAGCGGGGTGCACTGTGTACAAACTCTCTCTGTCTTGAGGTCTAAAGAAAAGGGCCGGGGGAGAAAATTAACGGGGTTTTTGAAGGAGGGTCCTCTCTTGGGCACCCCAGCCTTGCCCCACCCCACCGCCGCCCACCTCCCCTGGAGGGTGGTGGCACCGAGAAGACAAAGAGGGAGCGCCGGCAGCATGCAGCCTCGGTGCAGCAGCATGCATGCCGATGGGGTGCAGATACAGAGAGAGAGAGAGAAAGAGATCCACTCGCAGCGCGTGTCGCAGTGCGTTGTCATCTCCCGACCATCCGCCCCCCCCTCCCCTCCCCCCCCCGCACCCCGCCCCCGCCATGCAGGATGGTGGACCGAGTCGGGGTCGGCACAAATCTGGCAAGCGGAGAGAGCGCCGTGTCGGCAACCCTCTGGAGCTGGGGGGGGGGGGGGGGGGGGGGGGGGGTAGGGGGGGTCATAAGCCCCCCTAAAAACGTACGAAAACCAAAATTTTCAACATACCATCAGAACCGCCCTAATACCTGATCTGACCCGAAAATCCGACCCATACCCCCCCGGAAACTGTCTGGGGCCCACTTGTGACACCTGATACGCACTTTTGTGATGATTTTTTGGGGTCCTAAAAAATGTACCTCAGTTTCGTACCTTGCCTTTGTACCTGAACCACTCCCGACCGCATTATTTCGTTCTTTGCCTTTTCTGCGGTGGTTCTGGCTCAGGTGGCACGCATGTTGCCTTCCCCAGTGCCTCGGCAAGGTCTTTCTTGACCTGATTAGTGGGAATGTTGTGTTGTTGCGTCAGCAGAATGAGTTCAGCCACCTTCTGGGTGTAGTACTTCGATCGCATATGGGTCATTGTGAGTACTTCGTACGCCTGGGAGGCTGCATCGGCATTAGTAGGCAGCGTTGTAGATGCTTTTGCTTCGTCGATCTTAGCCTGTGAAGGCACGATTGGGATATTGTACGCCCTGAGAGCCGAAGTGGTTATGATTGTGCTGTGTAATTTGCGCCCCGCAGGATATGCACACCACGCAGTCTCGACAACACGTATGAGAGTGTACCATGTGGGGACTCAACAAGGTCATTGGATCGGCATCTGCCTGCCGACTCAGCCCCCACACAGTGCGACCGCAAGGTCGCCAGGGATGTCTCAACGCCAGGGGAATACCCTCCCCTGGCGTTGTACAACCCTACTCTCAACCCTCGGGTCCTCTCCTGGAGGCGGTGGTGGCGGGCCCGCAACGCTTCGTACTTCCGGTACAGACTGAGGTAGTCTGCCCGGCTGACCCGCTCATTGCTTCCTAGATCATCTGCTGCTCTGGAGCTGCCATCACTCTCACTGCCCACATCAGTTGGTGTGGGGGTAGGAGCAGGAGGAGTGGGAGGAGTAGGAGTGCAGGTGACATCTTTCTTGGCTAGCAAGGAACGCCGCTTTTCCCGCACGTGCGTGCAGTTGATGCACCACTGCATATATCTGTCGTCACCACGTCCCACTCGCTCTCCTATGTACCCAGCCCGACGGAGCGCCCGAAATAATGTCGCCTCACCGATGTCGTGTGCCGTTTTCTTTTTACGCAGGTCTGCCACAACGCTCTCTGCCGAGACCCCGCACATCTCCCGTTTGGCGAGCGTCTTTCGAGCAAGGTACTCCTCTGCAGCAGCATCTGACACCTCTGCGAGGCCCTGGGCACGCGGCATGTGTTGCTCGGCGTGTTGAGTGAGCGTAGTGACACCCTTCCCTTGCAAAGAACGAAATAATGCGGTCGGGAGTGGTTCAGGTACAAAGGCAAGGTACGAAACTGAGGTACATTTTTTAGGACCCCAAAAAATCATCACAAAAGTGCGTATCAGGTGTCACAAGTGGGCCCCAGACAGTTTCCGGGGGGGTATGGGTCGGATTTTCGGGTCAGATCAGGTATTAGGGCGGCTCTGATGGTATGTCGAAAATTTTGGTATTTGTACGGGCTTATGACCCCCCCTAGGGGGGGGGGGTCGGAGGGGTCGGGGGGCCGACCCCCTCTGACCTCATGGGGGTTGCCTTCGGCGGCATTTGCAGTGGCAATGCAGTGCGCTGCAGTCACCTCCCCACCACCACCACGCCCCCATGGGGGCAGCCAAAGAGAGCAGCTCAGCCAGGGCACCCCGACCCGCCACCACCACCCACCGCCCGTCGTGTCGGGATGGCATCGTGGGATCTGCTGGGGGGGGGGCTCCCCCTTGCCGCCTTGTGTGGTGCAAGGGCCACTGCGAGGCCCAGGCACTCCAACCCTTGCTTCGTCCCGCGGCAGAGCTCGGCTGCTGAACGGGCTGAGGTGGGGTGCATCAAGCATGCCCCGCGGATGACGTCGAGCACGGTGCGCTGCATGAAGCCGTCCCCCATCCCTGGCACAGGCATTGTCAGCCCGCCTCTGCCTCCTACTGCATGCCTGATGGGGAGCTGTGCGTTCGTATGGACATGCCCTGCCCCGACGCAGTGCGGGTGAACGATGCTGCGCTGTGCCCGCTGCTGGCCTGCGAGGGGGGTGCAGGGGGCACCGACCCTGTGTCGTGCACCGTCACGGCCTGCCGGACGTGGTCGTTGATGTAGTCGCGCATCTCTGCCATCGTTTGCGGGAGTGTGAAGGTCTCGTTGTGGCGGCCCCCAGGGATCGATGCCAGCTTCTTCACAGACGAACCTGCAGGGAGAAACAGACACGGTGGGGGTTGGGGCGGTGGGGCAGCGACACAATGCAGCACAGCGAGGCACGGCACGAGCATGGGGGAAGGGAGGGCAGGGTGGCATACGGCATGCAGTGTACAGGCGCACCATGTGCTCCTTCGGCACAAGCTCGTCTTCAGCCCCAGACACAAACAGGATGGGGCACCTGTGTGTGGTGTAGTGATGGTGTGGTGGTGGTGGTGATGGTGTGCGAAATATCAATAAATACGGTAGACCGCAACCGCGGTTCCTTCCATAGTTCTTCCCTATTTTGATGCGCTGGGCGCTCACCACAACACAACAGACAGCACGGTGGGCCTGCAAATCGGAAAGAGAGGGGCGAGGTATTCTCGCAATCGACGAATACCCGCTGGTTCTTCGCTCCCCTTTCTGATTTGCAGACGCAAAGCTTGGAAACATCACCCAACCATGAAAGGACGCATACCTGAGCTGTGACACCTTGTCGATGGAGCGCCAGTTGATGGTCAGCACCACAGGCTTCAGCAGCGCCGAAACCACAACCGACAGCGCACCCCGCCTGTTCTGCGAGAGCTGCTGGTGCGACAGGATCTGCGCCAGCAGCACATCCGTCATATCCGAGATAGAGGTAAACGTATTCTCCACAATCACAGCGGCAAGCTTCTCCGCATGCCGCAACGCCAGGTCGATGCACACCGCCCCACCCAGCGACGACCCATGCGCGATGATGCCATGCGGATTCACATAGGGCAGGTGCCGCACATGCTCCAGCGTGGCCACCGCATCCATCATGATCCCCTCCTCGGTGATGCTCTCGGGTGTGTCGGAGAAGCCGTACCCACGGTACTCCGCAAGCACGACGTTCACACCGAGCCTTTCGATCAGCAGCTGTGCCAGGGGGATGCGGTGGCCTATGTTCCCGGCGTTGCCGTGGAAGTGGATCAGCGTGATGCTCGACAGCTGCTGCCCCTGGATGAAGTAACTTCGCAGCCTCACTCCGTCGGGGCACTGGATCTCAATTTTCTCATGGGTCAGCCCGTAGTCCGCAGGGTCAGGCACGATGGACCTGCTGTTCGCAGGCATGTCAGGGTGGTACAACAGGCGCGCCTGCCTCCCACCGAGCAGCTTCGCCACCATCCGCAGGAACGCGATGGCAACAAGGAGCGTGATCGCAAGCGACTGCAGCGTCCCGGCGAAGGAATACATCGCACCGTGTTGGTGTGGTGTGGGGGGGGGGGGGGGGGTGGGGGAGGGGGCTGTGTTGGCAGGTGTGAGTGTGGGTGTGGGTGTAGTGTCATAGTGGAGGTGATGGAGTCTCAGAGGGGAGGGGGAGGAGGGAGGCGAGAGAGAATGGGTTAGCATGCAAGACCGGGGTGGAGGGGGGGGTAGTGGGGGGTGATGGGAATGATTCACTGCAGGCCGGAGCTAACCTAATCTCCTCCCCCCACCACCACCCCCCCCGGGTCCCCCCCCCGCCCCAGATTTCCGACAGGGTGATGGAGGCCGCTCGGGACACACCGCCCGTTGCGCTGATTCCAAGAGCGCCACCTACCCAACCCAACCCTTTCCACCCCCCCCCCCCCCGAGCCCAGAACCCCTCCAGCAATTTGATGATCACTTTGTGCTGTATTCGGGTTTTTTTTGCAGTGTGGTTCGTTCGCCAGACTAAATATGTGGTCATTTTTTTGAGGTTTCTCTTCCGTTCCCCCCCAGGAGGGGGGGTCGCGAAAACCAGTGGCGGGTGAGGGGTGGTGATTCCACCCCCCACCCCCACCCCCAACCCCAGGACCCACCCTCCCCCCTCCTCCCCCCAACGGTGCCGGGGGTGTGTGTTTGTGCACCGGTTCAGGCGCACAGTTGCTGCGAAAAATACGTACTCCTTACACGCTCCGAGGGTGGTGCTAAAGAAACAAGACCTCGAAACAATTTTCGTTGAGTGCATTGAGTGCCTTGTTGCGTGAAGGGCCTGTGGGGTTGGCATCCCAGGTGGTCGTCTCGAACAATTTTGAACGATGTTCAGGCCGTGCTCCTGGAGGGGCCTGAATCCTTCTCAAAAAGCCCGAGCTGCATTTTGCCTTCATCCGCTTGCGCCGTGGATGCGGATTTCGAACACAACCCCAACTCCGAGGCAGCCACTCCTCCCCCCTCACACACAACGCACATCGCGCTTGCCAGATCGCTTGCTTCTGCGGGGGGGGGTGCGCACCGCAAAACACACGGAGCCCGCCCCAGCAGATTCCACTGCCCCAACCTGCACGCAATGAACGCACACACAGAGGGAAGCGGACACATGGCACAGCCGCACGCCTCTCGGGGCCCTACATTCCCGTGAGCAACCCGTTGTGCTGCTGCTGCTGCTGCTGCTTCTGCGGAAGGGCTGGCTAAGGCACGCCAGCACAGCTGGGCCGGCTCAGACTAAGACCTTCATAGGCTCGGGGGCTAGGTGCCTATAGAGGTGCACAGGAGCACTGCGCCTTGCCGAGGGACAGGGGTGGGCAATACGCAGTTGGGCCCGCCGAACGAGCCACATCATGCGCCCTGCTTCTTCGCAATCTGGTCCGGCCGGGGCTTCTTGTAGAGGTTGAACTGTGGTGGGAGTTGTCGGGGTGGAGTGTTGCGGTAGTGTTGTGACGAGAGCACGACGGATGGAGGGGGGGGTGTGGGTGGCGGTGGTGGTGGTGATGAGGAACCAATACACCCTTCTTCTTCTCCAGCGTTTTCCGCATATTGCTTTGCGATTGTTTGTGGGTTTTAACAGACTTGTGGGAGAGGGGGTGGGGGGGGGTGAAATCAAGAAGCGTCCGAATACCTTGTCGATGAGCGGCACGTGTGTCATCAGCTGGCTGCGGCAGCACAGCCTCTCGAGGCCCAGGATGTCCAACGCCTCGCCCTCAGTCATGTCCTGCAGCAGCATTTCGCACCATTCCTCCCACATGTTGCCGATAACCTTCCCGCATGTGAAGCAGCGCACAGGAATAATCATTGTAGCGCCTCGTTAGTGCTGGCAACTCTCCCAGACCCACCCTTGTGGCGGATGTCGTGTGGTGTGCGTGGGTGCAACTTCACAAAGGATCGGTGAAGGCGGGACAATTGACGACAGGCATGCCCGGCATGGCATCCCGTGTGGAGGGGCGGGCGGGGGAGGAGGTGCATCCGACAGGCACCCCATTGCGCTCATTTGGGTTTTGTCCAACAGGCTTTGTCAGATTCCGTTCGCCTTTCGCCCCCGATGCGGTGGCTCTACCGAACACGACGGGGGTGCGCATCCACCGCAGGTTCGTGTGACGCATCGAGGCCCACAGGACACAACCAGGCAGAAAGAAACCTGGGCACACAGCCTCACCCTTGACGTGGTGACGCTTCCACCATCACACATATCGGCCTCTTCTGTATCAGAACTGGAAGGGTGAAAGAATACCACCACTGTTGCCCATTTGCTAGACTTGACTGACCACAGGGAAACATGAAGAAGATGGGGTGCTTTGACCCTTTGCAGTTTTGCATTTTTTTGTTGTTGCTAGCACAACTCTAAGAAAGAAACGGCGGTGACTATTATTTGTGGGCCAAAAAATACCGCAAAAAAAAGCCACCGGGGCCAGAGCAGGTGGGTGTGCGGGCCGGGTCATGATGTCACTCTTCGCCCTGTGTGATCCACAAACGGATTCCAGTGCGACACCTTGAACGATTTGAACGAATGACCCTCCTCACAAATACCTGGATCCTGGAGGCGCGATCCTGATTATTCCCCAACGGTGCCTGAGCGTGCATTTGCTGGATGCCGAGCGCAGAAAACGGAACTTCGTGAGTTGCTCAGACCGGGACACATGTTCTTGCAAACCACAGGGGAAAGCGCGCATACCCTGCACTTTAGGACCTCACACCCCCTCCGTCCATTAACAGATCAGGTGGGATGATGGCCGACACGGTTCGAAGTGCACGTCGCCGATAATTCCGACAGGCAGGCCCTCCTAACGGGCGAGAGCAAAACGAAGAGCTGTTCTTTGTGAAATCTCTTTCTGTGTTATCGCCAACAGTGCTGCTGCAATGGCAAGAGGGGGGTGGGGGGGCAAACCACACTGCGTTGTTGTTGGCAAAAAAAATAGGCAGCGCCCTTCCTTCTTGTGGGAGGGCGGGGGTAAGACTCGGATGGGATATTTGACACAGATCGCGCTGCTTGCTCATTTGAAGCTGGTTCACACTACGAAAGACGACGTGAACCCGCCCCCAACCCCAATACGGGGGTGGGAGTGCAGCAGAGAGGGCCCGGTGTGGAGGGGTGGGGGTGGGGGTGAGGGTGGTCGTTGTGGTGAGATTCTTGCGCCGTGCTGACAACCAGCGGCCTTTCGTTCGGCCGCCATGGCCCTAAGCACAGCAGCATTTCTATGGGTTCCCTTCTTGTGCGGTTTCTTTTTAGCGTGTGCAGACCTCAACGATTCTGCGTTTCTCCATTTTTTTTGGTTCCCCAAAAAAAAAATCACCATCACCCACAACGAGGCGCAGACTGTGTTAGATTTCACGACCTGACTCAATCAAACAGAATTCTGTGAAATTCTGCGAGACAGATGCATGACAACCAGACACGTCCATCCTCCGCCAGGGCAGGCTTACCGCTTCCGTGACAATGCTGTGGTTCACACATCTTCTGCATACTGTCTCTCTCTCTTTTCCGCTTCGTTCGAACTGTGCGCACCCCCCTCTGTTACATCCCGTTTTCTTTCCTCACTGAGTGACACTCACGTTTCAGGCTGGCATTGCCGCCGGATCAGAACAGCCGTTAACTAAACCACTGACCAACTCGCATACATTCTCTGGGTCCTTGTTGGTCTCACTTTCCGTGAGGACCGTCGGAGAGAGACCCAGTTAGTTTTCTGTCTTGGTTCAACGTTATAAGACAAATCGGGGAAGGGCAGGGGGGGGGGGGGTGCGGGTGGCGTGGTGTTCCGATGAAAACACTGTTTCCAGTTGTATCAGCCCAACAGGGTCCCAAGCCGTACCCCCCCCTCCCCCCCTCCCCCCTCACTCCATCCGTTCGTTGCATTCCCTCTCGCACGAAGAGCGAGGGACACACCCACGCAGGGGAGGGGGGATTTGCTCTGGAGTATGCAACACAAGAAACGTGAGTCCTGCCCTCACAGACATAGTTGTGTCACGCTGGGACACAAGAGTGTTTGCTTTGACGCAGAGAAATGTGCATGCCGTACAGCGAAGGCCGTCGGGGTGCATGTGACAAAGTGTCAACCACCAGGTGGAATGCACCTTTGTGTGTGCGCCAAACGCGTGGGTGATCAAAACTCACGTGGTGTTATCATCTTGAAGGTCTGGTGTGGATGTGCGCAGGGCAGATTGTGCTGTTTGGCACCCAAAGCGCTGCCGACTCATCCTCCTCACTGTGACAAGGTTCTTGTCCTGTGAGAGAAGCTGTCCCCAGGGCAACGGGGGAGGGGGGGGGGGGGTGGGGGGTGGGGACACGTCGGCAGATAAAAGAGAAGAGTGGAACAATGTAACACATCACCCAGAATTGTGTGGGATTGGCAGGGGCGTGTCGAAGAAAATCATGCGTTGGAAGGAAGACAGAAAGGACATCTGAACAAGGGGCAGGAATCAAAAACAAAGTGGCGTCGGTGGGGGCGAAGGAAGGGGGTGCGGGAGGGGAGGTGGTGTGGGGGGCATGGGGTGTGGCGTGGGGTGAAAGCGAGATTCGAAGGAAACACGAGATTAGAAACCACACACGGATGAAGAATATGAAACGAAAAGAGACGTGGGGCGGTGAGGTTGCGAGTGCTATGTCCAGTGGATATCCCACCAAGGGCAAAGAGAGCACTCGGTGCGGTTCTACACTGCTGCAAAACTGTGTTTTAGTGCAAATCTGAAAGGGAAACAATAGAAGAGCCGAAGGGTATTCGTCGATCGCGAGAACACCCCAATCGTTGGCAGCAAAAAACAAAAAAAGATATCACACGCTGTGGGTTTGTGTGTGTGATTTGACCACTTTGAGGGTCGGTCGCCCTACAGAGACCCCTTCCCACCACTGTGGTTGTGCCACCTGCCGCGCAAGGGGATTTGACCCCACCCCCCGACACTACCCCATCTCAGGACGGGGGGGGGGGGGGAGGGAGGGGAAAGCAATCACAGAGTTGTAACCTCGAACACCCACTCCACCCCTTCTTGCATCGAGATCTGGTGGTATGCTCGGCCTGTGCTGTTTTTTTTTGAAAGTGATAAAAACACTGCGTTCTCACTTCGTACCCCCCACACCCCACCCCACAGGGCGACGAGATGGTTGAAGGGCTGGGGTGAATGGGTGGGACGGGGGGGCGGAAGGAATATCACAGGGGTGTGGGTGCTGACAGGCAAAAATACCAGACGCCTTTCGGATGAAGAGGTCTGAAGGAGGAAATGCCGGACAACACTCATGGGGGCGGGATAAGGTGTGAGCATGCATGGAGGGCGCAGCGCCAGAGTTTCTCTCGGCACTGCCTCCACGAAGCAAACAGCCTGGCGTGGTGACGGGTGGGTCGGGGTGTGTGTGTCTGAGTTTTTGAAGAAGTGGCCCAGCGCACTGTGCGCAGTGCGCCAGGGTCACAAACAATAACCCAACGACAAAAAGAGCTTTGCCACTCACCGATGGGTGGGACTGGGGTTGGAGAGTTCCGTGGGTTTGGGGATCTGGGGCAGGGGGGGGGGGGGGTGTACAGAGCCTTGGGATCGTTGGAGGGAAATGAGGGCGTTTTTGTATCGATAATCGTCGATTATCGATTCGATTTTCGTAATTTCAGGAAATTCTCGGGGTACAGAATCCGTATTTTTTTAAAAAAAGACACCCCTCCCCCGTGGCGGTTGTTGGCTGTTGAGAACGCGCACAGCTGGGGTGGGGAAAGGTGTCGGTGGCGATGCACATTCCCTAGAAGGCGACATCAATGCCTTCGTCAGAACGACACGCGCTTTTCAGGCTCATGAGCCTTTAAAAAGACTTGTGTGTTGTCAGAGACCAGTGAGGCCAAATATATCCGATGGCGCCACTGACACATTATGACAGAGAGTGGATGCCTGAATGCTCATGATAAGTATGTTGGTTTCTTTTTGCTGAAATGCAGGACCCACTCTTTGTGTATACCACTGTCCGATGTATTGACCATGAAGCGGTGTGAGTGGGGGGAGGGGGGATCTCAAGAAGTCCAGCAATAAGACGCACGTAATGGGGAGGGGCTGAAGAAACCCATCCATCGCGAGAAGACCGAAAACACGCATGTGCCGTAGCCCGTGTCGTCATGTTTCTGTTGCAGCGTAAGGCTCCTGAAGAAACGGCCAACACCCACGCACCACGATATACGCCCTCCCCGCTCACGGTGTCACAGTGTGTGATGGGTTCCAGAAGGTGGGGCAGGGGGTGACCCACCGTGACCCACTGAGACACCGTGAGTGGCAATCCCCAGGGGGGCGCCCCCCCAGCCCGGGCCCTGTTGGGCAAGGTAACCTCAGCTCTGGCCTTACACACGCCCTTAGGTGTTTGAGCTTCAAAAAAAATGCACATAGTTTGTGTATGATATCCCCCTTGGTCCAACGTCGTGGTTTGGCATTGGTGCCCAAGCTGCCTGACGGATGGGACGGCCAGACAGTTGGTGCACACAACGAAACGTTCCGTTCTTCGGACGAGCCCCGAGGGGGTCGCCATTTTGACGCACGCCGTGACGTTACACAACAGCCAGGCTGCACACCAGCAGCACCAACACAGAATATACAACAGCTGCTGGGGGAAAGCGCACATGGCTCCTCCCAAGAGGGAGCTGTTCAGCCGTGACACTGCTACGGAGGGGGTGCTGGGGAGAGGGGTAGGGGGGCGTGATCACACTTGAGTGTTTCATTTGAACCCAGGGGAATAGGGTGCCCTTTCTGAGAGGTTTCCAAACCAGAAAAAGCCGGTTTTCTGGTTTGGGGAAATTTATAAAACTTTGTGTCTGCAAATCAGAAAGGGGAGAGAAGAACCAGCGGGTATTCGTCGATCGCGAGAACACCCCTGGGACCCTCAGGGACAACGAGCGCGAGGAAGGGAACCTCCCTTTGGTAGTAGTATTTGTAGAACCCGGCCGTACCGAGAACCTACATGTCGTGACTGATTTCTGTGGTATTTTCTTTTCCCCCCCTTACCAATCGCCCTGACCCCCTGACTTCCCGTTGTTCTGTAGAATCCGGCCGTACCGGAAACCTACACTCGGCTCTTGTTTTTCTGTCCTGCCAGCTCGAAGACTGTGGCCGTCAATGTGTTGCAACACCGTATCACCTCTTACTCCACTGTATACTTGTTGTCCTGTAGAACCCGGCCGTTCCGGGAACCTACCAACACCCTTGTTGACCTGTGGAACCCGGCCAAACCGGGAACCCACCTTGTCACCCTGATTTTCCGTGTGTACCTGTAGAACCCGGCCGTACCGGGAACCTACACTGCCCTCCGATTCCTTTTTTAGGATTCCTTCTTCCTTTTTCTCATGGGAGACTCAAACACACTTGCAGCACGAAAAAAGCTCCACACATCGGGTGTCACGTGCACCCCCGGATCCTGTAGAACTGTCCCGGGCCCAATCATTGGGGCCACGTCGCCCCTGGTAAACCCATCCGCCAGCTGCCGCCCCGTCTCCACCCAGGAAATTTCCACACGTGCACCCACACTCTTCACCACCCTCAAAATAAACGCCAGCATCCTGTTGGCTTTTTCGTTTCTGCTGTGCGTGGCTTTCACACTCGCTACCACAGCCGAGTTGTCAACTTTCAGGTTTACTTGGTGTCCCGGCGCGTACTGCCGTATCCAGACTGCCGCTGCCGCCACCGCCAAGAATTCCTTCAAAAAGATATGCGCCTCTGCCGCCTCCTCTTTGAACTTGTTGTAAAAAACCATGTCGGGTGTCACCACCGCCCACATGGCCGAGGAGGCATCAGTCCAGATCTCGATGATTGGCAGGGTCACTGGTGCACTTATCATAGATGTACCGCCCTTGGAAAAAAAAGGGCAAAAAGGGCGCCCCAGGGGCACTTCGCCCTTTTTCGAAAAAGGGCTCCTGAGGGGCGAATCTACCGCTTAAAAACGGGCAAAAAGGGCGAAAAATGGCCGAAAAAAAAGGGCGTTCCTCAAAAAAGGGCGGGTCAGGGGCGGAAAAATGGGGGTTTTCTGGGTGGGCTACTGGACTTTATTTGGGCACACTGAGGTGCCTTGCGCCACGTGGCGCACGGCAGCGAACGCCTTGGCAAGTGGGTGTCACCCAAGGCAAAAATGAGTGAACGGGCAGCATGCCGTTCCACATTTTTGGTCTCTGGATCAACAAACGAGAGCGCACCACAGGTCTCGGCATTATCTGCTTTGAGAACCTCTGCATGGACAGGAACCGGAAGCCCCCCTGTGTAGGAGTGCTTCAGCAGAGACGAACATGTCGTCACGGTGGCGCTTCAGGCGTGTGCCGAGCTATATGTCGACACACACCTTCCCGGTGGGGCTCCAGGCATTTGCCGAGCTAGTGTATTGTATCAACTGTTATAACAATAATGAGAAAACATACATGGGCCAGGGCTGGGGTCAGGGGAATGGGCTGTTCAGTGGAGGTTCTGAGTGCGGCCGCCGGCTCTCATTTCTCACAGATTCAGAATCCTTAGGAAATCGATAAATTTTGGCCGCAAAAAGACGACACCACCGAAAATTCACCCAAAAACGTCGAGATACCTGTTTCTGGGCCTATTTTGCACCCAGAAACACGTTTTTGAGCCTCTGTGAAAAATCCGATTTTTTCAGATTTTTCGCGATTTTCGCATTGTCCTCGCCCAGCCAAAAAATCGATTTTTGGCTGGGAAATGCAGGGAAATGCAAAAAATCAACGAATTACGCCGTTTTAACCCCTTTCGTGCACTTTTTGGTCCTACAAGGGGGAATATGGGGTGTTGGGCCCCCCTACGACTTGTGTTTTTTTTTGGCTGAGGCGCCCCTGAAACGCCCCTGAGGCGCCCTTCAGGAGCCCCTGAAACGCCCCTCAGGAGCCCCTGAAACGCCCTTTTTTTTTCCAGGGGCGTTTCAAGGGCGTTTCAGGGGCTAAGGAAAAGTTTCACGGGCGAAACGCCATTTTTGACCAATTTTTTTCCCGCCCTTTTTGCCCTTTTTTTTCCAAGGGCGGTACATCTATGACTTATCCATTCGTTCCTTCGGATAATCTGACGCATTTCCCACATGTCTTGTTTCCGGGACTCACACACACTGTGGCGCTGATCCCACTTTTCCACGTATCCGTCAGGTGGACCACCGGGTGGGGAGAGATCCGGTGTGAGGCACTTGGGTCCGTCCAGGTGGGCAGGGGGAACCTGGGGGCGGGGGGCCTCAAAACCCGTCTACCAGTGCCGCTTCTAATCTCGTCGGTCTTGTCCCAACCACCACCAGCCAGCCCAGAACGCCCTGACGCTGCGACCTCGTCGATTTTTCCGTTTCGCCCATCCGCCCAACTCCGCCAACCCAACCAGCCCTACCCTTTCTCCCAGTCAGGGCGGTACTTTTCCACCTTTCCTTCCACAAAAATCGCAACCTCCCGAAACACCTCCAGTACTGTGACGTGGAAACACAACGGGGTCCAGGAAGCAAAAAGAAACCAAATCAAACCACCACACACACCTGCCACTTCCCTCGCCGTCACGTTGTCCCGCATCAGCTCGGTCCACGCTTGGGCCATCAAAAATTTGGACACCCAGTCTGGGTCCAGACGGAATCTTGCACGCTGCAGGTCGAACTGCAGTCCGATTGCCACAAACAGCTGCGACGGACGCCCGTAGGCCGTATCCTTCTTCAGCTCGACCCCCACAAACTCACACCTTGCCCGCAGCGCGCTGTGGCGCTGCAGAACTTGTTCTTCACTGTCCCCCAGCACCAAAAAATTGTCCACCCATACCTCCCCCTCCTCAGCCGGAAGGAGTGTGCGGGCGGTGTGCTGGGCGATGCAGGGGGCCCAACTCCAGCCCATCGGCATCACCTTCATGACCATAGTCACGAACCTGCCGCGTCTATTTCCCAACTTCACACCAAAGAAAGAAGCAATGCAAGGGTCAAGGGGAAACTGGTAGAAAAAACTAGTTGCGTCCTCCTGGATGCACCAACGTGCCGCCAGCATACGCAGAGCAAAATCACGGAGCAAGGGCAATTGCATCGGGGGAGGGCGCTGCATAACAGCGTTTATCTTCTTGCCGTTGACGACAAGACGGACATCCACCCCCGAAGACTTCAAAACGGTAAACACACCCAACACCACCTTCACCGGATGTTCCGGTGACGCCATCACGTGCTGTTCCAGTAAATCTTTTTTGTGACGGAGCATCCCCTTTGAGATAGCTCGCGCCCACTTGGGGTCCTCCAGATCCACCCCGTCCCGGAACTGCGCACGAAATGTTGCAACACAGGTAATCATTGAGATCAAGAAGGGCAAAATGGGGGGGTGGGGGAGGGACAGCAACTTTGAAAAATCAATACGGGAAAGGGAAATCCTGGCAAGGGGGAGGTTCGGACTGCGGTGGATCGGTGTCGAGTACCGTTCCGTGTGTGCCCCCGAAAACAAATCCGGGTTGCGCAGTATCGACACCTCCCCCCCGTATCTCGGCGAGATGTCTGGCCCATAGCCCCCACTGTGGGGCGGCTTGTAAAACGGGCCCAGACCCGTCCTCGCCCTCTTCCTCACCGGAGCCTCAACGACAACATTGTCGAGAGCTCCAAAGACTTCTTTGCCGCAGGCAATTCTACGACTGGCAAATACCTCAACAGGCTTTCCACCGTGGCGTGCCTTGAGATCTTTGCGATCTCGTCCAACGGCGTTCCCTGCCGCAACAGGAAAGTGCATGCACCCCTCCGCACGGAGTGCACGGTGAGCCGAGGATGCACCTTCTTCAGTGCCCTGGCAAAAACCTCCTGCGAAAAGGGAAAAAGGAGGGCGTGCGGGGGGTGCACGTTCTTCAGGTGAGACAGCAGGGCAAGGCACACAGGCGACAGGAACAGGATTGTGGTCATCCCCATCTTGAACGGGTCCGACTTCGTCCCGGACCAGTCCACCACCACCCCGTCCACACGAGGCGTCACCCGTTCCCACACCAGCCCCCTCACGTCCCCCCCACGAGCCGCCCCCGCCCACATCATCTCCAGTGCCAAGGCCAAAAGTGGAGAACGCGCCTGACGCACTGCTTCCTGCATCTCTGCAAACTCGATGGGGGGGGCCTGCTTCATGGGCTTCCTGCCCCCTGCCCGCAGAAACGACCTCTCCAGGTCCTTCAACAACGGAGGAACCGGCTTGGGCAACAAACCAACTCGGTGCAGAACCCCCTTGAGCGCCTGCAGGTACTGCAAGGCCGCCTGGGTCGACAATCCTTCCTCCTGCTTCAGCGAAAGAAAAAGCACCACGAGATGGGGAACGGGGGTCTTCCCCTCCCGTGCCTCCCATTCCTGTTGAAAAAGAAAAATGTCACTCCAGTACAGCCGCTCTTTACTCGTATTTTGTTTGTGATGCGTTGACGCTTCCACACACAAAACCTCAACTCCTGTGATGGGGGAGGCTAGTGGTGTGCGGAGCACGTTTGGCTGTGGTGGAGTGACATTTTCTGCTCACAAGTGTGCGTAAAAAATGTCACTCCAGTACAGCCGCTCTTTACTCGTATTTTGTTTGTGATGCGTTGACGCTTCCACTCAGGACCCTCATCCGGAGGGACGTGGCCGTCCCTGGTCTCTCGGGACGGCCGCGGAAGTTACGCGCCGGGTATCGGGCGTGTCTCCAGGAAAGCCGGGTCTGCCGCTTGCTTACCCCGGGTGTATTCGTCAGCTCTCTGGTCCTGGGAAGCCACCCACTGCGGTCGGAGCCGCATCCTATTCTTCCGGGCGATGGTGAAGATCTCCTGCAACACCAGGTTGCCGCGGAAGTTGGAGCAGTGGCCCCTGCGCATCGAGAACACAAGGGGGAGGTTGTCGATGTAGCATGTCACGGTCATGTCTGTATACCTCTGAGCCAGTCGCAGGCCTTGCCAGACGGCGTGTGCCTCCTTTAGGAAAATGTGCGCCCCCTCGTCCGCTCCGCGGAACGTTCCCTGTGCGACTGTCTCCCCCTCTGGCCTGACTAGAATGGCGGCCCACTCGCGCGATGATGCATCTGTCCATAGCGATACCACGGAGGGGGGGTCAGTCGCGGCCCGCCAGTCGTTCACTGCGATGAAGCGCATACGGTCCACAGTCTCACGCTGCACCGAGGTGGGTACTGTGCATACTGCATCCCACGTACCCCCTTCCGCGTGTGCCCGCTTCGCCACTCGTCGGATGAATGAAAGGGCTGCCGGCATGTAGCACATTGGGGCGCGCATGACGTAGGACTGCCACACGAGCGCACCGAACACCCGAAACACCCCGCGCGGCGTCGAGCTCCCCTCGAGCAGTGCCCCCAGCTCGCTGCGCTCGGTGATCTTTCGGATCCAGGCCGGGTCCATCCTGAAAGTGTGCCGTTGTAAGTCGAACTCGATGCCGAACACGGAGAAGTGCTGTGTCGGTCTTCCGTGCTGTGGGTCGTCGAAGTTCAGCGCCGCTCGGACTTCCCTGCACCGCCCGAGGAAAGCAGCGTATTGGTTCGCCACCTCCTCTCGGGTTCGCCCCAGCACCACGAAGTTGTCGATCCAGCAGATCCCCTGGCTGGGCGGGAGCAGCACCCTTGCGCTCCTGTTCGCGATGGATGGAGAGTGCGACCAGCCCATGCACATGACGGTGAGGAATGTCTTGATGAACTCGTCGCGTTCTCCCCCGACCCAGACTCCAAAAAAGCGCTGGATTTCCTTCTGCACTGGGAACTGGTAGAACCAGCTCCGCGCGTCCGCCATCACGACCCACTCTGCGAGAGCAATGCGTCGCGTCACCTCGATGATGTCGTCCAGGC
Source organism: Rhynchopus euleeides (assembly GCA_963210315.1). NCBI lineage: Eukaryota > Euglenozoa > Diplonemea > Diplonemida > Diplonemidae > Rhynchopus > Rhynchopus euleeides. The sequence continues at coordinate 436,534 of OY723277.1, forward strand.
GCATGTCCGGGGGTCGAACCATGTGCTTGTTGAGCGGCCTGGCGTCGACGATGAAACGTAATCCTCCCGACTTTTTGGACACGGTGAAAGCCGGGAGGGTGAGGTAGGCGGCAGCATCCGCCTCCTTCAGCACTCCGAAGCCCTCCAGGTCGTCGAGGTGTTGCAGCATGTGTCGGGATACCTTGCGGTGGCGTCTGAACGCCTCCCTTGCGCCTGGCAGCAGCGCGTTCTCAAATACCCTCGGCTCCCGGATCAGATCTATCACGCCGTCCAACTCCCCTGCCGTGTCCATCTCCACCAGCCTGTCGAGGTCGAGCCGTGTCTTGCAGATCGGTGCGATGGCTTCACCGTGTGTCCCCGCATCACGCCCCTCCTTTGCCGGCCGCAGCAGCTTGTCTCCCGCGCACACCGCGAGGTCGCTCTCATACCCGTTTTCAATGCCTGGCCCGTACGACTCGTCGGTGTCCGGGTCGTCTTCGGTCTGACCCACTTCCTGATAAGCCTCCTGTGGCGCCATCAGGCGTCGGAGCTTTGCCGGGAAGTGTGATGATGATGTCTGCGGGTCCCCTCCCCGCTTCGTTCGTCTCCGCCGACGCCCCCTCACTGGTCGATCTTCGCTGATATCCTCGCCGTGTCTCTCGCGCGCGCATTCTCCGCCGCCGACACGTAGCGAATCACCCCGTCCACTGTGGCATGTCGTGACAGCAGCCTGACTTCCTCCAGGGGCACTCCCTTCCTCGCCAGATGTGTCAGCGCGCCGCGGCGGAGGGAGTGTGTAGTCAGAGTCGCCCTGGCTCTCTTGATTGCCTTTGTCGCACAGCGGTACCCTACACTTGGGGGGAACAGGGTTGTCTGCTTGCGTTTTTCTGCCTGCCTGAGACGCCGCTCCAGGATCTTCCGGAGGCCTGCCTGCAGGGTGATGCCTGTGATGTGCCCGACACGGAACGGGTCCGACTTTGACTGCGTCCAGCGGATGTTGACTACGTCGTTGTCCGGGTCCGGCTGAACATCCTTCACGTCGAGGCGGAGTGCATCTGACACGCGCGCAGCCCCCCTCCACATGATGCCCAGCAGCAGCTGTACCAGTCGGCGCGGTTCGCGTTCGATCGCCCTTCGAATGTCCTGTGGGGTCGCGGGTTGTGCCTGGCGCTTCGGCTTCAGCGCTCCCTGCCGCTTGAGCGCGCGGCGGTAATCGCTGAGGACCTGGACACTGTCGAGCGGGTAGCCCTCGAATCTCCTGAGGGCCCCTGCGATGTTGTTCAGGTACTGCAGGGTCGAGGACGTCGACAGGCCCCCCAAACGTTGGCTGGTCGCCCATAGCATCGCGCACTCGTCGTGTGGCGGCATTCTCCCCGCTGTGTCTGCCCACTGCCTGCGGAACTGTGTGTACTGGTCGTATGCTCTGCGTAGTGTCTTCCAGTAGGTCGGGGCGAGGGCGTGTGTCAGGGTCTTTTGGAAAGAGTCGCGGATCTCCTTGCACTTCTGGGGTGTCAGCCGGGTGCCCTTCTTCAACGGCCGCCCCCGACCGGTCGGGGGGAGGGTCGGCACGGCCTCCTGGTACAGCAGGCCGTAGTGTCCCCCCTTGTCCGGTCAGTTCCGCTTCCCGAGTCCCTTCGACGCGCGTCCCTTTCCCGCGCTCCGGCCCCTGCCCTTGCTTGGGAGCCGGTATGGCTCCGATCTGTCTTCGGCCTTCGCCTCCGCTTTTGCCCACACTGCCTCTTGCTTGGCTCTGCCCTCTTCGATGAACCTCCTGTGGAGGGCAACCGTGTAGTCGGAGGGTGATAGGGCCTTCGCCTTCCCCTGGTAGTGGCGCGCCCCCGCGCGGCCTCGCAGCAGTGCGTAGCTGTTCATCTCGACGATGACTTTGTGGAGTGGTGTCACGAAGGGGGCAACATCGTTTGTCTGCTTGATTAGGTCGAACATTTCGTACACCCGCTCGAAACGCGACGCCATCTCGTGGTGCCAATCGGGGGCGTCTGGCCCGCTCTCCAGCTCCGCCTTGCGGAACACCCGCGTCACCTCCGCCTTCACAAGGCGCTGCCCGCTCGGCGTTGTCAGCGCGTCTCCCCAAGTCGAGACGACGTGCGCCGTGAAACCCGCGGGGAGGTCCTGGTCGGCCTTCTTCTGGCTGAGTTTCAGCTCAGCTATCTCCTTCTTCTGCTCCTCCACCGTCCCCCTCAGGCCTGTCACTTCGCTCCTGAGCTCCCGGATCTCCTGCAGGATGGTGGCTAGAGCCGCGGCGTTCGTGTCCTCCTTGGGTGGTGGCGCCGGTACCCTCTCGCTGGAGGACTCCTCGTCGTACTCCTCTCCGTCCCACATCTCGGCGTCTGCTTCGTCCCTCTCCCTCTCGAGGGCCTCCCACGTGCACACGGGGCAAGTCCACCCGACTTCCCCCCACATCTCCAGCCACTCGTTCGCCGCCGCCGTCGGGATGCGCTTCCTCAGGCATGACGGCACCGTCGTACGCCCGCACGTGTGGCACGAATGGGCTGTGGCGCCGCCGCCGTGGATGGTGTCGCAGGTGGGGAAGACGCAGCCCGCCCGGGGTGCGACGGCTGCGGTCTTGGCCAACGGGGGAATCGGGATACGGTCCCAGTCAGCCGTGGCGGCGTCGAAGCTTGCCATCTCCTGATGCCTGCCCCCTCTGTCTGTGTTGTGCGGTTCTAGCCGCTGAAGTATCTCCTCTCTGCCTGCGTTGTGCGGTGCGAGCCGCTGAAGTATCTCCCCTCTGCCTGTGTTGTGCGGTGCTAGCCGCTGAAGTATCTCTCCTCTGCCGTGTTGTGCGGTGCGAGCCGCTGAAGTATCCCCCCTCTGCCTGCGTTGCGCGGTGCTAGCCGCTGAAGTGTCTCCCCTCTGCCGTGTTGTGCGGTGCGAGCCGCTAAAGTATCTCCCCTCTGCCTGTGTTGTGCGGTGCTAGCCGCTGAAGTGTCTCCCCTCTGCCGTGTTGTGCGGTGCGAGCCGCTGAAGTATCTCCCCTCTGCCTGTGTTGCGCGGTGCTAGCCGCTGAAGTGTCTCCCCTCTGCCGTGTTGTGCGGTGCGAGCCGCTGAAGTATCTCCCCTCTGCCCGTGTTGCGCGGTGCGAGCCGCTGAAGTGTCTCCCCTCTGCCGTGTAGTGCGGTGCGAGCCGCTGAAGTATCTCCCCTCTGCCTGTGTTGCGCGGTGCTAGCCGCTGAAGTGTCTCCCCTCTGCCGTGTTGTGCGGTGCTAGCCGCTGAAGTATCTCCCCTCTGCCGTGTTGTGCGGTGCGAGCCGCTGAAGTATCTCCCCTCTGCCCCCTTGGCGCCCCTCTTCTGACTGATATACCTCCTCTGTGTCCTAAACGCTTCCCTGATAAAAAGTTTGCGTTGACGCTTCCACACACAAAACCTCAACTCCTGTGATGGGGGAGGCTAGTGGTGTGCGGAGCACGTTTGGCTGTGGTGGAGTGACATTTTCTGCTCACAAGTGTGCGTAAAAAAACATCCTGGCCACCGAACCGTAGCTCCCCCACGTCGTGGGCGCCAGGGCCCCTCTCAGATGGCCCTCCGCAGCGGTCAGGATCCTTGCGCGGGTCGCTTTGGTTAAAGGCGGGGGTTTCCAGCGGGGGCGGCCCCGCCGGCTTTCCCCCCCTTGAACTTGCCGCCCTGCGGAAACGGGTACGGGCCCCACCCCTTGCCCCCCCGGTTGCTCCCCTGACCCCACCCAGGTCCCCACGAACGGTTCTGGGAAAGGTAGGGGGGGCGGGACGCATGGGTGAGCCGAAAAGCAGGTTTTTGGGGCCCCCCCGCTTTCACCCCGTCACTCAGGTACCCCGGGAGGAACGGGTCCGCACCACAAATACGTTCTTCCACCAACTTTGCTCTCCCCCAATCCCCCGTAGCCTCCCCTTCCAACAAAGCCTGGGCCCGGCCCATCTGCCACACCGCCAGCTGCACCCAGTCCTCCTCCGAACGGACCTGCCCAGCTTTGCGCAGGAGAAAAATCGCGTTGCGAAGGATGGCCCGCGCCTCCGACTGGGTGGCCGCGTGCGGCGCTGACCGAGACCCCTCCCCTTTTTTCAACAGAGGAGCAAGGTGGTGGTGCAGCATCACCTCAGCCCCATCCTTTTCCGTGGGCGACATCGCCGCCCACGCCCGCACCTCCAACGCGTGCTTCCCCAACCCCTTCTCCTCCCCCCCCACCTTCTCTTTCTTTCTTTTTTCCCCCTCCTCCCGTAGAATCTGAACGAACCAGTCCACGCCCGTCTCAGGGGCCGGCGGAGGGGGGGCGGGAGCTCCCGGCCCCAGGATCGCGCCCCCCACCGGGGGCGGCTGCAGCCCCGCCGAGGCCGGAATCGCCGGCACCGGCGGCATCTGTCCCGCAATGCCAGGCTACGGCGGGAGCGCGGCGGAACCCAGCTGCAGCGCCTGCGGCCCCGTCTGCGGCCCCGGCGGGGGCCCGGCTGCATGCCCTGCGTGCCCCGGCGGTCCGTGCGCGTTGGCCAGCGCCTGCTGGACCAGGGGGCCCAGCAGCCCCGGGAGCGTCGCCTGCAGCTCCGCCACCATGGCCTCGTGGCCCATCACGGGTGGCGGCACCGGGGACGCCTTTCCCCGCCTCCGCACCACGCGTCTCACGCTGCGGGTTTGCGGGGGGGTCACCTTCACCCCAACCGGGGCGTCCGCGCCCGCGTCGCCCGCATCGCCCGCCTCGCCTGCGTCGCCCGCGTCGCTCTCGGCCTCCGCGGCGTTCGTGGCGTCCACCTCGGGCTGCTCCTCCTCCTCAGCCTCCTCCCCCTCAGGCTCCGGCACCGCGGCAGGGGGCGGCGACTTCTTCTTCGCCGGCTTGGCGGAGCGTTTCGTCATCTCTTTGGGTGGGGGTGAAAGGGGCGTGTGGGGGTTTCTCGCGGGGGAGGTGAGCGAGAAGTGTTGTGTAAGGGCAAGCACGAGAGAAGAACCAGCAAATTCTTCGTCGATCGCGAGAACACCCCACACGCCTGCTGCGGGTGTGGTGTGTCCTGCATGATCTGCATAGCAAAGTTTCCTGCGTTGTTAGCACAACTCCAAAAAAAAATGAGATTTCTGGAAAAAAAAACCAGAAATTTTTCAAGGCGTTTTCTCGTGGGGGATGAGGATATGTCCTCCTGACACCCACCCTTTTCCCGTTTTTTTGCAGCCAACAGCCAGACGTTCACTACCGTGGCCTCCGGCGGCTGGGGGGCTCCGCCCCCCAGACCCCCCTGTGGCGCATGTCTCGTACTCAAGTCCTTCGAATCCCATCAGGTCGGGGGATCCAACCACTCCAGTCGCCTCAGGACGCAGCCAACTCACACAGAATCTGTTCGCCCACACGAACAGATGTTCACTACCGTGCGTTGACGCTTCCACACTCACACTCCTGCTGATGATGGTGTCGTGAGTGAAGAGCACAAGGGCACGAGCAAAGCGCGAGAAACTTTCCACCCACATCAGGGGATAAGATAGGTCTGGTTTTCCGGTTTTCAAAACCAGGGTTTCCCGGTTCCCGGTTTTCTGGAAAAAAAAAAAAGGTCGGTCTCATTTTTGGCGGTTTTTCTTGTGACTTTGGGACAGTAAAACAGTCAGAAAAAACGCCATAAAAAAATAGAAAGTGACCCCATCGTGATCCGCACAGAGCTCAAATAGTCCAAAGAAGGCAGAGAAGCGGAGAAGAAAAATGGACCTAGCGGATGGCCCGGTGGGTGGTGACCTCGTCATGCAGGTCTCTTCTGTTTTGAAGGTGCACACATGGTGGACTCCAGCCACCATGTCTAAGAGGGAGTCTAAGACTGCAGTCTGGAGGGCTGAGACGAGAACACGAACGACTTTCAAGCAGTCTTGAAGGTCGCCAAGCCTATTGGGGGCAACTAACAGATGAGATTTGTTTGTTGCCTGTCGTCACAGCTAGGTGCCCATCTCCTCGATAACGGAATGTGTGCAGAGATCTCGTGGACCCTTTGGCCATTCTGTCGTGCACCCACTCCACCCACAACGCACACCTGTCACGAGTGGTCGCTCCCCCGTCCTCCTCCACCCTGAAGGTTGAACCCTCAAGGACCAGTGATCTCCTGCTGGCCGGGCTGCGATACAGCGAAGCCTTCCTACTTACAAGCGAATCCAGACTGTAGTGAACAGATGTTCACTACCGTGGCCTCCGGCGGCTGGGGGGCTCCGCCCCCCAGACCCCCCTGTGTAAAAGCATTGCACCAGACATGGTTGCATAGCGGCCGTTTTAAAAAATCCCTTGTATTTTGTGGACTTGCAAAAACGGCCGCTGATTTTCAGCATTTTAAAAAACGGCCGTTTTTTTTACCTGGGAATTTTGTATGGGGCGTGGGTCAGCAGGCGAGATCCCACCGCCAGGAGTGCCTCCCCACTGCAAGGGATACCCTGCAGCAAGCATTGTGAGTGCGCCTTCAAGTATGATGCGAAGAGTTCAGACTTTGTGGACCACTTTGACGGACCGCGCCATATCAAGAAGAAGAAGAACGCAGCGTTGAAAGTGCAGAGCCAGGGAAACAGCTGGCGCTGTCGGAGTGCGATACCCTCAGTGGCAGGCTTGCAACTTCGGATCGGGGTGCGTTGTTCACCGGATCACCGGCTGGCATGGTGCATGATGCTGTCAAGAAGTGTGTCCCGAGGAGGGGCTGAACATGGTTGCGGCCGATCTAGGCACGTGTGTCGTGGATGACCGTGCAGGCAGAGGTGGGTGTCGCTCACTGGCATCAGGGCTCTTCCGACAGAGCTTTCCCTTGATCTCGGCGACAGCACCCCGGATGAGAAGGACACCGCCTTCGCTGATTTATTCCCGAAGGCACGGGCGATCATCCCGGGCAATATGCAGCACCAGCTGGATGGGTTCACGACCGCACTGGCGCTGAAGGATGTGCTGTGCCACATCTCTGACGCAGCTGAGAGGGAGAAGCAGGCGAGCAAGACGGCACCACCGGCCGTGCGATCCCGCTTCTCTCCGACACACACTACCTGCACCGCTTGAGTGGATCTGCACCTTGCACCACGTCCCCGGGCATTTATACAATCTTCCGGGCCCGCTGCAGGAGCGGCCCTGCTACGTGTGCGTCGCTTCTGCGGTTGGCAGAGATGCCCACGAAATCGCTGGGCTGGAGTCCCACCTGCAGGCCGCCGTCCGCCTGACGGCACCCCTCGCATCGCTGCTCCAGAAGTACTGCGATGCGCAGCTGGGTGTGCCAACGGCGTGCCCCTGTCGACGCAGTGTACACCGACATTGAGAATGTCATCGAGAAAGTGTCTGACGTGGGGAAGTACGACCCCCCCGTGCCCCTGGCAGGGGAGCTGGCCTGGGCTGGCGACCGCATGCGCAGAAGGTGGGACGGCACGGAATCAGGGAAGTCCTTCTGGTTTGCGGTCCGCCGTCTGTGCCCGAGCGCGTACGGCCGCATGAGTCGTAGGGGTGTCAGAACTCCGGTGCCACCTCCCCTCTGTTTCGGGGAGGTCACGAGCAGGGCCTGGGTGATCTACGACTAGGCCACCACGTTCCGAGGGTGTGCTGGATTTCTGGGACAACCCGGGGGCGAACCGGGCTGCTACACTCCTCTCTGCTCTCGGGTGTCTGCTGCTTGTCGAGCGACAGGCAGGGCGGAAGCCATTTTTCTTTGTACAGTCGACAGAGAATTGCAGTGCCCAATGTCATGTGCAGGCATCAGGGAGTTGTCAAGTGTGTTTCCTCAGCTCGGTACGGTAAGCAGGAGGCGAATCTCCAAAGGAAAATAGGAGGGGGAAAAAAACGGCCGTTTTTTCGCCAACAAAACATGAAAACGGCCGTTTTTATATTTCGGTAGCGGGAACTGAGGTAGTGAATTCTCAGAAAATCCACTCCCTCCATGACGGCCGTTATGACACTATGACCAGACCGGTTTTTTGGTCGAGAGTCCAAACTTTCAAAGCAGCTGCTGCGCCTGCCCCACCAAGCAGCCTCAGTACGACAGGACGCGCGCAGGCACCGGGCCTTCTCAGACTCTGGGAGGGTTTGCGCGGGTCGCGCGCGCCGAAGGCGCGCGCGAAAAATTTTCAAAACCAGAAAAACCGGAAAACGGCGCCAGAAAAAAAGTCTATCTTATACCCTGACCCACATTGAAGTGTGCGGAAAAAAAAAACGAAAGAGACAGAAAGCACGCCCGCCACCCGGGTGTTTTTCTCGAGTCTCTGTACAGGAGTTACAGAGCGGTCCCACCCACAGGGCTGCATCGCACACTGCGGGGGGGTGGAGGGGATCTGCGCTGCGGGTGCCGAAAAACGGTGTGCGTTTTTTGATGCGCTTTTTTTTACTCCTGTCTTTTTTCAGGAGAGTAACGCTCTTTCCTCTCGCGAGGGGGCTGTTCACCCGTCATACACATGCGAGCGAGTCAGAGCGGCGAGAGAGAGAGAGAATGATTGAGAGCAGAGGAGGAAGGGGTCGGAGGAGAGACAGGAGGAAGCAAAGGGGTGGGTGGTGTGGGGAGCGCATACCGAACACAGAACAGATGATAGAAGCGTAGGAGGGGATGGGGGGGGGGGAGGGGCGATGTGGTGGTAGTGGTGGCAAATTCTTAGAGCTGTGTGCGCGTGTGTGTGTCGCAGCAGACCGGGCAAAACCTCACGGCACGTTGCTTTTTGGAGGGGGTTTGATCGTCAAGAGTGAATGGAAAAGCAAGCTTTTGGAGGGGGGCAGGGTTGTTGGGGGTGGTGTGGTGTATTTTTATCCCTTTTCGAAATTATCTTGGGGCACTTTCCGCTTCTTCGTGGCGCGAACCCCCCTCTAAGTCAGGTCCCGCAAAGAAGGGGATTGGTCAAAGCGAGGGATCTGGCTTGCCCCCTCTTTTGCCCAACTCCCCTCCCAGTCACCCACGCGCCCTCTCAGTGAGGGCAACGCGTGACAACGGGCAGGGCATTCATTAAAAGAAGACAAAAGGTATCGGCTCACAAAACGGTGTGACGGTCGGGAGCCCAGAGGCCAGAACATGAATTGCAAGGAGGGAGAGAGGAGAGGGGGGTGGTGTGTGTGGGGGTGAGGTCACCGTGTGTGGCACTCGCGCTGCCCGGGTGGGCTCCCAGGGTGGCACGTTGAAGTCAGACAGGGAGGGGCCCGGAGGGGGGACGGACAACGCGAGGCAATTGCACAGTTGGGGAAGGGGGGAGGGTGTGTGGGAGTACCCTTTCTTTGAAATTTCGACGTTTCCCCCCCCCCCCCATGCAACAACACAAAACGTTTGAAACAACCTTGGCGATGGTTTGTTGTCATTTGCAGAGAGCCCCCCCGCCCCCCCTCCCCAACACATCCTGGCACTGTTTTTCCCCCACTTTTCTTTGCTTTTGGAGAGTGGGTATTTGATAGCCCGGCAGCGCTGCGACATGATGGCCTTCAAACCGCCACCAAAGCACGAACGGGACATTGAGCGAAAAACAGATACAGAGAGGACCCGGCTAAAGCCCCAGACACAGTGCTGGCAAGGCATCTCGGCCAGCCCCTTTTTGTGTCGATGTGATGCTACTTCTGATGTGTCTAATGGTTTTGTCGTCACGGCCGGGAGGGCGTGCCCAGCAGCTGTTTTTTTTTGCCGTGCAGCCTCCCCACGAAACCAGACCAGAACAGGGCGCATTCGGGCGGTTAGGCACAGGCTGCTGGAGGAGAGAGTCGGTCAGTATTGCTTGGATATGTTGTCTATCTACCATCTTCAGCCATGGAGGAGAGCGGCGTGGCGCCTGGCAGCAGCCAGGGCCAGAGGGCTTGCGGCAACCAGTCCCGGCTACCGGTTCCAGCGGTAAAAAGGATAAAAGACTGTTGGCAACCCACATGGGGACACTCACGTCCATCAGAGTTCGCTTGGCGCTGAACTACACTCAACGGATACCTTACCTAACATTTGTGGGGGGGGCGGTTTCTTGTTGTCGTGGCGCTTCTGCAGAGTGCCACTTCAGTTCTTTCTCACCCTGGACTCTACGTTTGTATTTCCGCTTGATGCGCTGACGCACACTCACAATCAGCTGCAAAATCCCGGCTTGTAAAAACGGCTGTTTTT